>OY998240.1:30535448-31135448 GCA_963922005.1 Cornus suecica
TTTAATTAAAATTCATAAAATATCAAATGGTCAAACTGGTCAACCGACATTGTTTACATGGTGGAATTCATTTTTTTTTAATTCACTAGCGCGAAAGCAAAATAGAAATAATAAAATCACACACAAATTCCGAAATCAAATCAAATTACAACACGAACACACTAGTCCAAAGCCAAACAAGTAAAAATCATAATAAGCACGCAATCCCATTATTACATAAAGATGTAATTATTATAGGTTCAAATTCCAGAAATTTCCAATAGCTCACGCATCATCCACCAACGGTTCTTTTCCTGAAAAATGTTAAGGGGTGAGCACAAACGACCCAATAGAGAAAAATCATGAAGCGTAAGATTCCGCAAGTATGTAAATTAATGAATACGTATAGGGTCAAGTCTCTACCCTAGTCCAATGTCATGATATAAATTCATAAGGAATCACAATACAAACTCATGTAGAACAATTTAAATAATACAATCAAGATAATTTAAAAGTTCTATAATCATGAAATTAAAACCATTAATCTCAATACGAACTCAAATCCAACTATCACAACCGAGATAACATCAAATTCAAAATCATCAAATGGGAAAATTATGTCGTGAAACAAACCCTAGGACATGAACTAGCTGTTCATCTGCCTAGCCGTCTTGGGGCTACTAACCCTACGGTGACGTCAACCAATCGCGCGATAATTCGAGGACTTGCACCATGGGAGCTCCTTCGTCCCCTCATTGCTCACACCACACGACCATTTCCCAAAATCAACAACTAATCCACCATTCATAATTCACAATTCATAAATGTCATTCACATGCGCACATAAGTAATAAATATATTCGCACTCCATGATCCACCTAATAAAAATTCTATCGTGGCATGAATCAATGCATTTTAAACACATTAATGCAATTTCACAACTCATGTAAAAAATAACACAATATGATGATGAATCTATATATAAACATTAAAATGCATAAATGAAGATTCTTAAACTCACACGATACCCCAATAAATCCCTACCTCAAACTTGACAAAATATTCAGTAAAATACCAATAATCAAAACAATATGGTTGTGTAGAGAATGAAGAAACGAACGGTTCTCCCTTCACGCCTTCATTTGTACCCTGTTATGCCCGAAACCAATTAACACATTGAATAATTTTTATATACATAACCATATTTATTTCTATAATAAGATTTGCCAATAAACATTCTGGTATATATAAATATCTACTAAAAAATATTCGGGATTAATAGACAAAATTTAGCTACTTAATTAAGAATCGAAAAGTTCGGTTTCGAATACTACCGTAAAACGGACAGCAGGTAATCTATGATTTTTAGAAACATCTATAGGTTTGATAAAATTATGAAATTTACAGGATACACTCCAAACCTCTACGTAGGTCTACTGTAAAATTTTCATAAGCTTTAATCAAACGATAGTGGTCCAAAATAATTATAAAAGACAGCTTTCCTAACAATTCCGAAAACTGAACACCCTTTACTCCAAGATTTTTACAAAAATATACATGAATTATATGACTACCAAGATTTCCAGATTTACATCTTATATACTCAAGATCAGGTGATAAAATTATAAGTACAAAATTAGAATTATAGATAGCTCAAATTGGTAACACAAGTTCCGGTTTTAAACTACGATTGAAACTGAACAGTTACTACTCAACAATTTTTATTACCAGTATAAATTAACTTAAAATTCTTGATCTTTAGTACATATGTTCTATACATATACAAAATGTTATAATAAAAGTTTCACGATTTATAAGAATACGAAACCATATGAAACAATTGACTAAACCAAAACCGAAATCGGATCAGCAAGCAGTAAAATATCACTGGATAGCCTAATTCCGTGATTTTTAGAAAATTAAATATTTATCTAAATGATCTGAATTTTTGAGAGATGATAATAGACATATACAAAAGCATACTGTAAAAGTTTCAAAAATTTATAAATAATTTAACATGGTCTATAAATTGCTCAAACCGAGTAAAAAAAACGGTCTGCAGCAACAACAATATCCGAATAACATGTTTTTCCTAGATTTTTAATTAAATCTCTACTTATCTATAAATTCTGAAATTTTTAGGAACATATAATCACATACCTATATATGATCTGTAAAATTTTCATAAACTAATTTTGATTCGTATATATATTATAAATTAGATATCTAAAGCCTTGATTTTCACTAAACATGTAAACTAGTAATCTGTAATTTTTGTAAAATAGAAATAAAATCAAGTAATGAACATCACATACCGAAATTGGTCTTAAACCAAAGATCGGAACACGTAGAACAACTCCTTAGTTCAGCTCTTGAGCAAATTCCCAAAGAAAACTCAAGAAAATGAAGGAGGGAGAAGGATAATGAAATATGGAGAGAACAAAGAACCCTCTTCAACACTTAGTCTTCCACTAACGTATACATATATCTACTTTGAGTAATGAAATTTGAGTGGAATGACACTTCATTATTGCCACAAACTAAAGCAATTTGCTTTTCAAAAAGATGCAGACAATTGGAATAAAATGATGAAAGAATTATGGATAACCATCCGGTTATACAACAAACATATAATGCATGTGTCCACTTGTGAATAAAATATAAAAAGACCCCAATATTTTAATAAATTGCAAAACAATCCTAACATATGCATATACACATATATATATACCAAAGCAATAATTGTTGATTCAATTGAATGAAATTGTAACTTTAATTCTAATGAGTCCATGTGACATATGAGATGTGACCAAAAATAATAATTGTGACAATGGTTCTCAATTTTTTTATACAATTCAACTCCTCAAATTTTGAACATATCAATTTATCCATTGGTTATTTACTTTCCAAAAACACTTCCAATAATTTTCATTATTAAAATAAAAATAAAAATACGCAACTTATTAATTTAATAACAAATATAACACGTAAGTCATGCTAACTACATAAACACGTTATGCATGAAATCACATAAGCACTTAATTGCAAATAATTTTTTTTTTAAATTAGGACGTAAAATTACTGGACGTTACAGTGGTGGTGGTGGGGGGTTAGGGTTTGGAGGTTGAAGATAGAAGTTAGGGTTTTGAGGTTGAAGATGGCGGTTAGGGAATCTGCAACAATTATTATTATTTTTGGGTGAGAACAAACAGTGCCGAAAACAAAAAAAAACACCATTTTGGTGTTCTCAAATTTTGAACTAAGGGTGAGAAAACGTTTTTTTACTGTTCATGAAAACAAAAACCATCAAAGGTTCCCAAACGCGTTTTTGTTCCCGTGAACAATGGAAAAAACAAAAACAAAAACGGAAACACCAGTTTCCAAACACTCTAAGAGATAGAAGTTTAGGGCTGTAATATTGGAAACAATTAAGATATTTATTTTTACGCATTTGGAACAAAGGTTGTGTTTGTGTTTGTCAAACAAGAATGGAATGGAGGATTTACTGTGAGAATGGTCATTTCGGCCCTTCAATGAAAATTTGTCGCACAACTTTCCTTATGAAATGGTAAGCTTGAAAACAAATTTTATATTTTAAAAAATCTTTTATTATTCAATTTTCATCATCAATTCATGTGTTAAGCCAAACAATAAAACGAGAATGGATTTTTATTCTATTTATGTGTATCAATCGCAACAACAAAGTGCACATTTATTGAAAACTTGGCACATCGGCTATCTCGTAATGTCTAAATTATGTGAATAAATATAAAATAAAATACAAAGAAAAGAAAGACTAGAACATAAAGAAAAACTCATAAAATAGAAGTGGATTTGGTAGAGAAATAACAGCATTAATTTCTGTTTTTATAATTTGTTTATGTTTTTGGATTGGATTGGAAAATGAAGGGTGCAAGATTTGGTAGAGAAATAACAGCACTAATTTTCTGTTTTTATAATTTGTTTATGTTTTTGGATTGGATTGGAAAATGAAGGGTGCAAGATTTGGTAGAGAAATAACAGCACTAATTTTCTGTTTTTATAATTTGTTTATGTTTCTGGATTGGAAAATGAAGGGTGCAAAATATTGTCTTTTTAATTGTAAATTGCACAACAGTCTTAGCCATATGATTTCAGTAAGAGGGAGTGGCTGCGAAGGGCATCTTCAATGTTAAATATTATGGTTAAAGAAGGTAGTGTAAAACTTAGAGGTATATTGCAGTATAGATACGAATACGATACGATATGAACACGGCGACATAATAAATTTTAGAAAAATAGGACATGACATATCTTGTGTCCGGATGTCCACCACAAATAAGACATCCCAGAGGAAGTGTCAATGGATGCTGCAATATGCATCCACTGGACTGGACTAAAAGCTACTTTTGATCACTTTGTCAAAAGGAAGTTGGAATGGACATTAATAGGTTCCACACCATTGATGATTAATTCAGAGAGGCTTTGAGAAATTATATGGTAATAAGATCAATTTTATGGAAATATTTATTTGCAGGTCAGAGTTATGATTGTTTCGTTTTATGCAATATTTTTTCCATGTGGAAACCAAAATATATGCACCATCAAACCAATTCGGTATAATTCGTGAAAATATAGAATTTCTGAAATTAGATCCCCTATTTATTTGGGTATCATCTCTATATTTCTAAACACACACCATGTAGACCCAAATAGTGCAATCCATAGACCCAATTAAGACGAGGGAAATGTGTGTAGCCACTAGCCACCTATAAATGCTTGATTTTTTATTTTTTATTTATAACCGTGATGTCCGGACACGCACCTCAACTAATTCACGGGACTCGTGTAAGGCGACCCCATACGAATCGGGTAAAACTCGGACTATATCCG
Organism: Cornus suecica; assembly: GCA_963922005.1. NCBI lineage: Eukaryota > Viridiplantae > Streptophyta > Magnoliopsida > Cornales > Cornaceae > Cornus > Cornus suecica. Next base: position 30,540,300 of record OY998240.1, read on the forward strand.
CGGTCGTGTCCCTAGCGAATTATTTGCAATTTCAAACATAAGACCTCATGTTTCTTGAGGCACCAAGTCCCAAGTCTTTTTCAACTAGATTAACCTGCTCAGGTTTTATATGGAGTTATTCAATTAGTTTTTCAGTCACTCCTTATAAAATCTATTATTTTCAGTCATATCTTTTTTAACACAATTATGGTGGCCATACATACATATATATATATATAGAGAGAGGCTACCCCTTAGCTTAGACCACCAAACTTGAGGGAATCATTTTCCAGAATTTGGAGCACTCACTGCCACCGGGCTCATATTCTTCTAGCTGTTACACCAGGCATATTTTTTACTTTTGTTCTCACTTATTAGGTAATCAAGGTCTAGTGTTTTGATTCATAACCTGGTTCATGTAATTTCTGATTTTTATTGGGCATATATGCAATAATTGTGAAATAAGAAGGTGCTGCCAGATATTGTATTAGTCATTGATGCATTCACTTACCTCATTTATTTTTGTGGTCATTACAAGTCTCTTACCCTACTATTCATTCAATGGAATTCTTGTTTGTTAGGGCTTTTACCACTGATGTTAATTCCTATCTAACACTCTTAACTAGGGGTGTGTTTGAAATTTTAGGCTCAATACATATAAATTACACTGCCAGTTGGTGAATATTATTCTCACAATAACCTAATAAACAAGATAAAGAAAATAACTGAAATATATATATTAGATTACAAAATCTTCATATATATATATATATATATATATATGTAATTTACATCATCTACTTGTATACTCCACTTTGATATTCAGGCTCACAGAATTCCCCTCCCAGATCATCACAAGCCTCTGCTGGAAACACCCTGTCATATTTATCAACAAACCAATTAATATAAAGTCAAGACTTCAAATTCTACTATATCAACACAAGAGTGTTTGATCATATATATGATATCTTACGTCTTTGGACCATCGTAGTCGATATACTCTCTGTCAACTAACTCCGAGGTGGTCTTGGCTTCTTTCTTCTTCTCCTCTGGCTTGAGCTTCACTTCGGGGTACATTTCCGCATCACAAGCTTCTCCTCCAACTGTCTCACAAGCTTCTGCTGGAAAAACACTGCAAAACATCATGACAAGCGTTAAATCGCAAACGGGTTGGCCCAGTTAGAAAAGACTCGGAGATACGATGTTCAAAATCCCCAAAAACCATGTTATCGAAAAAGAAAAAAGAAAATGGCTTACGAGGTCTTGGAGGTATAATCAACTGCTTGATTGTCATAGGTCGCATTGATCCGGGGGCACCGGAAACTGTGTGGCCTATGAAGCGATTTGGATGAGGAAGTTGAGGTCTTGAATGGTGTAAAAAAGGGGGTGGAGATGGATGAAAGTGCCTGCATTTTGATGTTTGAAGCATATGAGAGGAAATGGCAATCCAATTTATTGGTGACATGGATAAGGTGACCACATCTTTGTGATTGGATAAGGTTTGATATGGACTTTGGAAATGTTTTGTTCACCTATATATATATTTTTCCAATTCCACGACTACCCTATGCTTTCAAAACTTACTAACAACTTGACTAAAATGTATAATTATTTATTTTTCGTCCACATACTAGTGGCCAGAGCGACGTGAAAGACAGGGCATGACTTTATTGTTTGGCTTTTCTTTTTTTTTTTTCTTCTTCTTTTTAATACGATGGAACTGCTCAGTGTTTTATTTTTGTGTAAGAGAATTATCGACTTTGTACACATGTTTAGACCTTACAAGTTTACGAAAGGACAAAGTAATAAACACTGAATCATTTTATCTCAATTTATTCAAATTTTAGGAATTGTAAGTGTAATTTACCTTTTTGATGTTTACTTAGGTGGTAGCCAAACATCCTTATAATGATTTTATAAAAAAGATATTAAATTCAAAAAACATTATTTTGTTATTTTAACACACTAGTTTTAGACTTCAACGTGATCAAGTTATTTCAATGTACTATATTTGGAATTTATCACCATCAATATTCCTTTCTTTTGTATTATTGTTTCCATTTTTTCTTTCACATTTAGTTGTTTCATATTTTTGGAAAAATAAAATAAAATTTGAGCTTCAGCTTAATTTCTCAAAATTTCAACACTTGCCTAACTCATCATCATTTCATCTGAATTAAGCACATTTTTTTGCAGGTATGATTGTACATAGAAAAAGATAACTCCTATGAATGCTTACAAACTTTCAGAATTTATACAGAATAACACCCAAAATTTTAATCCCACACAAATTAATTTGTCATCAATTTTCATAAATCAAACACATTCAGGTCGTTGTATTCTCAGAAGGCCTAACAACAGGATTAGAGTCGACTAAACCTCTAATATTATAATATATAAACACAAATAAAAGACGAACCTTTTTTTTTTTTTTCCTTCCATCATAATCCAACTTAGAGTATACAAAGAGTTGTATTCAGGGCATAGGTTGCCATTCTATCCAAAAATTGACTAACAAAACACAATGTACATTACATACAATGCCTCAGCTCCCCACCAGAGAGAAAAATATTAAATAAGGGAAAAGAAAAACAAATAAAATTAATAAACACCACATTACATTACATTACAAAGCCCCAAAGCTGAAAGCTTCCTGTAGCTCTCACCACAAAAACACAACTAGGAAACATAAAAATCAAAATAAAAAGGACACATTACTATTTTCGAACAGAAAAACTACGCAGCTTCGAAGCAGGCTCTTTCCTAAATCCCCTTTTAAGATACTATCCATGCGAGTCTGATAATTGAGGAATGACTTCAAAATTTGAATCCACTGCAAGCTCAAGAGGAGATTTACCATCTCTGTTTAAAGCCTGTGGATCTGCTCCTCTGCATATTTGCACCAAACAGTTTTAGTTGCATTGCACAGGTTACTTGAAGTAAACCAGTGGTATAAGGGAATAAAAACTTTGATTTTGTACTATATAAAAATAAAGTTAAACACACGATTATTTCAATCGATACCAATCTCTATCTAATACTGGTTTTGACAATGACAGTTTCCATTTCCATCATTTTACATCGTTAAATTTGCATACGCCCCAACTTACCACTATTCCAAATGAAAGAAAACTAATGTTTTGCTGTGTCCTTAGAAACCAAATGTAGGACACCCTACTTAGTTCTCCCTCTTTCGCAATTTGTATCCCTTCCAAGTTTCAAGCAAATGGTTTGTCATAAATTAAGTAAATTTTAATGCTTTGTGACTCAACAATCAAACTCTTTACTCCTAAAAGTGCGAGAATGGGAGGTAAATGACCCTCCCCTTTTTGTATTTTCCAGTGTCAAGGAAAATTACTTTTAGCACTGAATGTAGACTGTAAAATCACAAAAGAGCACCTCCGTTCCTCCTTTATCTCCTCAACTAAACAAAAAGGAGGAAATCACTTTCTTTTTCCTAGGAACCTCTCCAATTCCTCCCACCATCTCTTCCATAGCTAAAATAGATGAACAAGTAGGTATCTGAAAAAGTAATTGTTGATAGTGGTAACAACCATATTCTCCAAAAGCTTAAGCTGTTGGAGAAGTGTAACTTTAGTATTTATCCTCTCACTCGCCCCCTCACGTGTGACACTCTTTTGGTTCAACACGTATTTTCTGATTTAATTGTTAGGATGAGAGGTTGAACTCAAGACCTTTAACTCTGATACAATATTAACAACCATCTACTCCAATAGCTTAAGTTGTTGGAGAGGGTTTAAGCCTTTGTGGCAAATCTTTTCGGAGAGTCCCTCGTCCTTGAGGAGGCATAATGACAAGGCTTATGAAAAACGTGGTCTAGTTTCAGATTTCAAGTTTCCACCTGATTCACCAAGAAAACTTTTGGTTGCATTTCGCGGATATGCTTTAGTAATTATACCGTCTGACAGGAAGAGACAACATAATGTAGCAAGGATCTCTATATTACCTTGCAAGAAGCAGCTTCGCAAATGAACTCTTCCGTCCAAGTATACAACGATGGAGTGGCATCTGACCTCTAGAGTCAGAAGCATTTACGTTTGCACCATACTGTAGGAGGAGCTCTATCATACCAATATCTGTAGTTTCACAAGCAAGGTGAAGAAGGGAGCAACCCTCAAATTCCTCCAACATGTCATCGCTTGTACCAGCTATGTTTGAAGAGCTCAATGACTTTCCTCCAGAATCCGCCGTAAAGCAACTAGAGTTGTGATCAAGGCTAGTGTGCTCCTGCAGCAGCATTGCTTTGGCAAGGGTTAGCGAAGAGTTAAACAACACTTCCTGATAAACAGCATTGACATCGACTTCGGAGTTGACAATGAGGCGGTATACAGCTTTCTTGTCATTAGTACGAACAGCCTCCCAAATCTGTTGTGCCATTGCATATTTGTCCTTGGGTTTCCGAACAAACAGTTTTTCTGCATACTGTGATCAGAGAATAACATACTTACTTTTACACTTATAAACAGCATATTTGATAAAAAAATATATATATTTTGACAAGTATATTTGATAAATTCAATGCAGGTTCAGTGAAGTTAATTAATTAGGGATCACAAAATACAGATTCACATGCATCCCTCACTGTGTTTTGATATGAGGAAATATTAACAGCCATTATACAATACAAAACAAGGTAACCTGTTATTAAAGAGTGACTCCTCCCTTAAATGCCAGGAAACTTCTACATTTTCACTATTTTTCGCTTTTGTTTAAACTTGTTGAACTTGTATATTCTCAAGTAAGGAATCGAATGTATTGAAGAAAACTGTTTATCTTACAAAAGATCTATCAATCAGATATACACTTGACCAATTAAGATAACTAGTCAATGATAAGCTCATAGATTCTATTAGATATATAATATTCTCCATAGACTATTACCATGATGCGACGTAGAGGATGTTAATGCATTGTCAATACGATAACAACAAGAACAACAAAGAAAAAAAAAGAAAGAACAATGAAATTATATGCTCTCATAAAATAAAATAAGAGGCACACCTTAATGAGGTAAGAGCCGCTAAGATGCGCAAGCATAAGAGCTTTCCATTATCCTAAATATGTCTAATAATTACTCTCTACACTGGGATGAAAAACGAGTACAGCTCTATCTAATATGTACTTATCCTCCTCTGGAAAAGTACAACATATATACAGCACACTGCCCCAGACAAAACATGAACCTGCCATAACCTCCCTTAGAAGGAACAGGAGACCTAAAGAGAAAATTCTGTATAATATGTTGAACTTCGTCACTATAATGACTGCACATATTATAACCACATAATCATACTGCAGTTCACTGATTCATCTACATTATTACATCTATCCATGTACACAGTTTTATTGCAACTTCTAATGCAAAAATAAATTAGCTACGGGAGCATCTTAAGTGTACCTATCTGAAGTAGAAAAGATACACCAGTTCAGCAAACAAATAATTTCTACTCATCCTTCCAAAAAAAAAAAAATTCTACTCAAAGCCCAGTGCATTTCTTTTCAGGAAGAATCGATAAGACTGGACAACAAGGATGAAAGTTATACCTTTGCATGAATGAACTTCTCCTTTACTGAAATTGAATCAGCGTAACTAGGCTTGCTGATAAAAAGCAGCTGTGGTTTATCAGACTTGAGAAAGCTTCAGCACCAGAATAATAAGTGATTAGGACTACCATTTAATCAGAATTTGGTACTAGAATATTTTATGCATATGTTTTTTTTTTTTTGATAAGTATTTTATAAAAAAAAAATAAATAAAATTAAAAAGCACCCATATGTTAAGAGTTCTACTTATCAAAGTAGGAATAATTTACCCTGTATTGACAAGATCAACCTGATAAGCACCTCTTGATTGCAGTAGTTCCTCCCAAACTGAGTTGGCAAAGGTATTGCCCAAAGACTGGAATAGAGTTATAACAGAAGGCTCCCATACTTTAACATCAAGTGTCAGTGACCTTACCTGCAACAAAATACAACCACAAAGGAGCTGAATATACATCCACACGCCTTTTCACTATTTTCAGGCCTAACCTTATGAAAAACAACTAGTATTTTATGGTCCTAATGTCCATCAACAATCTTCCCAGATTACTAAAGGGGTATACTGTTAGAATAATAAGCAATAATGCCCATCAGGCCTCCCACTTCGATTTCATCTGCAGCCATTCTAAATTCATTCTACAAGGAAAAATGAGTGGGTGAGGTATGGTGTATTTATTTCATGATCCTGCTAGGTATCAACAAAAAGGTGCCTTGCTTGAGATAGCATTGGTAAAATAAAGTACCTGTTTTTATTGAAAGATTTATATATCCACCATAGATAAATGTGTGAGGTTTTATGTAAACTCATTTGTGCTTAATTAATTATTTTCCATAAAAAAAGAAAAAAAAAAGAACAATATTTTACAAGACAATCCAGCACACCAGCCAAGCTATGACCATCAAATGAATCTTTACAGAATTTAAATCTGAAAACTCAGAAGAGCTTGACAACAATATGGTATTTTACTATATGTACCATCAGTTACACCCACTACTTGATGAGCCTTCAGAGAGTAACTAACTCTTCTAGTATACTTGGTATGACAAATGAGAGTACACTAATAGGACTTGAATGGTAATTTCTATAATTTTTTATCTGCACACGTCCTACTAAAGACACTCTTATGAGAACTTGGCAAAACTGATTTTCTTGTTTAAAGAAGAAGTTACGACAAGCACACCAAATAAAAAAGAAATCACAGATCACGACAGAAAATAGACATGACACCCACAGAGAACGCACAAATTTACAAAGGTTCGATACAAGTAGTGTCTACATCTTCGGTGGAGATCCAGCCAAAGTTTCACAATGTAAAAAACAAGAGATTATGAGTTTCAGCCTTCAAACCCTGCGACTTTTAGTGTCTGCAATCTCCAAGTCACTCTAAACCCTGGATGCCTATATATATATATATCGGGTTACAAAAGAGTACTATATCGATTCACGACCCATAAGAGAAAAATGGCTAAAAACATTTTCCTCTTTGGTTCAACCTGGTCGCTGCGTCACCCAAGCACAAATTTGGCCAACAACATGACAGATCATATTTTACAATCCACAAAAATATGGAAACTAATGTATCAACAAAACCTATTCCATTTTTGTTTACAAAAATTGTTGAAATTAGTGTAATATTGACTTACTAACTTTATGGTTAGCAGTCCTATATATATATATATAAATATTAGGGCAACACATAGATGGGTACACAAAATCATATGGGCTTGACCCATATTGGGTCAAGCCCAAAGACACCCACACACTATAACTAACAAAAATGAACCAAAACATTAGTACAATAGGAAATATGTTTAAAAAGTCAGCAGGGTGCACAGAACCTCTAAAGAGGCCAAGTGGCCAAGTTTAATACTTTACCTTTGATATATGCACACCAAGGTTACGGTGAACACCAGAACATTCAATGCAGACAAGAACACCGAGATTTAAAGATGCCCAATCAGGTTCCGGAGCACCGCAATCAGCACATTTATCATTACCGCATACTCTTCGCAACACCTCAATTGGTTTTTCAGTTTTTGCACAGGCTCGTAACTGTTGTGAACTTCTTGATGGGCGCTCGTGATATCCAGAGACCAGCCTGTCAGATGCGTACTCCTCTAGTGCTGCATGATCAAAATCAGTACTTTCAAAGGAACTACTTTCACTGGCAGATCGGTGAAGACTACTTCCCATGGGACTGGCAGGCAAACACTGAAATAAAAACATATTGCCAGTTTTAAGATGAGTATAACTATTAAATATTCATAAACACAATTTTATCCATTACCCTCTCAGGAGTTTGAGAACTAAGTAATGAAGCAATAACCCCAGTTATCTTCTCAATCCAATCCATTTGATCCAGAGCACTCTCTGCCTGCACTAACAAGCGAATATATTAGAATGATTTCATGCAAAATATTATCCCTCAATAATAAACCATCAACAACAGAATGAGAAAAACATCAAGCCTGAAAAATGGCTTAATTGCTACACAAGTATCCAAACTAACCGGTTTAAGCAACATCAAGTATACCTGTAAAGTGTAATTCTTTGTTGGTGAAATAATCCTGAAGCAAAATCTCAGATCTGACTGGTCAGCATCAACCTTTATGGTTGATGTCAGCAGGTTCACAGTGTGATGAGCAACAGACTTTTCATCATGTACTCCACCGTGATAATGAGAAGAAAGCCAGCGACTCAGCAGTCCAGAACCAACTTCAGAACTATTCCTTTGAATAGAAAGTTGACTGCCAGACCCCTAAAGAATATAACTCAATGATAATGATAAAACATTGAGACATGTAATTATATAAGAACGGTTTTTAATCCCTTGCCACCCTATTACTTTGTATCCACAATAAATTACTTATATCAATAAATTACTTACAGATGGTTTGCCAACTTGTTTGCGATAGTAGTACAGCATCCCTCGACTATCAAGTACAAAAAACCTTCTTTTCCAGTCACCTCTCAAGTTCGAGGAACGTTTTGAAAGGTAACCTTGACGAATGGTTTGAACCTGAAAATTTACAGTTTTAGAGGTAGATTGTACAAGTAAAGAGTAAACAGTTTGAAAAAAAGGTCAATGAACAAGAAGGCAAGAAAAAGGAAGAAGAAAAAGATAAATCATCAATCATGATTAGAGTTCCTCGTTAACCAAAAATAATCTGTTAACCTTTCCCTTTGAAGCAGATTGCATGACTGCTTCTATCATTTTATGTGAACTTCTACCAATTGCTTGTATACCATCTCCATTAGGAGATCCATTAGATCCATGTGAAGACCACCTGCTTTCACGATCAATCTGCCTTTTGTACTCCTGCATCCGTTCATTGAGAGCTGCCTGCTCATAGTTGGACCTTTCTCTTGATTGTTGTGCATAAGTCAACACCTGCAGAACCACATTCGTGCTATTTCAATAGTTTTCAGCCCATTAGCAATAGACTCAGAACTATGAAAACTGTAAAATCAGATAAAGAAGAGAATGAGAGAAACCTCTTAGGGTCTTGAACAACCTAGAGGGAGAAGAGAAACTCAAGTGTATTCAATATATTTGTGTAGTTGTTGTTTAGAACTAATACATAGGTCTATATATAGGCAATACAAGAGTAAGACTACCTAAGTTAGGCAATCATGCCTAACTATTAGGTTACCTAATGCCTAACAATTAAGCTACCTAACAATCTCAACTAACATTCAACATATTAAACATGTACTTCAACGCTCCACCTCAAGCTGGATTGAAGATATCAACTAAGTCCAGCTTGACTATAGACGACTTCAATATGGATGATCCCAATAACAAAGCACCAATTACAGACACTTCAAAGAGGATCCCAAGAACGAAGCATCAATAAAACTCCGGGAGATACGGCGAATGTGAAGAACAATGCTGCCAAACAAAATATTGATGCTGAGAAGCAAGGCTCCACCTGTACCGACAAAATCGGTAGCATAAGGAAATAGAGCTCCACATGTACCGACAAAATCAGAAGCGTAAGGAAACAGAGCTCTACCTGTACCGACAAAATCGGTATCATAAGAAAACAGGGCTCCAACTGTACTAACTTCCAAGTCTGATTCTGGTGACTTCATCTCGTCATTCACTGCATCCTTCCATTTCGTACCATCAGTGCTCTGTACTATCAATACTCTGCACTGCTTCTTTGTCTGTGTACGTGACATCATCGTATGTCGCTGGAAGGGCATAAACTACCTTGTCTCTCTTCTGGTAAGTCTAATCACTGATTGGTCACCGGTGCTGGAGATGGAACTTCCTCCACTTCATATGAGTTCTCTTCCTGGAGATCTCTTCTGGTCAGTCTGTTATTGACTGATTACCGATACTGGAGATGGAACACTATCCACCTCAACCTGAGTTGTTAACTGATCACCGATGCTGGAGATGGAACACTATCCACCTCAACCTAAGCTGCTGACTGGTTACAGGTATTGGAGATCTTTCCCTCAACTGAGCCCTCTCTAACTGTTGATTCTTCTTGATTATCATTTTCACCTTCAGGATGATCAACTGCTATAATGGTTACTGGAGATGGGACTTCTCTTCACCTCCCCTCAGCTGCTGACTGGACTACTGGTACTGGAGATGGTATTTATCTTCATCTCCCCTCAGCTGCTGACTGTTGACTATCAACATCAGTTGTTTACTGATCACCGGTACTTAGAGATCTCTTACTAGAGACCTCTCCCCCAACTGAGCCCTCACGCTGTTGACTGGTCACCGGTGCTTGAGATGGAACCATAGATCCTCCACCTCAACTGAAAACTTGTAGATGACACTTTCTAGGCCGCTACTTCCTGACTGACACCTTCTAGGTCAACCTTTCCTTGTTCATGTGGTTGAAAGCTCATTTATCTCTAGACAACACCTCTGGATCGCCAAAAATGAGGAATCGACACCTCTGGGCCGATTAAAGAACTTGTAGACGACACCTTCTACGCCGCTACTTCCTGACTGACACCTTCTAGGTCAGTCTTTCCTTGTTCATGTGGTTGAAAGCTCCTTTATCTCTAAACGACACCTCTGGATCGCCAAAAATGAGGAATCGACACCTCTGGGCCGATTAAAGAACTTGTAGACGACACTTTCTAGGCTGCTACTACCTGACTAACACTTTCTAGGTCAGTCTTTCCTTGTTCATGTGGTTGAAAGCTCCTTTACCTCTAGACGACACCTCTGGATCGCCAAAAAATGAGGAATCGACACCTCTGGGCCGATGAAAGAACTTGTAGACGACACCTTTTAGGCCACTACTTCCTAACTGATATTTTCTAGGTCAGCCTTTCCTTGTTCATGTGGTTGAATGCCACAAAATCTAGAAATTCATAGATTCAAGAAGAAGAAAAGAAAGATAAGAAGAGAAAGCTTAAGAAAGAATATATTTATGCTCCAGCTTGGTTATAGATGACTTCAGTATGGATGATCATAAAAACGAAACACCAATAAAATTGCAGGAGATACGGCAAAGTTGATGAACAATGCCGCTGAACAAAACGAGGAGTGAAACTGTCTATCACATGTTTCAACAACTTGTTTCGCTTTGTTCATATGGAAAATACACCAATGTGTTAAAGTTTCGATGCTCTGCTGTGAATTATTTAGCTTGGCCAACTTTTCCACCAAAAAATTGCGGATTGAATGAACTGCCCATCGTCTCCGATAAAAGGATGCCGAATTAATATAATACAGGCAGACCTTTGAAAGAGAAGCAACCACCTTTAGAACAAATATGCTACCCTCAATAAGCCGGGACTTTGTCCTAGAAACCAAACCAACAAAAAGATCCACAACATCATAGGCTGCCACAAGCTCCGCTTGTTGTTCATCATCCAACAATTTCTCAAAAGCGAAAACAACAGATTCCACTATTGCATCTGATTCAGATTCCATCAGAGATATAAGGGGTTTTATGCATTCAGATACAATTGGCTTTGCTCTGACCTCTTAATTAGCAAAAAGAATAGAACAGAGTTGTGCAGCCCTTGTCTTTGATTCCACAGAAGAAGTGGATAACAAGATTTTGCAAAGACTATGGACAGGATTCCCTTCCACATGGGTCATCGGAGCAGCCTAGATGAGAAATTGGAAGGCAAAACTGAAATCATCAAAGAAAAACAAGCTGCCCAAAAACAGCTTAAGCCAAACACACCAACACTCCCCCTCAAGGGGGAGAGGAGAAGGGCCGATCAAAATAGATGATTTTTAAGCTCTGATACCATGTAAAATCAGATAAAGAAGAGAATGAGAGAAACCCCTTACAGCCTTGAACAACCTAGAGGGAGAAGAGAAACTCAAGTGTATTCAATATATTTGTGTAGTTGTTGTTTAGAACTAAGATACATAGGCCTATATATAGGCAATACAAGAATAAGGCCACCTAAGTTAGGCAATCATGCCTAACTATTAGGCTACCTAAGTTAGGCAATCATGTCTAACTATTAGGTTACCTAATGCCTAACAATTAGACTATCTAACAATCTCAACTAACATTCAACATATTAAACATGTGCTTCAACAAAAACTAACCAGGTCATGAACTCCTTTCATTGAAGCTCTATTCAATTTTTCTAGGTTGGTCAAACATAAGCTTTTTCCCGACTATTTTAGGTAAGAAATGTACGAAACCAACTACTCTTTGCCTAAGTACTAACAAATTAGGCAAGTTACACAAATCTTATTTCCCAATACTGTTCAATCAAGGACCTGATCAACTTAAAGCTACTTCATTTACCTAGTTACAGCTTACATCCAACAACGAAAAACCAGAGATCAGCAGAAGGTTGCCTGGATTCACATCAAAATCTGAAATATGACCAGATTCATCTCTCATAAATGGATCTCAATCTTGAATAGCAGCAATAGTTTATATTTTACAACTTAAATTGTAATATCTGTTGCCCCGTCTTCTTGATTGTCTCTCCCTCTTAATTACTAAAATCTGGAAGCCAAAATATGACGTGTTCTCTACTTGCTCCGTGACATAGCAATGATGGTTACAGAAGCATCACTCAATGGAACCTAGGTTCATTATTTTTAGTGGATTGAGATGCAATACATGTAGAGCTCTAAAGATGGCTCATTGACATTGATAAACAACTTAAAAAGTCAGAAGGCTGAGCTTAGAACCTCAACCTTTCAACTGCACCCATCTAAGATGAATACAAGATCAGTAAAAGCAACATGACTGTTTCAAGTAATGATAATTACAACAATAAAATGCTTTGATTCTCCTGAATCCCAAAAAGTTCTCCATCCTTTCCAGAGTGGGGTATTATTGACTTGGTTCAATATGAAGACAAAAAATATGATAAACTTTATCGCCGATATTGGCTACTTGTACCTGGTCTGTTCTGCTCCAATATTTGAAATGTCAGACTATACCAGCTACCTAAGCAACTGGTTTAACAGCAGCAGTGTACTATATGGACTGAAAGAGATCCAGTTGTTCCAAAGGAAACAACGGATGGAGCTCTAAACAGAGATTCTGGAGGCAGTAAAACTTGTGTACATGAGATTGCAAAATATTAATAGCACATGTGAGAATTCACATTAGAGATTGCTATGGGGGAGGTCCAAGATCGATTATTATGGGGGGAGATGACCAGAATAGATGTGGCTGAGAAATGGGCTTCACTTTATATGAGATCTCGGAAGGAACAAGGTTGGATATGTTCCTCTTATTTTTGGGATGTCTAGGTAGGTTATTTACTTTTAATCTTTTTCTATTTTCTCTTTCGGTCACTTTGCTTATGGAGCTGATGGTATTACACCTTCTACATCAATTTCTTAGGGGTATGCCATTCTGCCTGATGCATCTGTCTTTGGTTTAAAATCTATATCTGTTATCATTCAGCAAAAGATTGGAGAGATGTAATCGTAAACTAAAGATTCCTCAAATTGGTAACTAATGCAAGGAAACAACTACTCACCCATACGAAATTAACAAAATGCACTAGGAAGGCATCCATGTGAATTCCACTAATTATTTGGCTTATACAAAAACCAATAAGGGTAAACCGGGGTAACCCGGATGGAGGAGTATTAAGACATCAGATCCATGTTTCATTCAGGAAAAAGGACATACTTCCACACACCTCGTGGTATAACCAAATGCACTGTGCATCAGTAGTTGAAAAATATTATATATTACTGTTAACCATCCAACTGCTCTAAAAGCTTAAGTTGTTAAAGAGGGTGTAACTTAAGTATTTATATACTTCAACACGCCCCCTCATGTGTGGCCTACTTGTTGGTCCAACAAGTGAAACAACATTTTAACTGGGTGACAGTGAGATTCGAACACAAAACTCCTACTCTAATACCATGTTAACCACTCAACTGCTCCAAAAGCTTAAAGTGATAGAGAGGATGTAACTTAAGTATTTACATACTTCAACAATTACGATTGGGTTTTTTTTTTTTTTTTGATAAGTATTTTATAATTGGCCAAAAGCTTTAATAATTGGCCACCCTTTTGACCTTTTTTTTTTTTTGATAAGTATTTTATAAAAGAAAAAGCACCCAAACGGGGAATGCGTCCCATGTACAAAAAGCCCCAAGGGGCCAAAATTCAAAAAGAAGGATACTATAAAATCAAAAGTGAGTTTTTATGGACAAGAATCATATTCACAATAAGTGTGCTAACAATCCTCAAAATTGAACCACTCCTTGCTACTAAATAAAGGAACATACAATAACAAACCTGATTGATGTATGGCTCCATCTGATGCAACAGCTCATACCCCTACACATTACAAAGATTTAGGAAGTGTACAAGTGATATAGCAAAATAATAAAAGGTTTGTTCCAGATGATCTACCTGTTTGAAGTAACGAAGATGAGCATCCATTGTACCACTAACTGCTTCCAAAAATTCAAACCTCTTTTTTGCTTCAACATTGGAAAGAGCAGTTACCTTTAAGGAAAGCATTTATTTTTTAGAAAAATCAAAAATACCTAAATGCTACTATAACATGCATGAATAATTGGTTATGGCCATTGTTTTAAAAAATTACACACCAACTGAAAGCGAGCTTGCTCAAAAGAAGACCTTGCATGATGAAGTTCCTGAAATATTTCCAAACTAAGATTAGAATTTAATGAAAACAGTATTGACCATAAATGTTTGTCATCATAAGCGTAGGCCTGGGTTAAAAATACTGCATTACATTCAGTACTGAACAATACCTCCTCTAGAACGGTAGCTATATCAGTCTTTGTGCCTTTTCTCAGAGAGAGAAATTTCTCACGAGCCTGCAACATGGAATGTGAGTCGCAATTCAATATTGATTCGTCCATTTGCAAATAATCACAAACTCCATAAACCTCCGTAGAATTTCATACCCCTGATCGAATTACCTGTATAGTATTAACACCGAAGGATAGTTTGATTTTTATTTCGTCTTCTATTAATTTGGGTTCTCATGTAGACATAATATACCTCGACAGTTGTAACACTTCGGTAGTTTTTCCAACAAATATGCAGCTAGATCAAAATCATATAGAGGAAAGAAATTCTTTCTTAATGGCCGCCAATACCAACAATAAGTTAGCAGTGTGCAAGAGGAAAGTAAAACCTGGATTAAATTATTCTTATCTAAGTTAAAAACAAGTATAGGAAACAGATGGGACTGCAACTTTGAGACCTTAGAAGAAATAGACTTGACTGCATACAACTGACCTTCCCCAATCCTACAATTGTGGGAGACCTGTGCACTAGGCTAAACCTTTTTTCTTTTATCTCCAATATAAACCCACTCAACTTCTGCTTAAAATTCAGGCAAACAAAAAGAACGCCTACTAAGAATTTCAGGCTTTCTCTTCAAGTGTATTTTAAAAATATTGCTTTTCAAAACTTGATTAAAGCTTAAATATCGTTTCTCTTAGTGACTTGCAACTAAAATTGATAACTCTCTATATTCACCTTCAGGATTTGGAATTTTGACAGCAAGAGACAAATTAGAATCAGGTAGGAGTTCACGCGCTACACAAATTAGAAGTTAGCTCATTCTGCAATTTATAAAGTTAGCAGGCAATTTTCAGTACAGTCCTTTCTGCAGTTTTTCGAATCCACATCAGGTCAACCATGTAAGAAGGCTGGCAAGTTCAAACAACATGGCAGTAGTAGTAACCCACTATTGGGAGCATTCCGGTCCTGAACATAACAATATCGAGTGATGATCTGGGTATGTCAAGCATGCAGATTCAGTTACATGTTTTAAGTGAAGCTTTGAAAATGTTGTATTCCACGGTTGGACACTTCATGACTCATGAGACTGACACATTACAACTGAAGTTTGTGCAAGAAATTGTAAGACTCGTATACCTCAGTTACATTATAAAAAGAATCACAACTATAATGCCGCCTGTAAGTAAATGAGAATCACATTAAATCAACAGAAAGATCTGTATCTATCTGAGATGTGAGATGCACCTGGTCATAAAGAAGGCTCGCCTTGTCGAAGCGCTTCCGTGCTTCCTGCACTAAGACAATATTCCTTAGAGCAGAAACTAATAAAACGTAAATTAATAAGGGGAAATAAGAAGGTAGAGGATGGTTACAAACTTACACATATCCACACCCACACCCCACACGCACACATAGATATATATTATTTCTGAAAAATTACAAACTTACATATCAATACTGAGAACCAAAATTATTCGTCACATGGTTTAAAAAGAAATCCTTGTCAAAAGGAAAAAGAATTGCATAAGAAAATGCAGACAGCTGTATATGCAGTTAACTGTTCTAAACTCAATAAGAAATAACTAACCTAGCGTTCAAAGAAACAAAAAGTAACCTAAGCTAGATGAAGAACCCAGCTAATTATACATCAAATTCTGGAATTCAAGTTATCCAGCATACAGTATTACTCAAGCCATGTATAACTAGGATGAGGAGAGAGAGAGAGAGAGAGAGAGAGAGAGAGAAGAGAGAGAGAGAGAGAGAGAGAGATTTCTGCAGCGATACATAATGCATTCTGCAGTCCCCCTAAAAAGTGCGAGAATGAAGCAAGTGTGCAGAAGGGTGTAAGGTTATACAACACTAGATATAACAAAAAAGGATTACAATTAAGTAAAATATAGTACCTTGACCTCATGCAAATCTATATTGACAAATTGCAGCAATCGATCGTTTAGCATGTGCTCAACCTGGAAACTCGAAAATGTCAGACAAAAAAGCAGCTAGCGTATAAAAGTATACAAGAAAAACTTAACATAACAAAAGAGGCTGCAATTTTTTTTCCTTTTCCTTGGTTTAGTCGTGGATGTAAAGACAAAAAAGAGAAGGGGAAAAAGTTCCCAGATAACAATATCTAAAGAAAAAGCAAAATACTGAAAATGGTGGATGCTAGTCTGAGAACTGATACTTCAGAGAAGACTGGTCAAAACATGTCAATGACAAAAACTAATTTTTTGCCTTCTTTTTTTTTTTCCAATAAGCAAAAATATGCCCAAACCCACTCTTTGAAAGCTGAGAAATTGCAAAAACATTAAATTAAGTCATCCGATAACTAGGAAAAAGCTTCAATATGTAGAAGGGGAAGGGTTAGGGATGATCTAATAGTTTATGCAATGTTTTCATTTATAATGAAATGTCAACATATCCAAATAAATCTATACCCAGGTCCACCCCTCCTAGCAAGCATTCACAGTTACTGGGACAGACAGTTGGGCAATATCCTTGTAAATGACACATATGCGCAGACCCAAGCACATTTACAAATTTAGATTCAGTAAAGGATAAGATGCGGGAAAAACTACAGCGAATCCATTGGAGAAATAAGTCATGTTTGACGGAATAATTAAAACTTTAAAATCTAACCAAAAGCATGCATGAAAGTTAGCACCAAATCTAGCGACCAATATAATTCAAATCATATTTTGGCAGGGAGGTCAAGAATCAGCGAACTGATTAAATGAATGCATGAAACTGTTTCCTGAACATTGAATTTCAAAGCTTCCACTATCAGTAAAAGCATGAAAATATTTACCTGGGATCTAAGAATTTCTTTGTAGGTCCCTATTTCTCTCAAAGCAATGGTAAATTTTGTCATGACAGGACCTAAATAATCACGCAGAATTGTCATCAGTGACATCAAAAAACACCAAACATGTAGAAAGCTAATTCAAAATTAGCTGAAATGTTATATCAACTATTTGGATTTGGCTCTACATATTGTCAAGCAGGAAAATAAAGGTGTTAATGATTGACACCTAATATGGGCAGATATTAACGTGTTTCGCAACTTAAAGTTAAATAGAGACACTAAACCATTATATAAAGTTACACAATTTGATCCTTCTCACAGAACGGCAAGAGTTCAGACAAAGTTACATTAAGAATCCTAAGCTAACATACATCAATTACAGTCCTAAACATCACGTATCTTTGCATTTAACAAACTTCATGCACCTAGGATTTAAATAAAGCTAAAACCTTTAAAAAGTGCGGCTTATTCCAAGGTTGGTTTTAAAATTCCAAAACTGCCAAAAATTAATCGGACTTTTATAAAATTGAAGTTTAACCCATAGTTGAACTTCAAAACGATAGTTGTTTCCTTTATTTAGAATTTACAGAAAATAACTCAAGATGCATCACCTCCTTTTAAAAACACTGTTGACCAAGAATAAGAAGTGATCTAAATCAGAATTGCAAGTTGGACACTTGTACAAAATTTAATCAACCCACAACATTATAAAGTCCAATAAAATTGGAGAGAAACTTAACCAGCATCTTCAAGTCCAATACATGCTAAAAAGGCACGGCCTTAGAATCGTGTAACTTATGGTTTGAAATGTCTGTACAGGATTGGTAAGATATGAATGAATTTCCCTAATTAATACAAGACTCCATCTCCGGACTAAGGAGATCAAGTACCTTTAATATACATATAAATATTTAATAAGCCTATGAACTTAGAAAAATTATGTCAAAGTTAATAATCAAAATATTTATACCCAAGAGAAATATATTATCTTGAAGTGGTATGTTCTCATAAGAATAAAGATGAGGAAATGCAAATGCTCTTATGTGAATGAGGTTAATTACGTAAACGAGATTACTTTCACAGAAGCAGATAAAGGACAAAAAGAGATGAATCACCTCTCCACAGATACAAAACTAAAAGCAATAGAGTCAATAGACCAGCTTGCAACCTTCACCGCTACAAACAAATAACAATATGAGATCTCAACATCTAGGCATACCTCCAAAAGCCACACTAATGGGATCATTATGCCCTCCACCAAATGTTTCCAGGGCACTAGCAAATGCAATGTCCCAGTCATATCCTTCTCCAAGCCCTTCGCTGCAATTTAATGAATGCATATAAAAGCAAAATAAAAAAACTCTTCAAAGAGATAAAGAATATTGAGGAAGTTAAAAATTGCGTACAAATAAAAGAAACACGCCAAAGTGCATAACTTTGTATTAAAGGAACTAATCAGAACTTCTAAAAAACAAATCACCAGCTCTCCTCTCCATATATGAAATTTATAAACAGTGCAAAACAGCACATTATCACATAGCTAATATTCACTAATTAAAGGGAAAAAGACAGTGCAAAAAATCAAGATGATGTTCAATAAAATTTAGTGTCTAGATAAAGGAGAATTTAGGGAAGAGTGGAATCCAAATGGATAATACCAACATCAAATAATTTTAACATAACATTCTGCTGCCTCAGTTTGATCTCCAAAATTTACTATATTTTAGAAACACAATTAAAAATAAATAAATAAAATCCTACATGGACCCATAAGAACAGATTAGATTTAGATGGAGCGGAATAGATCTTGTTTTCTCTCTTATTCAATTAGATGAATAATTCAAGCTCTCAACACATAAAGTAAAGTTTAAGTAACAGGAAAAAGACCTTGTGCAGATCAAATCAATCCCCCCATGTGAAGAAAGTTTATATCTGACGGCTAACGACTAGAAAACAATAGCAGCTGCTGCCTCAAACTCACGCTTGTTTTCCATTTGTCACTTACCGGCACAAATGTTGTTGCATAGTCTTATGCTCACTCTCTCGAGACAGTCCGTTGTTCTGTCAACCCGATCAAACCACTCAATTTATTTTCTTCACCAGGATTGAACTTGACTAACCACTCACGCAGTAATGGTTGTAAGTAGCTAAGATTCGTTGCTAGTGAGGTTCTTCAACCAATCGTGTAGAGCACGTCTCAAAAGATCGGTTAAATCAGAGACACAAAGCTAACACTCAAGTGGTGGGTTAACTTAACCAAGCTGTTCGGGATAGTAGCATCTTATTTGGTTCTAACCTTTACCACAAAAAAAAAAAAAAAAAAAAAAAAAAAAACAAAATCAAATCAAAAACAAAAACAAAATCAAAAATAAACAAAAACAAAAAATATATATTCTCTCTCAACCTTATATCCAACTATAAATGCAGTAGTGTTAGGTCTAAACACATGGTATACAAATCTCGCATATGTCCAATACCTATTCTTGAGAAGATTTTTGTCTCTGCATCTTTCTTCACATCAATCATATGCATTACCTTCGGTGAGAGTATCTTATGTGTTGACATTGTTGAGCCTACTCTCGAAGGCTAGTTTAGCACATCAGTTCAAATTCACAACTAGATTGACAAACAGATGACTAGTGGCTAAGATTGAATTCTTTGGAGAAGTTAAGGGGTGCCCACTCATATATGTGCCAACACCCCCTCTTCCCCCTCCCCACGGTCCAATGTGGGACGCCACATTTTGCATTATCAAAAACAGATTTGAAAACTTCTTGTGGAGTTCAGAAAAAATAATTGAATTTTTTTCATCACCAAAATCATTTACCAACTGTAAAGAATAATAACTTGCACAATACACAACATTTCATAATGTACCAGTATATACAAGGCACATACTGATACACATAAAGGAGGCAAAAATACTTTAGAGGGCTGAAAAATTTGCAAAGTAACAAATGTCCCTGACATCTCATACTGCTTATGTTATAAAGGCCCTCATTTTGGCTAGATAGGGATTAACACTGAACTTCAAGAATGAGTTTAAGTTTAAATGACCATGAACTAGAACAGGTCTGGGTTTTTAATAGACATTATGCTAAAAGTCCAAAGACAATATTCATCCTAAAAATAACAGAAATTTCAACCAAAATCTGGAAGTGGTGTTGTACAAAGACTAGGGTTTTTATAACTATATAAAAATGATCACTAAATCATTGCCTTTCTAAGGAAAACCATTTGTTTATATCTTGGTAGCTAATGTGGGGTGACAAGTGTCAGTTTCCTACTTTTGCAGTCCACGTGTTCTTCTATAACTATATCATTTCTTCTCTTAAATCAACAGAAATCGAGTATAATAGTATGAAAATGGAATGGAGTGATCATATTTTGTTACTAAATTATAATTTTCTAGGGACTAAAAGTGGTTCTAAGAGACGCACCATTATAATGCTGAAAGATATGATCAATTGGCTCTGTCCTTGACTTGTAAAAACATTATGTTCAATTAAGTACCAGTACACAAAGTTGCAGCCAAAACTTAATCTAAAATTCAAGGCCTTCTCTATAAGAACACTTGAATTTGGGGAGGGATGAGAGGAGTCGGGATGTCACTTGGTTGCATGGGAGGAGGTATGTAGGCCTGCCGCCTGTGAGGGAGGATGGTCTGGGTATCAAGAGGTTGGGTCTGTTTAACAAAGCTCTGTTAGGAGGTTTAAGATTGAGAAGCAGAGTCTATGGAGAGTCTATGGAGGAGGGTGATTGCTTGTCATTTTGCGGAGGAGGTGGGAGGGTGGTGCTCCAAGGAGGTGAGGATCGGGAGAGGGGTGGGGGTGTGGAGAGAGAATCGGATGATTTCTCATAGCATAAGCGGTTTAGAATGGGGGATGGGAGGTGTGCGCATTGGTATTGCTCGTGATCACATGTTTAAGTGGTGGGCTGTTATCGTCTTGATAACGGTAGGCCTGCCTGTGATGTGCAGTTCGTAAGACCCTCCCAGGATTGGAAGTTAGAGGAGGCCTTGTCTTTTCTTGAGTTTCGATACCGGCATTCTCCTGTGGGTGATGGTTATAATGCTTCTAAGCAAACTATTTCTTTTCATGAAGGTTTCAAGGTTTCTTCTTGGTTCCACCAGCTCTCGGGACCGCGCCATCACCCTTTTTTGTGGAAGACCGTTTAGCGATCCAGAGCCCCTCCAAAGGTGGCTTTCTTTGGTTGGTCTGTGGTGAGAAGTCTAGACAACCTACGATGGAGGTTCTTCTGTGTGGTCAACAGGTGCTTTCTGTGTAAAAGGGAGTGAGTATGTGGATCATGTTCTCCTTCATTGCCAGTTGCTCATGATTGTTGGTCCCTGTTGCTGCTGGGTCTTTTTGGTGTGCCTGGTGATGTTACCTATGGTGTTTGGGATATTTGGCGTGGTTGTTATGTAGGTGCTCAAGTCCGTGTTTATACGGGATGTGCTCCCCTTTTGAGCCCTTCTTTATATATATTTCTTACTTATAAAATAAATAAAGAACACTTCTATAAACAACTTTAAAACATGCTTCCAAAAATACAACGAACTCTTAAACACTCTTTTACATTTTTGTAATTGTTTCATCAACCATTTGTTCAATCTATCAAAGAGATCTGCACATGTTCTTTAACTCAAAAGTGGACCAAATAGACTCAAACTCATTGAAAATTACAACCTATGTCCAACACTTTCCTTTTATGGCACATTTTTTAAACCAATAGATTTATAATCTCAAAACAAACATACCAATAAGAATCCTGAGGAAATGAGCACCAACTCACAGATCCAAACGAATATTCAAAAACATGGAAGATTGACAGATCTGGCAGTTAAGATTTAAAGGGTGTCATTCAAAATAAGAACATAGTAGTGTAAAGTTTAGAAGATCAAAAAATTAAATAAAAATAAAAACTAAACACAACAAGGTTATATTTTCTAGATGAGTCGATAAGCCATTATAACTTGAATTTTAAGCTTAGGCATTCAAAAGATGGAACATTTCCCCAACTCCAAACATCAAATAGAAAGTTGATTTCATTCAGAAACATAATTAAAAAAAAATACTCACGTGTACTTTCGACATCCTTTGTAAAATTTTAAACTTCTATCCCGCAAAGATTCGGCACTTTCCTCCAAGCTTTGTATCTGTTTTTCCATTAAATAGTACACCATTAATTTATAAAACTCAGCACAAATATGAAATGATATGCTATACATAAAATAGTGTTATGAGCACGAACACAAGTGCTTGTACCCTTAAATATCGAATATGATATATGTATGACTACAGAATTAGAGACAGGTTGACCCTCCAGATGACATTAACAATAAGCTGCCAACAGGAATATGGGAACTTTTATGGTCATCACAACATGAATAATAGGTCCAAAGAAGTTAAACCTAGCATCAAATGAGTTTTAACTTCAAATTCAATAATAAGCACGATTTCAAATGAGTTTTATATGAATTGGTGTTCTTGAAATTTCTGGAGAAAATATGTGTGAGGTGACGGCGACAGATAAAAACTGAGTTCAACCAAAAGTATGTCAGAAAATATCCCAGATACTTTGCCACGAGAACAGAGATCATTGCATCCCAGATGATCAGTACTCATTGTGTCAATTGGCCAATAGTTCATAAAGTCGATACAGCATGCTAAGGTTATTCTCTTGCGGACAACTGCCTTGATCCTACCTATGAATTTATAGAACTCCCCTTCCTACTATATTAGATGACAGGCCATGCCATAACCAACTTACAAAATCTGATTATTGAACAAAAAATAGTGTGACCAAGCCAGACTGATAATTAAAAGAGATGAGAAATTCACTTAAACAATATTCAAAAACCGGTTTGAGTCCCTATCGGTCTTGATGCTCTGCAAGTTTTTACACTTTTTGACATAGAGATAGGACTAGTTTTCTCATTCTTTTATCCAATTCTAGTAAATTTTAATTAAACACCTCCAAGCCCACTAATCATAACCTCAATTAAAAATATTCAAGTTTTCTTAGCTGTCTTGTTTTCGTTTCAAATAATTTCAATGAGCTTGTACTAAAATTCTCCACCCTATATGCATAAACAAGTAGCATTTATAGCGAAATACACCATTACACGCCCATGTACTTGAAATAACACCTCGCAAGTAACTAAAATGAAAAATTACAACGCCTATGCGTATAGTCGTTACATTGTCCATGAAAAATAGAAACCAAAACGAAGAAGAAATAAACTGACCTGTTTGCGGAACATAGGAGAGTCATCAAGCTTTGCGAAATGCATGTTTGCAACAGCGATTCGTCTTCGTTTGTGCCACAAATTGTATCAATTAACATCACATTAGCACCAGCGATGCTCGATCCTCCAAGATTCAACCTCACTCATTACCAGCACCCAAACCACCTGAAAATCCACTCAATGCCCTCTCCCTTCATATAAACACATTTATATATATATATATATATATATATATATCAAAAGCAGTAAAGATCTCTCATTTTCATACGATCTCAGATCATCACCAGTACGAAACCAAACAAACAAATCACCTCTGTAGCTTCAATGGAGAGCCCAAATTCAAATTATCAGAAACCAAAACCAAAGCACGAGAAAGAAAAAAAAGCAACAACAACGACAACAAGAACAAGAACAATCACAGCTGAGTTTTATATAAGCTCCATTTTTGCGAGAAGGAATGAGAGAGAGGTTGAAATTGGGGAATGTAAAATTGATGGGGTTCAAAACCCTAGAAGAACAGTAAACAAAGAAAGAAAGAGAGAGAGAAAGAGAGAAACCCTAGAAAAAAGGAGAGGAGAACATGAGTTGAGATTTGTGTTGGGTTAATGAAAAGTCTCGGGAATTGAACGTAACAAATTTAGGCAAATACGATTCATTAACCTGAAAATGTTGAGACCATGTGAGAGAAAGACATACAGACATTGATTAAAGAGAAGACAGAGCTTTTTCCGATTTCTTCTTCTTTTTCCTTTCTCTTTTTTTATTTTTTATTTGTTATTTGTTTTAGGAGAAAGGTATTATTTGCCTTCCATATTAGTTATTACAATTTTACTTGTCTCAAAATACTTGTCTAGTTTGAATTAAAAAGTAATTTAACCTCTCAACTTCTCCAACTATCCTTCTTCCACTAACTTTAAATAAATATTAAATCTCACCATAATACTATATCATTAAATAAAATTAAAAATTACACTTCAATTAATCTAAATCAATAAAATATTAAAAAATTCAAATTCCACTGCATAGGGAGTAATTACATATACAAATATGTTTATATATATTGATTGTGTTTTACTTCTTTTAAACAGATCAGGAATCTGATATGTCCACTATCCAGCAAATTTGGGGCACTAGGCAAAATGGATAAGGTTTAACTCGGATCTTCCATCCAAATCAAAGTACATATGAAAATTTTGTTTGAATTGCTCCATATATCAATTATATAGGTCAAAATCAAATTATGTCTGCACCACAATTGAAAATCCACTCAAAATCGAAGTATAAATTCACACCGCTTTCTTGTGTCAAAATAATAATAATTTGAATTTTAAAATGATGATTTTATAATAAAGGAAATGCCACTTTACTAAGATAATCGTAAATTATGCAAATTTCTTCCAAGTGAAAACATGAAGGGCCGTTTGGTAGGCGGTCTGGTCCGGTCTTATCTGATTTGGTCTGGTCTTATCTGAGTAGTGTTTTGAAAGTCTGTTTGGTAAAATTGTCTGGTCTTATGGTCTTATTCAAGCTGTTTGGTCTTATGTTTGAAAAATAATACAAAAAATAAAAAAATAATATATAAAATTTTAAAAATATATTAAGTATGAAAAATATATAAAATTTGAAAAAAAAGTAAAAAAATTTGAAAATAATATAAGAAATTCAAAAATAATATATTTTTCAAATTTTTATAAATTATTTCGAATTTTTATATTATTTTTTGAATTTTATATATTATTTTTTATTTTTTATATTATTTTCAATTTTTTTATATTTTCTCAAATATATATATATCTAATTTTGTATATTATTTTTGAATTTTATATTTTTTCAAATTTTATACATTATTTCAAATTTTTTATATTATTTTTCAAAACTTATATATTATTTTTTAAATTATATATATATATATTTAAAATTTTATATATTAATTTTGATTTTTATATATTTTTTTCGAATTTTATACATTATTTTTAAAAAATTATATTATTTTTCAAATTTTATATATTATTTTCGAATTTTATACATTATTTTTTATTTTTTCTATTATTTTGGAATTTTTTTATTTTCCCAAATTTTAAATATATTTTTTGCATTTTATATATTAATTTTGAATTTTATATATATATTTCAAATTTTATACATTATTTCAAAATTTTATATTATTTTTTTAATTTTATATATTATTTTCATATTATATATTTTTTTTAATTTTATATATAAATTTCAAATTTTATGGTCTCATGTGCTAAGACAATTGTATATAAGACCACTTGAGATCATCATTTTTGGTTGTCTCAAATTATCTTTTTTGGTCCCAATTGGTCCTTGTTTTTTTAGAACCGTGTTACCAAACACTGTCCGGTCCCAAAAAAATCATTATGAGACCGGATCACATGAGACCGGACCGCGAACCAAACAGGGCGGAAGTGACAGGCAAAGAGTCCATAGTTAGCATGATTGGGAAAAAAAAAAAATTCTATTTTAGAAAAACGTCTTTCTTTTGATCGGTCGAATAGTGAAACCGCTTTAATATAATTCATATATTTGGTCATTTGTTCAAAACAAAGTCCGTGGACAATCTCCAACAAACTCATCACATCAAATTTAGTTTAATTTTTTAATGATATGTTTTTTTTTTTTTTGCATCATAATAACATAATTTGAACTTGGAAACTTAATAAAAATTAATGATAATGCTCTTTAAATAATATTATATATTCACATATCCAAGTAAAAGAGGTTGTAATACCAATTAATATTTTAAAATATATATATTTGACAATTATTAATTGATGACAAATAATATTAGTGCAATCTTAGTTTTTAATCCTGTATCAAGTAAAGTATCCACAAGTGGAGTGTTTTAATCCTTATTCAGTATCTCCCATCACAATAATGTAGTTGTAACTTGTGAGCTTGAATATGATCAGAATATTATTATTTTGGGTAAATTATATTTTTATTCCTTTTTGTTTGGACATATTACATATTCTTTTTTTTTGTTTGGACAATTATATTTTGACGCCCTCTAGTTTGGTTTTGGATCCTTTATCGGATTTCAGGCATAGTCAACACCGGTCAAAGAGAAATTTTGAAGTGAAATGACTATATTATCCTTAGTTACTAAAAGGTCCCTATTGCCTTTAACTTTAGTGGACGAAAAGACACTTGTGTATATAAATATATTCATCTATATGCCTTTTTTTAAAAAAAAAAATTGTGTTTATAAATGTTTAAATTATAATTATCCAAACAAGAAGGGAAACTTGGAATATGTCTAAACAAGAGGGATGAAAGTATAATTTATCCTATTATTTATTATATCACATTAAAGTTAAATAAAAAATTAAATATATAAAGTTTGTTAACATTATCTATTGTGTAAAATTTTGTGTCAATTTTGGGCATACCCTATTACAATTACTATACCTTAGACCCGCGTAAAATTTCTCGAAGTTTAACTTTACATCCGACCCGACGGAATAGATGAATTCCATTTAGGGACCCAAAAACACAAGCTCTTGATTTATTTATCATTCAAATATATTTATTTAAATTATTATCTGATTTCCCTTTTAAAGTGTCTGTTAATTGCGCTAGCTGAGAACAGTAAGCTTTGATCCGACAAATATTATAAATATAATTATCATTCATTTAAATACTTGATTTGGTTGTGAAATGTTTTTTACTTTAAACTAGCTAGCATGGGTGATGATGTTAATAAAATACAAGGATGTAAATTAAATATTAGAAATAATGATCAAGACAAGAATAATACTATAAAATTGTAATATTATTTTCTCATGCATGAATGTTACAGGGGTATAATATCATTTATCTATTTTTCCAAGCAATGTTTTGTTACTTCTACATCCGTTTGTTTTTCCAAGAATGTGCTGTTATTTTTCACATCCATTTGTGCACTTAATAATACTTCTCATAATTCTACAAGAATGTGTATAATAGTATTATACATATATGAGTGTGGAAAATTAACAAATAAAAGAATGAAGTATATGAGAAAATAAAAGTATCAATCAATAATAGAGAACAGAAAAGAGAACGAAATATTTGCATTTACTTTTTCTAAAAAAGAGCTAAATAGTTATATTCTCTCACGTTTAAAAAATATTGCTAAGGTTTCTTCTGATTTGGATAAAGTAACACTAAATCCCTATGAAAATTAATACTTTTGTCTCGTCAATATTTTTCCAAAAAAAACTCAAATTGCTGCGAGAGTGTCGAAAAAATTATTTTTTAGGCCATATGGTACAAGGATAAATTACTGAATTATCTTTTAAAAAAAAAAATTTGAGTAATTGTCTTTTTAAAAAAGCCTACATTTCTGTCTCGAGTACAGTAAGTGCACACAAAAAATATACTCCTAAATTAATATCATGCATTCAAAATAAATATTTTATCTTTAAAAGGAATATAAGAGTTCTTGATATAAAACTAAAATTAACAAGTCCAATTATTGGTTAAAAAGTAAAATATAGGTAATTCACACTAATAGGAGAGATCTTTACTAGTTTTGAAATGTGAGAAAAAGTAATTATTATTTAGTTATTGTTAAGAAGAGATAAATATAAATCTTACAAAGGAAAACAAAGTTAGAATAAGCAATGATCAAAAATAGATTAGGGCTTTGTAGATCATCAAATGAAAAAAGTGAAAAAGAGTTGAGATGAAGAAAACTTTGTCATCACAGCTTGGGCCCTACGCTGTTTAACTTTTTGACCACTTGCCATTTCTTTTTCCCTAGAAAATTAATTTGTGGGCTTAGTGCGCTTAATCTTAATTAACCACTAAAAACTTTACAACTCTATTAATACCCATGGACCATGTTCATGTGCTAGTGTTAGTGTAGCTCTCTATTCACACCATAAACCCCACTACCTCTCCACAAAAACACACACACACAACTTTGCCTATATATGTTAATTTTTCCAAAGAATCTCAACACTGTTTGGCTTCTTTATATATTACTCATGAGTACTTGCCATGTTCTTTTGTTTGCGGTATACGCCGTTAAAATCATGAGTACTTGCCATGTTCTTTTGTTTGCGGTATAAGCCGAAATTCCAGGTGCGTTCACTAACGTGGAACGTTTCACCTTTTTACCTATCAAAAAATATAAATATAAATAAAAAATATATTTAATAAATTATTTCTGTTTTTCAATAATGTGAAATGTTTCCCATGTTTCTCTTAAAAATGAGAAATATCAAAAAGATGTTCCACATGTTTTTGTTTCAATAATATGAAATGTTTTTTTTGGATAAATCTCAATTACACCCCCTCAAATTCAAAAAAATATATATAATTCAAAAATAATATATTAAATTTTGAAATATATATAAAATTCAAATATATATATATATAAATTACGACAACAATATATAAAATTCGAAAATAATATATATAAATTACGAAAAAAATATATAAAATTCAAAAATAATATATAAAATTAGAAAAAAATATAAAAATTTGGAAAACAATATAAGAATTAGAAATATATATATAAATTTCGAAAACAATGTATAAATTTCGAAAACAATATATATATAATTTGAAATATATATATAAATTTTAAAAAAAAAATTATTTCGAAAAACAAAATTTGTAAAAATATATAAATTTATATAAAAAAAAAAAAAGAATATATATTGGTAAAATGTCACATCTTTTCTAAGGAAATGAATCAAACTACTTATCACTAACATCAATTAGTGGTATTCTTTTATATATAATTTTTACAAAATATATATATATATATATATTTCGAATTTTATAGATTGTAACTTTAACTTCTGATAATTGAGTTTAATAGTTTCTTTAATCTAATTTATTTTACTCAAGTAAATGCTAAAATAAAAATTATAAAAAAAATTACCAAAAATATATGTGAAACAAAATGTATTTACTAAACATAATTATTTGTTTCTGTTCCAAAAATTATGAGAATAATTGGAATTAACAAACGTCATTTCTGTTTTTCTGTTTCTCGTAAGAAGAACGTTCTTTTGTTTTTGTTCCTTCGAAAAACAGAAACGAAAAATGTTTCACGTTAGTGAACGCACCCTTAGTTTTTTTTTTTTTTTTTTTTTTTGACATGTTTCACTTTTTCAAGGCCTGATTCAGCAAACTACAAATTCATTCATAAGTTTTATTGGCATAGTTCTATTAATTCTTATTTTTGAAAGATGAAATTTAATATCTAAACTAATATGTAATTCTTGGTAAAGAACTATATTAGACCAAATGTACAATAACTTGTAACACATAATAACATAGAGATGAGAGTCACATAGTTTGGTTAACAAAGCACTGTGAGAAAATAAATATGAAGAAGAAAAAGAGAGAAAGAAAGTTAAAAAGAAAGCATAGGACCAATAGAGACGGTGACACCTCATATGAGGAGTACCAAAGTCTAAAAACAATACTTATACTTTTGGTTTTTTTTTTTGGGTCGTATGGATACATAATCATATTTAAATTAAGGGTTAATTTCATTTACACCTTTTGAAATTTATTTTTATTTTAATCAGACCCCCTTAGGTTTGATAATTTTTATTTATACCTCTTATTTTTTTCAAACTCACATCATTTACATCTCCTATACCGAAATTACCCTCAATATTGAGATATGTGGTGTTTGGAAACAGGTTTACTGCCCTCATATTTTATTATCCAAGCAATGCATTAATTTTTTTTTATTTTAGTATAAATCAAAATATAAATTCGTTGATAATAAATATTTAAAAAATAATAAAAAATTTAATTGGTAGTTCGAAATATTTTTTTATATTTCGGACTTAAATTTTTTTATATTTTACAATAATTGGTAGTTCAGAAAAATATTTTGACATTAATTTTTTATTTAGGAGGGACAAGGCAGAGCACTCCATTGTTCACCACTAGTTTCTAGTACAAGTCTATCAGAAGTTGTTTCGGTTTTGTTTTAGTATGGTCAAGATCGTCAGAGCCCCAAGCTAGGTGATACCGCGATGGATTGGGCGGGGTGGGGAGGTACGGGCTTTCTCTCGAAACCTTTTTGGTCACTCGCATTAAGGCATTCCGATCGCTTCTCATATTACTCCATCGCCCTTGACTGGAAAGGGGATATACGACATAGTTA
The DNA here is from genome assembly GCA_963922005.1 of Cornus suecica. Classification (NCBI taxonomy): domain Eukaryota; kingdom Viridiplantae; phylum Streptophyta; class Magnoliopsida; order Cornales; family Cornaceae; genus Cornus; species Cornus suecica. The sequence goes on from OY998240.1 coordinate 30,571,251, forward strand.
GTCGGCTCTATTCATTCCATTTGTCAAAGGGGCAAGCCATCAATGCCTCCCCTTTACAGTCGAGTTCTTTCAGAACCATCGAGACATTTCCCTTTTTAATAAAAAATAATAAGGCAAGCTTCATAGCTCCAACTTAGTAAAGGCTTATCTTCTTTTTTTTTTCCAGAAAAAGAATAAAGAAAGAGATAGTATATATCTTGTATTGATTATAGGATCACTCTATGAATAGGTAAATTCTTTCTGACCTCCCATCGTTCACGACATCCCTTACTTCTTGCTGTGAACGGCTCCTCGATGGAGGAGTAGAAGCGTCGGTCCCCTTCAATCAAGTTGCTTATGCCTGCTGTTACCTACCGTAGGACCTTCGTCCCTGAAGCATAGAAAGAGGAGCAAGAACAACAAGTTGTCCTCTCCCAGCCCAGTAGTTCCGCAACTATTACTGTGGTTGTTGCCAACGGGGATCCCCCATTCCGAAACCTTATTAGGCCGACCGTTAAGTCCAAAGTTGTATGTCACTGCTATGGTGCCAATAGATTCACTACTTCAGCGCCGTTATTGAACATTGCATGTTGAGATCTATTTCTCGTATATCGCTCCACACCGAGAAGAGGGATGTGTACCTCCAGCAACAACAAGAATGGAATAATAGACTCTTATGTTGGGGCATTTCGGGGTATAGGTCTAACAACCTCAACTCCTCGTTTGTAGCATGCTATAGTTATTAAAGTCTCTCGACAACAAGAATGGGAGATTACCGGTAAGCCAGATGTTTCGCGAACCATATTCCACTTTCATGCATTTTATTGCACTTAAAACACCCTCGTGAAAAGGCGCACTCCGATACCATTGTTGTCCAATAGCTTTAGATCTACTACTACCTCGTCCATTGAATATGACAGAGCAAATGATGGTATATCAATGAACATCGGGATGATACTAGGAAATATGGTCCGAAGAATCTCGATAGTAGTTCCATGAACAATCCTTTGTGGGATTGGATTTTTTTTATAGTGGAAATGTCATAAAGCGCAAACCAAGATCCGTGATACGAAAACCAAAATACAAATGAGGAAGAAAAAGATATCATGATGTAAGTTTATTATTCCTTGCATCATAGGTGTTGATGCGTCTTGAGATCCTAATTGTCATGGTTCCACTACATCACAAGGAGAAATTGTGAGGAATAGCCAATCTAGAACAATCATTTAATTTGGTTCATTCTTTGAGTGCTCTGCTCCCCCCCCCAAAAAAAAGAGAGACTTGTTCTTGCTTTCCCAGTTCAGGAAGACGGAAATAACCAGTTGGGTTGGTCCGACCAAGAAAGGCATGGTAATCTTGGGCTGAGTTAAGTAAATACTAGCTACATATAAAGATCACTCACTGCACACTTTCTATATCTCTGTCTCCATGTTCGGTTGCATGCCCTAATTATGAATCGGAGATAGAACAATGGGGAGGTTATAATAATGAGTTTCAATGTATTGATGTTCTGTATTTATAGAAGCTTTCATTTTCATGCTTGATTGACAAATAGTAAATCTTTTGCTTTCGCATTCTTTTTTTCTTGAAAGATTAACGAAATAGAACAACATTGTAACGCCCCCAAATCCACAGGACCTCCTGTATAGGAGTCTAGGATTCACTGGAGTGCCACCTGACAATTCTAACGAAAATCAGATAGAGTTTTGTCTGTAAGGGAACCCCCTAGTAGATAAAGTCCACTCCATACACCCTGTAATGCAAAATATATATCCTAAATAACAGGAAAAACCATCCCAAATACATCACAAGGGATCGGGATCGACGACACAACAGAGCCGCCACCCTTCTAAGCCCCACATCATAAGAATAGTATAAAATACACATCAATCAACAGACAGTAAGGAAATACAAGCTAACCCGTCCAAATATAAAGATCGCCACACCCTCGGGTGCCAAAATAATAATACAGTCATCCAATAGTATAAAAATAATAACTCTAGCACTAACATGACCTATAAGCCAAAATACAAAGGAACGACTGAAGATGCCTTATCAAGCCCAAGAGCTACAACGGACCCTGTCCTAGTTCGTGTCCTGAAATTATAAAGAAAGGGGAATGAGCTCATTATGCTCAGTAGGGAAACGCTCTCTGTCTCCACCCTAACTGGCGAGACTAACTGGCTCTTCCTAAAACCAAAATTGAATCCCATCCTGGAACAAAGATAAAAATATTCATCTCGTCTCCGTCTATGTACCCGTGAGATCCACAACTCGACACACTGACTCATCAGTCTAACTATCACAACAGTAAGAGAATCGTAGAGTAAATTTATATATATACACATGTCTCACCTAACTGATATCATGAAATTAAGAATGTGATGCATGTCCATGTTTACCTACATTTCCAGATACGAGTCTGAGGCATAGCTCTCTCTGTCACCCTGTAGTCATCCTGTACGACCAACTGCGTACGTGACTCATCTAGGATGTCCATAACCTGGAGTCCTAGGAACAAGCGGGCATTCTGTACCCCGGAATCCCAAACGTAACTCGAAAACCAAATCCCAGGCGTAACTCTCTTTTCTACCCTACAGTCACCTCCTGTACGACCAACTACGTACATGATTCAGTCACCTCCTTTACGACCAACTGTGTACGTGACTCATCTAGGATGTCCGTAACCCGGAGTCCTAAGAACAAACAAAATCTCCGTACCCCGGAATCCCTATACTAGGATGGTCGTACCCCGACGTCCGATGTTCAATGCACTATACTCTCTCATCTCCCACAGACTACATGCTCGTGAAATGAATATGAATTATAATAGTACCATCATGTGATCGTTAGCACCCTAGGCATACATGCATGATTTTCAAAACATTTAAATTTAATGCACACATAGCATGCTCGAATAAAATCACATAGACATGTATACATCATCCTATCGTCATTTCTCAATAATACCAACTTATTATTTAATTACCTTTTAAATAATATAATCAATTTAATACATACACAACATGTTCTAATAAAATCATATAAGCACGAAACACATCAACTATCAATAATTTCCATTTAATTCATTCATTTGTTTAATTCAATTAATTAATTTATTTTTATTATTTTCAATTTAAACATGTTAAATAAAATTTTCTAAGCCATCACAATTTTCGAACATCATGACTATAATTTTCACACACCCCATAATGCGTGAAATCGTAAATAAAACAACGGTTTCCCTACCTCTAGAAGCGTGCACAAAAACAACAACGAACTAGCAACGTTTCTCGAACCGCAACCCCGAAAAATAGCTTTCGCACCGTTAATCCAATCGGACCCCGCGAAGTGACAAAATGATTACCACAACGCCTAGAATAACATACTAAAATATGGTTAAAATCTATAAACGTTTTGATGACCAAATCGATAAAAAGACGAAAAGTCAACTCACCTTTTGAAACACGATCTACGCCAAATTGTTCAACGAAATGGTCCCAAATTTGGATATGTCGTACACGCCATCGAAGCCCAACTACCCTCCGAAAATCACGACGATTGGAGACCCGCCAAAGCCTGAACCGGAGATTGTAGAACATATATACACACCTCAATAAGTAGATATCGTGCAATGATATGCGAATGAAATGCAGGTCCTCGTTTACCTATACTCGCAATGCCGACCCTCACTACAATTGCAGTGCCGAGTCGCAACCAGGTGTAACTGTATCTAATCTACCCTGTAGTCAACCAGTGCGGTAAGCACACGCACAGTGACTCATCTAGGATGGCCTAACTTCGAAGTCCTAGGAACATGCGAGATGGCCCAACTCCGAAGTCTCCCTGTAGTACCGTGGGATGATCCCTGTCCGAAGTCCCAAAACAGCGACGTGGCCCAACTCCGAAGCCCCTACACCAAGAAAGTCATAATCCGATGTTCGATGTTCAATGCAACGCATGCTCTCATAGTCCCTACTGACTACATGCTCGTGAAATGACATAGCATAATGACGTCATGAGATAGTTATCACCCTAGGCACATAGGTGTGAAATGATAATCAATTTAATTATACACACAACTTGCTCGAATATAATCACATATGAACGTAACACGTCATCCTATCATTAATTTCCAATAATACAAACTTATTATTTATTCACCTTTCAAATAATATAGTCAATTCTTTAAGTACGCAACATGCTTTAATAAATCACATAACAAAAAAATCTACCAATCATAAGGGGAACTAGAATAACGTCTAAGTTTACGTCCCTCACTATCACATATCTCCTAACATGTTTTAAATTTCATAAACACAATCAAAAGAGCAAACTAATACCACATTTTAAGTTCAAACCCAAACTTTACAATTTCACTGACCCACTATAACTGAGTGTTGAGTAAATTAAAGCATGAAAATAGTGGTTCTCTTCAATGGAAGTAAACGTGCGTGAAAATCAGAACCAAAACTTGTTTCCAAAAACAACCCTAAAACCGAACTAAACCCTAAACCTAACCCTTTCATATTTATAGACAAGTGAGGAAAACTCTACTGGTTGCCCTTTTCTATAATTTCATAATACATGAATAATCTCTATAAAATCTCATATAAATATGTGTATAATCCTGTATGTAGAGGTCTAGAATCACCGATCACTTAAAATATCGAATTAGGGACAAAATTGAAAAATTCTAAAACAACTCCGAAACAACTTTAGCACATAAAGAGATCACGTGGCCACAAGGTGGGACTTACGCTTGGGCGTAGGTCAAGGGCGTAGGTTCCAAACCAAAGTGTAGCTCAGGTCCAATCTGTCTTTTTTTCTCTTTGACGACGTAGGGTATTATGCATTTTTTACTGTAAAAACTCATCTTTTCATATTTGAGCTAGACTGGTCACCTTTGACTCCCGATGATTTTCGATGAAGTAATAATGTCTGAAAATGATATTTTTTCCCTTTCAGTGAGATAATGATGTCGATAAATAACCATTTTTTCCTTTGGTAGCTCTTCTTTGCTCTAACACACTTCTTGATTCATTTCTTGATATAGAAACGAAAACGAACTCAGTTAATTCACCGAGATTAGATATGTTTCTTCATTAAACTCCTAAAACATGCTTACACACACAAACGAGATAAAAATACCAAGTAACGGAATGTAAAGACATTACAAACACAAGATAGGGGCAAAAAATGATCAATATTGAGCACTTATCACACCCCTAAACTTACATATTGCTAGTCCCTTAGCAATAAACTCAAAGAGAACTGACTGTGATGATTCTTATTCTATCTAACCTATCTACTCTAATCTAATCCCTTACTTTCGTGAGGGTCAACGATTACACTTAGCACGTGTAACAAGCCTTTTAAACCCCTAGGTTACCCCTAGTAGACGAGTGAAGTCTTGTGAAGGTTTCCAGTGATGGTACCTACAAACATCTCAATTCTTTTGTAATTACGCATTCATGAGTTCACACACACAAGTCAAATAAGCTATGATACAACACACAAGATAATATGAATGCAAATATTCCCACTCACTACCAAACAATAATTATATCAAACTTCGTGTTATGAATGGTCCCCACTTAAGTGAATGATTTTATTACTTTCTACTTAAAATCCAGACAACCTTCCGTGATTTTGTGAACATTCAACTATAATATTTCAGTTTCTTTTCTCCCACTTCATTGATCAAACTTTTCCATTTTTAGTAAAAATGTAATTTTTCCATCTTTCCATTTTTCATCCCTTTTTTGTCTCTATAAGTTTCCGGACTTTCCAGCGAGGATTTTTAGTCCCAACCAACTGGGCCCGAGCTTTTTCATGGGATTTATGCTCATCAGTTTTCTCCCCTTTAAACGCGAACAGTGATATTGGTGATACCAAACCCCGGTTACTCAGATCAAATAACTATTTTTTGCATTTTATTTTCTCAAAAAAAAATTTCAATTTTTTTCATTTCAACCAAAACAACTTCCCTTTTATTGCGGCAAAATTATTTTTCAACTATATAATAAAAAATTAACTTATTTCTCATAGTGAATGTGTGCTTGTGTTTATAGGTCAAAGTCGTCCTTCTTAATTTCAATTTTACTCATTCACTCACCCATGTGAACCACATCACTTCACTAACTTGATCTAATCATTATTCTCATGAGCGGGAACATCACATCACATACTATTGATGCATCATATACAAAAACTTAATCAAACTGTAAATGTCAAACATTCATGCATGAAAACAAAAAATTGTTTCAAATTCTTTTTATTTTTTCACTAAAATCTTTATTCCTTGTAATACTATACCCTTAACCCCAAACTTAAAGCAGATCATATCCTCATGGTCAAAAATAAAATAGGAGAACATATACAGTTACCCTTGAAGCTCAATTTTGGATTCCAAAAGAAAATATCAATCCTCTCCCCCAAACTTGAATTGGATCACCTAGAGATATCATCAACAAAGCACACATACCCAATCATAGCAATGAAAAATAAATTTCATCATAAACATCCAAAAATCAACACATGTTTTCAAGGAACTAAAGATTATCTTTTTTTATTATTGAATTTTTTATGACAATAATAATAATAATAATAATAATAATAATAATAATAATAATAATAAATGATTTGGCCTTAAGGGCCTACAATCCCAAAATAAAAATAAAAATAAAAATAAAAGAAATAAAAATGTGGCCTTAAGGGTCTATCGTCTCTACAAATAAAATAACCTAAAAATCCTAAACCTAAATCCCAGTCCGCATCTTCTTCTTTATCACTTGACACGACACTCTTCAACCATATCTGGCAATCAGCAATCTCTCTCAACTTCTCTAAATCTTCCTCCGGATATATTTTCATAAATGTCCACCGCATCTTATCCAATTCCTTCATTCTATCACCCAACTGCTCAGTAATGATTTTTGATAGTAAAAACAGGTATGTAAGATAATATTCACATTTATCGACACCCGCCCATTCTTTACTCACAATTGCTCGAGCATACGACATCTTAGCCATAATCAATGTTGGAACACACACTTCATACCATGAGTTAGGGCATACAAAGTTCTAAGCATAGTGTGATCTTTTGCATTTGTTCGATTATTAGGCTGAAGTTAAGCCGCAACGACACAATCTAAATAAAGCAAATTCGACTTCAACCACCAATTATCACACGTATTATCTCCCGGATCTGATGGTGCACACAATTCCCGAACCATCTCTTCATCCTTATGTGGCCATACTACATGATACTCTTTCAATATTCCTTGTAATTTTGCCAGAGTACCGATTGGTATATTCCATGCATCGACAATACTTCTTCTTCCAACCACAAAAAGAGAACTCCACTGAGTCATTTTAGCCCTTATCACCTCAAATCCTGGCGGTCCCAAAATTATCATATTTTCATAGAATTTTTGGACCAAGCCTGGATACACCTTTTCGCTCACCGGTTTTTCTAAACTCTTCAATCCTCGTTCTCTAAGGATTTTCCTTTCGGGTGCAACTAATACTCGATTCATCCTCTCTTGATGAAATATCTCTTCAAATTGCAATCGACACTGCAAAAATAATTTTGGTATGGTTCGATTTCCCTTCTGACTCGTAGCTTCTTTATTCATGCTCTTCATTGCCACATATGGTTCCGTCCCCTCTATGAATTCTTCTGGGTCAGAATAATCTTCATTAGCATTATCCATACCAACCCTCCTCAAAATAGAAAGAATAAAAGAAGAATAGAAGAAGAATACCCAATCTAATGCTTACTCCTTAAGAATTGTGAATTGTGTCTACCCTATGGATGTATTTATAGATGGATGTAGTAGAATTAGAAGAGAAAAAGGATTTAAAACCCTTAACTGACTAGGAAAGGGGAAACAATAACTAATCCAACTTCTATTTGCAGTCTCCTTATCATATTAGGATTACTCTAAAAATTCTACAAAAATTCCTAAAAATAACTTAAACAAATCCGATACAAGTATAAGTACAAAACAAGCCAAAACATCCCCAAAAATAGAAAAACATTTCAATTTTTCTGGCCCACCCATGTACTACCCTACGCTTGGGCGTAGGGTAGGGTTTTAAAATATATATATATATATATTTTTTATATTATACATTTTTTTAATAATCAACGCACCCCCAAACTTAAACGCACACATGTCCTCATAGTGTGAAAATAAAATCACACATACTCAATATAATAAACATAGTAAGGCACGCATATCAGTAAAAACTGTTAAAAACTGTCATTTTATACAGAAGCAAAAATATCACAAATAGTTAGAGATGAACGTTAAAGCGGTCACAAAAGATCAAACACTGACTCTCCGCTATACGATTGATCTCTACTGTGGACAACTAAAATAAGAAATTCTAAAAACAAAATAAAATAAACAAAACTAAACTATAACTACATAGCATCATTCAGAAGTGGTTGTGGTGGTGAAACTATCACTCCCATATGTCGTATCATAATATCCCACCGATCCATCATCTCACGATGCTCACGCTGTCGGGCCTGCCTCTCCTCTGTAAATGAGCGATCCAATCCCTTAATACGTCTAATAAACTGGTCGTATTGAGTCTGAGTCATTATAACATCACCCCCAGCTAGGGCCTGTGGCACATCACCTCCTAAACCAGCCTCTTCAGCTTGTGGCACCTCCACCTCAGGCATCTCTTCCAGTATAGCCGGCTCTGCATCATCCTCATATGCACATGGTAGTAAAAATCCTTTGAATCTACGTCGGCGATCATATATCGCTGAACCCTTCTTTATCCACCCATTGTTCCACACTCCTTTACCATACGCAACCAGCGGTGCAAACTTATCCTCAACATCCATTTGTAATCCCTGATCAAACATCAACTTCATCATAAGGTAGGGAAGAACCATTTGAAGCTTAGTAGTCCCGACCTTATTCTCCCGACGCAAGTGAATATAATGCCGGGACAAAGTCTGCCAAAGGGCGTGTGGAATAGAGTACCAGTGACCGAACTCGAAAGCGTAGTGCAACGCCAGAAATGGCGGGTGACACATGGTCTGATGGCGATGTGGTAACACATTAGACCGGACTATCACATCTCAGCGCCAAATCATCGGATAATAGTTAGACTTCTTGGTCCCATTACGCCTATTATCGACCCATTGCCCTTCAGTCTACAATCTCACCATATCGTAAAGTGACGGAAGTGGGTCTGGCATAGGTGGGAACCGCTCCTCTAGCTTTGCAGGGCACTCGTGTGGAATACCCCACGCAACAACAATACTCTTATGAGTAATCTCAAACTCTCGCCCCTGCACCACTGTCACTAGCCGAGTCCCTCTACTATAATGCCTCCTATGAAACTAGAACTTGCTAATCATGTCAGCAGAAATGTGTGGTGTAGTTGGGGCTAGGATCGGCAATAATCTGCGCTCCGTCAGTACGCCTATGGTCCAATGTGGAACTAGCTCTATCCGCTCAAGTGGCACAATAAAAAAAGTGCACTCCTGTCGGAACCCCTTCTTCAAAGCCCGGGTCATTAGTGTCTCCTTGGAAACCGTGGAGTGCTTCCATCTGTAAGAAATGAGGTCACCCTCGTCACCATTAACTACCAGCTCAGGATACGGCACCTTGACGTGCTCAGTGTCCTCCAACTCATCCTTTTGTTGTGCCTGCCCATCCTCACAATCACTACTCTCAGTAGTCTGCTCATCGGATGTCTCTAACTTATGTGGTGGAGGTGATGGCTCGAGGACTGGAGACTGTGCCCGAGGTCATGATGATGCCCTCGGTGAAGTAGGTAGAACTATCATCCGGCCATATCTCAAATCTAACTCAATGTCCTCTGTTAGTCATTAATTAACCCTAAAGGGGGGGTGAATAGGGTGATCAAAATATTTCTACTCCTTTTCAAAATTGGAACAATATATAATCAATACTCAATTTCTTCAATAGTCAAGTGAATAAATTCAATTTAATTTATCTAACAACTAATCACAAGACTAATCAGCGTACATGATATTCAAGTAAATATAACATGCAAATTAATGAAATCAGGAGAGAGATAGAGAGATTGAAACCGTGATTTTTTGAGGTTCGGTAACTCCTACTCCTCGGCTCAAGAACCCCTTCTTGAGACTTTTCCCGATCCTTTCACTATGGCCCTTCCTTCACAGGTGGAATGTCAAACCTTTACAACACAAGCCTCTCGAGCTTGTCTCTCAATCAAGAGAACAACCCTCTCTTGAATAATCGGTGGACTTCACTTGTCCGAGATTACAAATTCGTATGTAATCAATAAAATCACTCAAGAACAAAAACACTCAAAACCCAAAGGTTTTTATGGAAGATAAATCAATATAAGCTCAAGTGTTTTTGGTGATTTTATAATAGCTCTAGAAATGTATTCTCAAAGGATATGATCAATGAATGATATTTGGAGAATAAGAAAAGATACTAGAGGTTTTGATTTTCAAAGAAACTTGGAGAAAATCAGATTTTCAAAGCTTGGTTTCAATGGCTTTTGTAGAGAAAATTTATGCAGAATTTTGAGAGCTTTTCTTTCACTTCTTTCTCTTTTGTTTTTCAATCTCTTAACTTTTTTTGAACACATATCATTCTATATATATCAATACATTAGGGTTTTGAAGAATGAATATTGTATTTGAAAGATGAGCCGTTTGAACACCATTGAGCATAATCCACAAAACATGGAAAATGTTTTCTGAAGAATCTGCAGGTTTTGAGGATCAATTAGTCGACGACAACATAGTTCTAGAATGAGTTCTAGTCGACTACATGAAGTAGTCTAGTCGACTCAAAGCCTCTTTTAGTCGACTACTTTGAAATGGTTAAAAACGTGTAGCTTCTGATTGTTTCAGTCGACTACAGAAAATACACAGGGTCATTCTAGTCAACTACAACATGATAAAATATTTTTCTTTCCATTTAAGTTCGGTAAAGCGTTTTTCATTCCATTTGAGTTCGGTTCATTTTATACTTGAGCTTATACGATAAAATCGACGCATAAAAATACCTTGTTACAATGATCGCTCCTCGACCTATCTACCCCAAGTCTTGAGTCTTCAACTTTCGCCTTTGCCGTTGAATTTATTGATTTTCCATTTTTGCGTTTCAATTTATTTCATGACTTTTTGCTTTAAATTAAGCTTTCTTTCTGAACTTGTTTTCCGAGTCGTTCACCTGTCTTGTGGTGAAAACATGAACTCGGTAATTCATTAGTATTAAACACGCTTTAAATGTTTTGTTAATATCAAAATATGATTTATTGTCCGAGAATAAATTTCAAGGCCAAAAGCCTTTACCCATTTAAAAACATAATCAACTCCCACTAATATATACTGCTTATAGTCGGCTTTTGGAAACAGTCTCATGAAGTAAATGCCCCAGACGTCAAATAACTTAACCACCAATATAGGGTTCAGTGGCATCATGTCTCGTCGAGATATGGATCCTAACTTCTGACATCTCAGACAAGATTTGTAAAACTCGAACACGTCCTTGAATACGGTGGGCCAATAAAAACCGCTCTGTAGGACTTTGTGAGTTGTCTTTTGAGCACCAAAATGCTCTCCACACTCCAGCGTATGATAGAATGTCACTTTCTGAAACACATTTACGAATTATCTGATCCGGGCAATATTTGTACAGTCGTGGATTGTCCCAGATATAAAATTTTACTTGGTTGAAGAAACGATCCTTCTCATGCTTAGACCATCCATTAGGAATTCTGCATGTGGCTTTATAGTTGACAATATCTGCATACCACGATATCTATTCCATAACAGCCATACTGAATAGATGTTCATCCGGGAACTCATCCTTTAGAGGAGTATCATTCTTTGTGGACTCAACGATAATTCTTGATAAATGATTAGCTACAACATTCTCCGTACCCTTCTTGTCTTTGATCTCCAAATCAAATTCTTGTAGCAACAGAATCCATCGAATCAGTCTGGGCTTGGAGTCTTTCTTGGTCAGCAAATGCCTTAGTGCGGCATAATCTGAGTACACGACCCCCTTGGTTCCCAACAAATATGACCTTAATTTGTCTAAGGCAAACACCACTGCCAACAACTCCTTCTTGGTAGTTGTGTAGTTTATCTGAGCTTCGTTCAGAGTTCTAATAGCATAGTAAATCACATATGGAAACTTGTCTTTTCTCTGCTCTAACACAACTCCAATTGCATAATCTGAAGCGTCACACATCAGCTAGAACGGTAGAGACTAGTCTGATGGATAGATAATTGGGGCATATGAGAGTTTAGCACACAATTCCTCAAAGGCATGAAGACATTCTTCGTCAAAGACAAAGACTATATCTTTAGCTAGTAAATTACATAATGGTCAGGAGATTTTGCTAAACTCTTTGATAAACCTTCTGTAAAACCCAGTATGGCCTAGAAAAGAGCGTATCTGCTTCACAAATATGGGAGGAGGTAATTTTGAAATCAGTTCAACTTTTGTTTTATCGACCTCAATCCCCTGCTTAGATATAATGTAGCCAAGTAATATTCCCTCTTGAACCATAAAATGGCTCTTCTCCCAACTAAGAATTAAATTGGTCTCCTTACACCTTTCAAGTACTAGTGTTAGATGCCTCAAACAGTCTACAAAGGTTGCCCTAAAAACTAAGAAGTCATCCATGAACACTTTCAGAAACTTTTCTACCATATTAGAGAAAATAGACATCATACACCTTTGGAATGTTGTTGGCGCATTACATAAACCAAAAGGCATCTGTCTGTACGCGAATGTGCCATATAAACAAGTGAAAAAGGCTTTCTCCTGATCTGCAGGATCAATTGCTAATTGATTATAGCTGAAATATCCATCTAAAAAGCAGTGTTAGCTCTATCCGGCTAATCCTTCCAGGATTTGATCGACGAATGGTAATAGAAAATGATCCTTCCTGGTGTTAGAGTTGATCTTTTTGTAGTCGATACACACACGCCACACCTTAGTCATGCGTTGAGGAATTAGCTCACCCTTTTCATTGGGCACCACTGTGATTCTTGACTTTTTCGGGACCACTTGAGTTGGGCTTACCCATTTACTATCAGAGATCGGGTAGATGATTCCCACATTCAACAACTTCACTACTTCTTTTCTTACCACCTCCATCATGTTCAGATTCAATCTCTGCTGCATCTCCTTTGATAATTTTGCCTCATATTATAAATAAATCCGATGCATGCAAATTGATGGATCAATTCCTTTCAAATCAGCAACACTCCACCCAATTGCTTCTTTATTCTTGGTCAAGACCTCAATTAAACTCGATTCCTGTTCTGCTGTTAACTTTGATGAAATAATTATACGAAAAGTTTCGTCAGGGCCCAAGAAAACATACTTCAGCTTCTCTGGTAACTCCTTAAGTTCTAAAATAGGCGAAGTCATAAGTGATGGAATTGGGGGAGTACTTGAGACTATCAGGAGTGGTTCCACTAGTTCTTGCTTCCAAGGTTGCGTGTATAATGAAGTCTCAATTCTATCCAACTCCTAGTTCTACCATTCCATATACGTATCCCAATCTTTGATTTTTTCATTCGGCACTTCATTTGCCAGAAATTATTCAAGCTCGTCTTTCTCCAGAATTTGAGTCGCAAAATCATGTATAATATCATCTAGCTCATCGTACTCATTTATCTGGAAATAGTCCATAGACTCAGGTAATTGATGGATCCTCTCAAACACATTCATCCTGAATTTCATGTTCACAAAATTCAGATCCATGGCTCCGATTCGGCAATTAATGCACGCATTTTTAGTGGCAAAAAATGGTCTGCCTAAGATCATTGGGATGTGTTTTTTTATGTATGAGATAAGTTCCATCTCCAGGATTACAAAATCAACTGGAAAGTAAAACTTGCCCACTTGAACTTTGACGTCTTCCAAAATTCCTTTCACTTGCTTGACAGATCGATCGGCAAACTGCAGTACAACCTCTATGGGATTGATCTCTCCTAACCCTAGTTGTTTATAGACTGAATAAGGAAGCAAGTTAATACTCTCACCTAGATCAAGAAGGGTTTTACCAATTTCCTAGTCACCGATAACACAAGAAATAGTGGGAGCACCGGGATCTTTCCTTTTTGGTGGAGTATTGCTTAACAGAAATGAACTCATTTGCTCAGTCAAGAATATTTTCTTCGGATTCTTTGTTATGCTTTTCCTCTTCTGCGTACAGAGATCCTTGAAAAATTTAGCATAAGGTGAGATTTGGGCAATCACGTCTAAGAGCGGCAGATTAATCTTGACTTGTCAGAATGTATCAAACATATCAGATTCTTTCATCTTCCCATACTTAGCTGGTTCTCTAAGACATTGAGGAAATGGCGGTGCCTCCTCGTAGTTCGCCTTGTCTGGCTCATCAAGTAATGTCACGTCAACACTTTTATCTACTGGCGGTTTATCTGTCTGAACTTCAGCCTCTCCTCTCTCAACCTCTTTCTGCTATGCTTTTTTCGCTTCCTTCCTTTGAGCTTGCTTTGCTTCTTTTTTTCTACGCGGATTCTCCTCATGTTCTTCCTCCACTTTACTCTCCACTACCCTTCCACTTCTCAAAGTTGTAATTGCTTGAACAGACTCATGATTATCATTGGTAAACGATCCAAGCTCTTGCACTTGCTGAATCTTTGGGTTAGCGATAGGCTGACTTGACCAGGCTCTCTAGTATTTCTCTGATTTTCCATTTGTCCTAACTATATGGTGATTTGGGCCAATGCTTGAGTATGAACGTCTATCTGATTTTGGAGGTCCACCAAGGTCTACTATATCCTGTTATTTTGAAAACTGGGTGGGGGAGCTTGGTTTCTTTGAGGCTGGAACTGATAATGGAATGGTTGGATAGCCTGGTTGTTATTGAATTGCTAAAGAGCCAGAGAATTATTAGGTGGTTGTCTGGGTTGGAAATTTGATTGAGAATTGCGAGCCAATATAGTTGGTTGAGATTGGAATGATTGTTGGCTTTGTTGGAACTATGGCTGCGAGGTAAATTGCTACCTTAGTTGAAAATTGGATTAAGAATTAGACCACTGTCGTTGTTAAACTTTTTATAGAGGATTCTCCATATTTGTGGACTTATAGGACAATAATGGATGATTTCTACTATTTGGAGAGTATGAGTTGGACAACGAGGCATTATTTGAGTAATTTTATACTGCATTGACATCAATGGCTATTACGTCCTCACACTCATTTTTGAGAATAATCTAGTTCAACCTCCTAAACTTCCCTTTTAGGAGAATGACTTATTTGGGTAAGAAGTTTTTCAAATCGCTCTAACCCCTCCTCTATCAATGCCACTAGATTTTTCATATCATGATTAACCTCAAATGCTTTTTCAGATCGCCTATCTAGTTCACCTTTAGACCTCAGATCAGATTCATACTGAAAGATATTTTCACTGATATTATCAAACATCTCTCAAAGCTCTCTTGCGGGTTTCAAGGTAAACTGACCTTGTGTAGAGGCATCTATCAGATTTTTATGCTTTTCACCTAGACCCATGTAACAATTTCTAGCAACATCTTGATCATAAAACCTATGGTGGTGACATTTATAGAAAATCTCATTGTACTTCTCCCACGCATCATGAAATTTTTCTCCTGAAAGCTGTCTGAATCGCTTAATTGCATCTTAGGCTTCTGAAGTATTTCCTATGGGAAAATGTTTTTCTAAGAATTCTTGCTTAAGTGTTTCCCAGTCAAGTTTAGTTGTTTGTGTCAATTTAATATACCATCCTTTTGCTTTATCTTTTAAAGACCATGGGAACAAACACACTCTTAAATCATTTTTTGTCAACCCATCATACCTAACGGTTGATGCTACCTCTAAGAATTCATTGACATGCTGGTACGGATCTTCTATCCTGAGACCAGAGAACTTTGGGAGCATGTTGATCAATTTTTCACGTAAAACATCTCTCTGTCTTCTCATTATTTATTTTCTGCACTTATATTCATATTTTCTTGATTGGTCTATTTTGAGAATTAAATTGAGAATTAGGGTTTGTGACTAATTAAAATTGAATTTTTGCTAAATAATTTTAATTGATCATAAAATCGACAAAAAGCCTATTCACCCCCCTCTAAGCTATTTTCACTATCGTTTAGGTAATTTCAATTGGTATCAGAGCGCGGTTGCCCCTTTTTAGGTTAATTACCTAGGGTTAGATTCTGTACTTAGAAGATGGAGATGCCTCATGACGGAGGTTCCATATCTAGGTCCCCTTTGTTTGATGGCTGAAAACAAGAATGAGAGCGTTTTAAAAATCTTTAGATGAGAGAGCGTGGAATGCTGTTGGAGTAGGATATTCACCTCCTACTGTGAAAGACGACGCGACTAATGAATCAACACCAAAATCATCAAGCGAGTGGATTACTGACGAGATGAATAACGCGAATTGGAACTCGAATGTGTTGAATGCATTATACAATGCTGTAACTCTAAGTGAGTTCAAGAGGATTGCTACATGCGTAATTGCCAATGAAGCTTGGGACATTCTCGTAGTCACTCATGAAGGAACGTCGAAGGTGAAACAATCAAAACTTCAAATTCTGAATTCTCGATTTGAGTAGTTGAAGATGAAGGAGGATGAAGTCTATGTTGACTTTAAGGCTAGGTTAACTAATATTGTAACGGGTTGTCATAACCTAGATGAGCCTATTCATGAGACTACCATAGTAAATAAAATCCTTAGGTCTCTACCAGAACATTTTCGATCTAAGTCACTGTCATCTTAGAGGTCATGAGTCTTAAAGAAATTAAGGTTGAAGAATTGGCTAAAAATTTAAAATCTTATGAAATGGAGATGTTAAACCCCCCCCCCCCCCCCTAAGAAGGCTAGTGTCACAAAAGAGAATAACATACCTTTCAAAACCACTAGGGAGGATCAGGTTGAACTTGATGAAGAAAGTGAGTTGATTCTGAATGATATTGTCATGTTTGCTAAGAGGTTGAACAAATTTGTTAGCGCTAAATAGAATAGCCAAGGACAAAAATTTGGGGATAAGTTGGGTGAGTTTAGAAGAAAAAATAAGACTCAAACAAGGAATGACAAGTTTGATACTAAAAAGAAGAAACCCAAATATTTTGAATGTCAAGAATATGGTCACATAGCTACAGAGTGTGCAAACACTCTAAAAAAATCTAAAGAATTAGCTGTCAGCTGGGATGATGACTCTGACAATGGATCAACTAGTGATGCGACAAAATCAGAAGTAGGTGATGATTCTGAGAATTTTATTGTGTTTGCTACACAAAGCAAGGAGGTTAGAGAAGTTTCTTCAAGTTTGGCGATGTCTGAAGAAGAAGGTTCTGAGAGTGATGAAGATTGTGATGAAACGCTTCAAGAGTCTTATAATACATTACTTGATAAGACCACACAACTTCACAAGAATCACATGAAACTGTTGACAAAAAGTCTTAACGTGGACAAAGAATTGCATTCTTTAAAAGATGGATTAGCCAATAGTTCTCAAACTCTAAATCTTCTATAGACCCAAAAGGCCAAGTTGATTGAGGATTTGAATAAGTCTGAACTTGAAAAGACTGAGGCTTTGGAGTTAGTAGATAGTCTAAATAAGGATTTGGTTGAGAAATCTACTAAGATTGAAAATTTGGAAAAAAAGCTGAAATATGCTAACTCAACTACTCAGAAGTGGTCTAGTGGAACTCTTAAGCTTAATCATATGTTGAGTGTAGGAAAGTCCATAGGAAATACAAAGGGACTAGGTTTTGTTGGAGTATTGCAAAATTTGAATGTTGCTGCAAAAATCACCTTTGTGAAAGCCACTCATGTAACATCTAGTTCTTCTCATGGAAATTCGAATTGGAATCTCAGGGCTCAATCCTATGTCAAAAGACCTGTTGAAAACAAGCCCTTCATTATCTCTAGATATCCTTGGAGGTCAACTGATGGAGCTTAGAGGTTTATTCGTATTTGTCACCACTGTGGTGTCAGTGGTCATATTCGACCAAGGTGTTAGAAGTTGAGAGGGAAAACTCTGCAATTGGTGAAAGAACATAGAGTTCAACATGGAGATCGTGTTCAAGATCAAATTTGAATGCTAAATGAAGAAATGAAGAATTTGTTAAGATTGACAAAAGGAGCTTCGAAGATGAATAAGGCTTGGGTGAGAAAAAATGAGCTACACTGTCTTGTAGTTCATACTGCACTTAGAGCACGCAGGTCTACATCTTGGTATTTGGATAGTGGATGTTCGAGACATATGATTGGAGATAAGTCATTATTTGGATTTCTCGAGGAGTGTTATAGTGGGATAGTCACTTTTGGTGATGTGGAGAAGTCGAAGGTTTTAGGAAAATGTACCATTGTGGTTTTTAGTTTACCTAAACTAGAAGATGTGCTTTATGTAGAAGGTCTTAAAGCAAATTTGTTGAGCATAAGTCAAATATGTCATAACAATCATAAGGTCACTTTTTATCCTGATAAGTGTTCGATCATTGACTCTTCTGGGAATTCCGTGATGGAAGGTATGCGTTCAACTGATAATTGTCATTGCATTGTTCCTAGTTCTGAATTATTATGCAATAGAGTTAAACTTGATGAAGTTGAAATCTGGCATCAGTGGATGGGACATGTTAAATTTCAAGAATTAACAAAAATTACTTATAGTGAAATTATTAAAGGAGTCCCTAAGCTTGGTTATGCAAAAGGAGTTGTGTGCGGATCATGTCAGAGGGTAAACAAGTCAGATGCTAGCATAAAAAGACGAATGTCATTGGTATTTCTAGACCTTTAGAGCTATTCCATATTGATTTAATGGGTCCCACTAGGACCATGAGCAAAGGAGAAAATAAGTATATTTTTGTCATGGTCGATGATTACTCAAGGTTTGCATGGGTTGGATTTCTAAGTGAAAAGTCTGAAGCTTCTGAAAGTTTTAAGATGATTTGTTTAAGAATTTAGACTGAGAAGAATTGTTCCATTTCTAGAGTGAGAAGTGATCATGGAAAAGAGTGTGAAAATTCAGAAATTGAAGTGTTTTGTGAAGAGAAGAGAATAAAACACGAATTTTCAGCACCTAAAACTCCTCAACAAAATAGAGTAGTTGAGAGGAATAATAGGGTTATTCAGGAAATGGCCAACGTTATGCTACAGGGTAGGAATGTTCCTAGGTATTTTTGGGCTGAGGCGGTGAACATAGCGTGTTACACCTCAAACAGAGTTTATCTTAGGCCTGACACCTTAATAACTCCTTATGAACTGTGGAATGACAAGAAACCCAATGTGAAATATTTCAAGGTTTTTGGAGCCAAATGTTATATTCTTAGATATCGTGAATCTATTGGGAAGTTTAAGTCTAAGAGTGATGAAGGAATATTTTTGGATTTTTCATTGACTAGTCGAGCATATAGTGTGTTTAACCTTATAACTCAAACTATGATGGAATCTGCGAATGTAGTGGTTGATGACTGATGTGTTGATGAGTCTCCAAAGTCTGTTGAGGAGGAAGATAGTGAGCCGTTCTTTATATTGGATAATGATTCTTCTGAGGTTGAGAAATAGGACAATGTGGTTAATGATGATACTTCAAGTCCTGTAGAATCACATGATCAAATTTATGATGTTCATCATACTCCTTCTAAAGAACCATCTGCAAGGGTAAAGTTGTACCATCATTTGGATAATGTTATAGGATATGTTGATTAAATAATTGTGACACGGAGAAAGGCTAGGAATCAGGTTTCGTATGCATATTATACATCTTCTTTATAACCTAAAAATGTCAAAGAAGCTCTTCAAAATAGTGATTGGATTAATGCTATGTAAGAAGAGCTTCAGTAGTTTGTTAAGAATGATGCGTGGTATCTTGTGTCTAGACCGAAGGAGATAAATGTGATTGATACCAAGTGGATATTTAAGAATAAAAAGGATGAACATGGTACAGTAGTTTGGAATAAGGCTAGGCTTGTTACTTAAGGTTATACTCAGTTGGAGGGTATAGACTTTGATGAGACGTTTGCTCCAGTAGCGAGACTTGAATCTATTCGGATTTTGTTTGCTATCGCTTGCCATATTGGATTTAAGTTGTATCAGATGGATGTAAATAGTGCATTCTTGAATGACATTCTACATGAGGAAGTATATGTGGAGCAACCCAAAGGGTTTGAAGATCCTCATTGTCCGGGTCATGTTTACAGGCTGAAAAATGCTTTGTATGGGCTAAAGAAAGCTCCTGGAGCTTGGCATGAAAGGTTGACTGATTACCTGTTGGGAACAGGTTTTGCTCGAGGGGGAGTGGACAAAATACTATTTATTCATAAAATTAAGAGTGATACAATTATTGCTCAAATCTATGTTGATGATATTGTGTTTGGTTCCACTTTTGATCAACTTGTTCATTATTTTGGAGATCAAATGAAACATGAATTTGAAATGAGCATGATTGGTGAATTGAACTTCTTTCTAAGGCTTCAAGTTAGGAAATTAACTGATGAGATTTTTGTTTCTCAAACTCGTTATGCCTTGGAATTAGTAAAGAAGTTTGGTTTGAAAAAGGCTTAGGATGCTCGCACTCCTATGAGTACCAGTGTCAAGCTTAGTATAGATACTAAAGGCAAATATGTTGACCCTACACTTTACAGGAGTATGAATGGGAGTTTATTGTATTTGAATGTTAGTCGACTTGATATTGCTTTTAGTGTTGGTTTGTGTGCACGTTACCAAACAAGTCCTAAGGAGTCTCATATTACTGTTGTGAAAAGGATTATCAAGTATGTTAAAGGGACAATGAATTATGGATTGTGGTATTCATCAGGTACTAATACTGATATCACATCCTTTTCTAATGCTAATTGGATAGGTAATGTTGATGATAGAAAAAATACTAGTGGAGGGTGTTTATATGTTGGAAATTGATTAGTTGTTTGGCATAACAAGAAACAGAATTATGTTTCTCTTTCCACTGCTGAGGCTGAGTATATAGCAGTTGGTAGTTATTGTACTCAGGTTTTGTGGATGCGTCAAATGGTGCAGGATTATAGTTTTTCTCAAGGCACAATGACAATATGTTGTGATAACACGAGTGCGATAAATATTTCTAAAAATTATATTTAACATTCTAGGACAAATCATATAGATATTTGACATCATTTCATTTATGATCTTGTTGAAGATGGTATAGTGTCTCTAGAGTTCATATCCACAGATTTTCAGTTAGCATATATCTTTACAAAACCATTAGATTTTCAGAAGCATGTTAGTCTTAGGAAATCTATTGGTATGCTTTCTTTAGAATAAATATCTTACTATCTATCATACTAGGAACACATTGCATTATTTTCTTAAAATTGATAGGTAATCATGCATTTGTATTATTTTTATTCATGCATGCATTTTATTTTGAAATAAATGACAATAAAATTTTTGAGACTGTTGAGCTTGGCTAGAGTACAAAAGTTGTCATATTTTACTATATTTTCACATTTACGTGTCTCATTATGCATATTTGAAGTAGAGGTATCAGTCTGACATAAGATTTTTGGATGATCACATGTCATGATTATTTTATGTTACAAAACTTCAATCTTAGGTGCTAATTGTTTCGGTGATGACAATAATGTCTGTTGGATCTGTTAATTGTTTTTATTTAACCCGAAGTGGTATGAAGGTTCATGAGCTATGCTATATTGGTCTATATATGAAATATATTTTTTGCATGTATAAGAATGTTGTGGTGATGTTGAAAAAAATGAGATGTTTAAAATATAAAAATGCAAAAAGTAGTTCTTCAATCTGAGCAACCGACCCTCTTGCCACAGTAAGCATTAAGTGTTCGCGTAAAAAGGGGAGAAGACTAATGAGCGTAAATCTCATGGAAGAAGCTCGAACCCAGTTGGTCATGATTAAAAATCATCGCTAGAAAGTCCGGAGCTTAGAAAGACAAAAAGGGATATGGTGAAAAAGTTGAAAAGATGAAGAGGAGGAAATTGTGTGACAAAGAGAAAATATTTTTTTTTGTTTTTGCCTTCTAATTTGAATCTTGGATTGAATTATCATCAAAGTTGGTGGGGAGATTATCAGCTTTAGTATGTATTGTTTTCATCTTACCTTGGTGCTTGCACATGAGAATTTTCGTATATATATATTTGCAAAACTTGACTTGTGCATTCTTGAGTCTATAAGGTATGTGTGTTGATTTTCTTCTATACCGTGTGTATAATGGTCGAGTTAAATATGAGAATATGATATTTTAATGATTAACTTTGTATCTCTATTGCCTTGCTCACAGATTTCTATATACGTATATATATATATATATATATATATTATTTTATTTTTGATATTTTGCATTCATGCATTAGTAGTAGGGTCATGCAAACTAGAGATTTCTGTTACCTTGAGAATTTGGATATGATCTGATAAGAGTTATGTATTTTAGTGTTTTTCCTTGAGTACTTCCTTGTATCTCTCTACATTGTTGCTATGGAATATACTTTATTTGCTTGAAATTTTAGTGACAAAAAGGGGGAGAAGTATTAATTGAGGGGGAGAGATTGTTTGATTGATTAAGAAGGATAAGTATTTTGCAAGGGAAAGTTTATTCTCATGGGAAGAATGATGATCATTATGTGTGCATTGTTGTTATGATTTTCTGATGTTCATTTTGTTGATTTATATTTGTTTTCCACACTTGCGTTTAATGGTTTATTAGTGTTGTCGTTATAGGATTGGTTGTCATGAAAGCAAGGTGAGAGTTTATATCTATGTTTTTTGGTGTGTTTTCACAGATATAGATGTTATGTTGTTATTTGTGAGGCTATATTGTAAAACATGGTTTTGTTTCAGAAATGCCAAGGGGGAGATTGTAAGAACACTTTTGTATATTATTTATTTATGGCATGTTCTAGAGAATAACCATGTTGAGTGTTAGATAGGTTGGTTTGGTTTTAATGACATCGATAAGCTTCATCAAAGGCAGAATCAAGAATTGAAGTAATGAAGAATATAAGTGAAGCACGAAAGTGAGCATATTGAGGAAAAATGTCTGCTAGAGGGCGAAAATGATATTTTCCAAAGCCGTCACTTCAAACAAAAAGTATCGTGGGTTTAAGAAAGTCATTTTGGTGCAGTTGTGAAGAAAAGTGGTTTTGACAAAAATACAATTGCTTAAGCCTACGCTTTCAATTTCAAAAAGTGGCTGGAAAATATATTTTTACACTTGGAGGTACGCTTGGACCTACACTTAAGCCTACGTTTTCAGTTTCAAAAAGTGGCTGGAAAACACATTTGAAACGTAGGCTCATCTACGAGTTTTTGGCTAATTTTTCCTGCGATATCCAAATTGTTCGGGGGATGGTTTTATGATATGACCACGACTTATATAAATCAAAGTACGTTCTATATACAATATATTCACCATAATATACGGTTTGGATGTGAAATTATGAGAAATGGCAAACTTAGGGTTTGGATCATCATTGTCTATAAATACCCAAGTCTACAACAAGAGGAGACACGTCTTGAAGAATTCTCTGCAAGTGAATCTAGATTTTCAGACGTCGAGTGAAGAACAACAAATTATAGCAGTTGTAAGTTCTGTTTTCATAGCGTCTGTACAAATCCTCTGATTTATAGTGCATCGATACCCGAGTGTATCCGTGGTTTTTACTTGGAGTCTTTCCAAAGTTTTCCACATAAAACATCTGTGTCTTCTCATCATTTATTTTCTTCACTTATATTCATATTTGCTTGATTGATCTATTTTGAGAATTAAATTGAGAATTAGGGTTCGTGACTAATTAAAATTGAATTTTCGCTAAATAATTTTAATTGATCATAAAATTGACAAAAATCCTATTCACCCCCTCTAGGTTGTTTTCACTATCGTCTAGGTAATTTCAACTCTCAAGTGGATATTAGACCACCTATTCTCATTCAGTTCAAATAAGTATTTATTTCGCAGGAAAAAATACTCATTTAATTTCTCAAATTAACTTATTAATCCTGTTTCGCTCCCAACCCACCGATAAACATATTTTATATTCACAAATAAATATATCTAAATTAAAATAATAGCTCGCACATCCAAACAACAACTCTTATATATAGATATATATATTTTACTCATATATATATATCAAAACCCACAAACATGTTAATTAATACTAAACAGGATTTCTAATTCATTATATATGATTAGCATGCTCAATCGATAATGAATTTTCCCCTACCTCTTGACGCGTATTTATGAACTAACCATCGCACCCACGACTGAACCGGATACACCGATACATCGCCAAAAATGCGCACTCAAATCTGACCTAACATGTTCACGCCTGAAATGGGGCCTATTGTGAAGTGGGGGTGACCGACCAAAGTCACCCGAATACTATTTTGAATAAACTTAAACATTCGCCTCGATGACTTATACAATATGTACGAATCCTTTAAGCAATATGTTAATAAATATGGGCAAATCTAAAATAATCCAAACAAAATTTCAAACCTATAAGCGCGATTTCCTGGTAAATCGCTCAACAGACAAATACAAAATTTTTACACGTCGTACCTGACATCGAGGCAAAGCTACCCTCCCAAAATCATAGCCATCTGAGCTCGGGAAGTCGTCCAAACGATTGGCCAAAGTTTCGGCCGAACACCTTCTATCGTGCGAACTGCGCGACCCAGCTGCACCCAGCCTTCTGCCCGAACTAGACCTGCCACCTGTGGCCCTCGCCACTCGCGACACCGCCACTGCTCTCCATTTCTGATGACCACGCCCCCAGCCGCGACCACTAGTTTACGCATAGCTGCGATCTCCCGTTTTTTTTTCTCAGCGTGGTCTCTCTCTCTTTCGCTGTCTGATGAAGGAGAAGAAGATGGTCGATCATAGAAGAGTAGTTGCGCGAAGTTGAAGAAGGGAGAAGATGAAGATTGTGTCGCGAGAGTCGGTTCTCTTCAACCAAATATACAGATATATATCTATATATCATATATATTTCATATATCTAAAATAAATATATATATAAACACCCACATATATATATATAATTCCCCATTAATAATATATATGTCAATAAATCCCAAAAATATATCGAGAGCCTCCAAAATAAAATCACGTGAACAAAAATCCAAGGGACACCAAATAACTGAAATAATCCGATATAAATATCCTGGGCATAAAACCCAATCATTTGAACACCTAACAAGTCCGATCAAATAAAACGTATCGTCGCTCAGCCGTAGCACTAAACGTAAAATGTTGAAATGAAACTGCGTTGTCGGTAACAATAAGAACCTGCGTAAACGTCATCCCTCCAAGTCCGAAACGTAAAACGCAAAAACTTTATAGGTACGAAATACCAAGAATAACCATGATGTAATGAACATGTGACGTCACAGCTGAAATTAAATCGAAAATAATTTCAGAAAATAAAAATAACACGGGGTGTTACATTGATGAACATAGATGTAACGCAATAGCCCAAGGTTTAAGGAAAAATCACAACACGTCACACTCAGTAAAAACATTGCCCATCAAAAATATGAAATTTGAAACATGGATACATCGAAAAGCAGGATGACTCAAGAGGAAAAGATGTCTCCTCATAACTACCATCATGCACCCACTATCCGAAACCAATTCCCTATATGGAAAAAGGGTGAAAGAAAAAGAAACGAGCAAAAACCTGCTCAACAGGAATACCCCACTACCTCTTCCCCCGACGCAACATGGCTTGCTAACACCTCACTGTACAAATAACTAACCAAGGTCAGGCCTACAAACACACCCCGACAGACATGCCATCGAGACCCTGAGTACGTATTTCATACCCGAACCAACACGCGAGACAATAATATACGACCATGACCGCATAGAGGTAGACCATTGGTTCTCCCTCTATAGTTAAAACATCTACAAAAGGAGGAACAAACTAAGTCATCAGTGCTAAACACTAAGCCCGCGAAGACTCAACCAATGAAGTAACCACTGACCTACCTAAAACACACAACTCCCGCCCGTAGAAGGGAAACATGATGCTTAGCCTCAATGCAAGACACATACTAAGGAATAAAACCTAAGCCTATGATACCTACACACACCACAAGGAAAAACAACACAACTCTAACTCTGTTCCACGATTACCACCTCAAAGATTAACTAGAAGCATACTTTGAACCCATAACTCTAAATACTGAAACAACCTCTTACTAGGTTTCTATGATTATATGCTCCCACCCCATGGGATCAGACTACCATCGTATATTGAATATGAAACATTGTCCCAAAGGTAACCACATCGAACCATGAGCCCAAAAGCTAGTTGTGTTATAAAACCACTACAACTCACTTAATTCTTAAAGAAGATCATCACACCTCGGTCTACCGTATCTCCGACACATAAACTAGTTCAACAATGACTAGAGTCCATAACCATACCTAGGAGGAACGTATTATCTTTACCTAAAAGTCTCACGCCTCACTGCTAAAAAAGTCCTCACTGTTCTAACTTGAGCCCACAGTTTCGTAGCTCGGCCCATGGCAGAAGCTGAGCCTTCGTCTCACACTCCCTACGTTAGGGAACCATTTCTAACCTAAAGGACACACTTCACTAGACAGTATAGGCTTCATCCACATGGTGACCTGACACCCCAATTAATCACTAACCACTCATCACAATACTAACAAACATACTATGGTGATTAGAGTACTCACTTTGCGTCTCCATAATCCATCCTTAAATAAACTAGTGTACCCTCACCTTTACCATCTAACACTCTAACTCCTCCTTCTCAGGATCCACATCATAGTGGATAAGGAACATAAATTGCCATCTTACTATACTACTCCTAACAACAGGATACCCAAGGCTAAATCTCATGGTTCTAGCTCACACACCGTGAAAACATACCACTACGAATCAAAGTTCCAAAGCACTTCATGACGAGTCACTATGACACTACCTTAATCCCACATATAGCACTTCTACAATCGCTAGAATGGTGAGTCATGACTTACAATAGCAAGTGTCATAGCTAACACAAGGGAAACTACCACAAAAGGGGTTAGCAAGACGCACAACACTGAACCATGCACACCCCAGTATACAACAGGTGAACCTTTTCAAACTAAGAGGACGTACTCTAATCATGGGGTTCAAACCTGATTCCCCCACTTACCACTCGAAATGACCACTAACCCATTTGAACAACTAATGCTTACATGACAAACCCATTGCACCAAACCGAGACTGGTTTCAATGTCAATGAAGACCCTGTCACTAACAAGTCCCTCTAACTAATCCAATCACCAGACTACCTTGGCGTACCCGCCAAGTCTTCCACTCTCTTACAGGTTAACGAACTAGCAAACTAAGAAACTATGTCACCTATGGCTAGGCGAGCCACACGATAATAAGGTAAGCATCTTTATGACCGCCTATGAACAACCAAAATTGCCCTCGAGCATATAAACGTCGTACCGCCCCGATAAGGCTAGACAATGGCATGAAAGGTTAAAAGTCAACACATGCCCTTAAGAGAAAATAAGATAACGTAAATAACTACATCCCTTCCCGCACAGTAACCTTCATGCGTTAGTCCAACTCAACCACTAGAATTCCGCAGTTCTCTAATATCCTTCGAAAGGAAGAATCAATCATCCATTTACAACGACTTTGCACTACCCCTTTTTGGGGAAAGGTTAGGCATCAATCCTGAACATGCTAACCTCGTACAGAAGGGATATACCGAAACATCAACTAGCGTGGCCAGAGTTATACGGTCTATAAGTATTCTAACCCTGCTGTCCTAAGCCAAAGATGGAAGATGGTTGATATGGCCAACGATCATCACGATCAGACCCAGCTGTAGAAGAATACGCAGCTCCTTGAATGAATCTAGCCCCCGTAAGGATATAGCACTGCTGGGCATACCAATATCCCCCTGAAGATGACATACCCTACGATTGTGACCCCATCGGCCACATCGGATGAAAAATTATAAGAACGCTCAGCCTCATCAGGAAAAACGGCCGAAAGGTAGGACCCACACATATCCTAACCGTCGACACTGGTTACACAATACCACATCACAAACAAGGTCATTAGATAAAAAAGGAATTCCATGGAGATATGACCCTGGAAACCACAACGACTGCAGACCATCGACCTCCTGCCCCAGTCAGTCAACCGTTACCAGCACCCCGTACTTCATGCCTACACCACTTACAAAGGAACACCAAACTGTCACCCGATGATAACACCTAGCCATGATGTGCCTAAGTTATCCACAATAATAACACTCAGATTCCTCTCGAGGAATATCCTCCCGATCACGTGCCCTACATTGATCTAACACTTATTCAATGGCCAAGAGAGTCCTGATAATCTATCTGATGTCGACTCTCGAACCTCGAGTATCCTATCCACCCTCCAATAGGGAAACCAGCGTAGATGCAACACCCTCTAAAGGAAAATGTTAGACATAACAACAACCTAATACGTATAACACGTAGCTAGACACCAATGTCCCATCGGTCTACGCTACAACGTCTAACACCCAACATGTAAAACTGTGGAAGTTAAACATGAAACTCTGACAAAAAGAAATGGTCCTAACCTGCTACTAGTCCTAATGGAACCAAAAAACCAACAAGGCGTGCCAAGTAGCAAACATCCCTAACAGGGAACACACGAAAGACTAGAGATGGTCAGAAAGGCTTAAGCCGAGAACCAACACAATCATCAAAACAATTAATCTCTGGTTATTTTGTCCACCCTTAACTGGAGCTGCTAGTGCAACCCTCGCACCCTCTGGAAAAAACCCACCACTAAGGTGTACCCAATCAAACTACAATAAGGAGAAAAGTCAGACAATGGTCATGACTCAAAACACCTAACACGTAGGACAACAACACTCCAGTCCACTAAGGGGAAATGAAAAAACCAAGCCAACTCACACCAGAGTCCTAAAACAACGTATGAAACAACGAAAGTCCAAACACCAAACAGGAGATCGACCCTAACCCGCCATCCCAAGGTTAAAGAACATTGCTCTGATACCATATTGTAAAGCCCCCAAATCCACAAGACCTTCTGTACTAGAGTCTAGGGTTCACTAGAGCGCCACCTGACAATTCTAATAAAAATTGGGCAGAGTTCCGTCTGTATAGGAACCCCTCGGTGGATAAGGTCCACTCCATACACCCTGTAATGCAAAATATATATCCTAAATAACAAGAAAAACCATCCTAAATACATTACAAGGGATCAGGATCGACGACATAATAGAGCAACCACCCCTACAAGCCCCACAACATAAGCATAGTTTAAAATACACATCAGTCAACAGACAATAAGGAAATGTAGGCCAACCCGTCCATATATACAGATCGCCACACCCTCGGGTGCAAAAATAATAATACAGTTATCCAATAGTACAAAAAGAATAACTCTAACACTAACATGGCCTATAAGCCAAAATACAAAGGAATGACTCAAGATGCCTCGGCAAGCCCAATAACTACAACTGACCCTGTCCAGGTTCATATCCTGAAATGATAAAGAAAGGGAAATGAGCTCATAATGCTCAGCAGGGAAACACTCTATGTGTCCACCCTAACTTGCGAGACAAACTAGCTCTTCCCAAAACCAAAACTGAATCCCATCCTTGAACAAAGATAAAAATATACATCTCATCTCTGTCTATATACCCATGAGATCCACTACTCGACACACTGAGTCATCAGTCCAACTATCACAACAGTAAGAGAATCATAGAGCAAGTTTATATATATACACATGTCTCAACTAACTGATATCATAAAATGATGTGAGCATGTGATGTATGTCCATGTTTACCTACATTTCCAGACACGAGTCTCAGCCGAAGCTCTCTCTGCCACCCTATTCGACCAACTGCGTACGTGAATCATCTAGGATGTTTGTAACCCGGAGTCTTAGGAACAAGCAGGCATTTTGTACCCCAGAATCCCTAACGTAACACGAAAACCAAATCCCAGGCATAGCTCTCTCTGCTACCTTGCAGTTACCTCCTATACGACCAACAACATACATGACTCAGTCACCTCCTATACGGCCAACTGTGTACGTGACCCATCTAGGATGTCCATAACCCGAAGTCCTAGGAACAGGCAGAATCTCCGTACCTCAGAATCCCTATACTAGATTGGTCGTACCCCAACGTTCGGTGTTCAATGCACTATGCTCTCTCGTCGCCCACAGACTACATGCTCGTGATATGAATGTGAATTATAACAGTACCATCATGCGATCTCTAGCACCCTAGGCATACATACATTATTTTCAAAATATTTAAATTTAATACACACATAACATGCTCGAATAAAATCACATAGGCATATATACATCATCCTATTGTCATTTCTCAATAATACCAACTTATAATTTAATTACCTTTAAAATAATGTAATGAATTTAATACATACACAACATGTTCTAATAAAATCATATAAGCACGAAACACATCAACTATCAATAATTCCCATTTAATTCATTCATTTGTTTATTTCAATTAATTATTTTATTGATTTATTTATTTATTTTCATTTTTTTCAATTTAAACATGTTAAATAACTTTTTCTAAGCCATCACAATTTTTGAACATCATGACTATAATTTTCACACGCCTGACCGTGCGTGAACTCGTAAATAAAATAACTATTTCCCAACCTCTAGAAGCATGCACAAAAATAGCAACGAACCAACAACGGTTCCCGAACCGCAACCCCAAAAAATAGCTTTTTGCACCGTTAATCCAATCGGACCCCGTGACGTGCAAAAATGATCGCCACGACACCTAGAATAACATACTAAAATATTGTTAAAATCTACAAACTTTTTGATGACCAAATCGATAAAAAGATGAGAAGTCAACTCACATTTTGAAATGCGATCTATGCTAAAATTTTCAACGAAATCTTCCCAAATTTGGATATGTCGTACACGCCACCGAAGCCCAGCTACCCTCCGAAAAACACAACGATTGGAGACCCATCGGAGCCTGAACTGACACCCCTAGCCCTAACAGTATCGCACCCAAGTTGGGTTACCCAATTTGGTCGTCGCCTTTTCTCCTCCCTCCCGCAACCTCGGGACGTGCGCCAACTTCAACGAGCAGTAATGCTTGACGCCCGACCTCCCTCCATTCCAGAGAACCTTCTCTCTCTCATCCGGTTTCCTTCTTCTCATTTCTCTATTCGGTCTCCCTTTTCCTCCCCCCCTTCTCTCTCTCTCTCTCACGAGCAAGAAGAAAAAGAGAGCAGCGGTGGTGATATCGCTCAAAGAAGAAGAAGAAGAGTCGAGAGTTGGGATACGATGAAGAAGAACTTGTGCGCGTGTAAGTGGTGTGTCGCGTGTGTGTAAATATATCTAATATATATTTAAAACATAATAATACGTATATATATATATATATATATATATATATATATATATATATACTTTAATTTGATTAAATAAATCCCATTTAACAATTAAATTAAATTAATTTCTTTTAATTAATTAAATTAAACAAACAAAAATTTTCCAAACATTATAAACATGTTTGGTGAAAGAAAGAACGGTTTGGTCAGAAGCATCTACCACACACTTAATCCAATGAACAAACATATAAGCAAGATGGATCTCTTTCTCTTTTCGTATTAAATTACGCAAACACAAAAATGGCTAAAGCGTATACATGTAGAGAGGTGTAAATGACAAATGCGCCAAGTTTTAGATAATACTTACCAGGATCTAACAACGACATTTGATTGAAATAGTGCGTTGTACGAATGACTTTCTTTAATTATATACTCTTCTTAATAAAAATAATATTTTATAGTAACTTCTAACTTCATCCAATCAACAGTCTTAAATGCAAAGCCTCCCACTATTTTGAAAACGAACTAGAATTGAGTTTACCAATCCAGTGGAATACCCTAATCTCCACCCATCCTTTGCCATGCCACCACTTCCTTAAAGACTAAAACCAAGTATTACCGATTCCTATCGAGAAAGCAATCTCCACTGAAGCGGGAATAACAATCAAAGTAAACGTCACCGTTCGTAACCTCATTGGCTTGGATTCGTCTTCGTCCCAACTCTCTTCCCTTCGCATACTCCTATGTCCCTTGCCCACTCCCCTCGCTATACTAATTAGTATTATGATCAGTATGAGAAAGCAACATATTCATATTAGCTATAGCACCCTAAATCGGCAATAGTAAAACTAACCAAAACAATAGGAATAGAGAACGGGACTCGATTGAACGTAACAATATACATTTACTTTCCGTCAAGTAAAGTCTGTTCGTATCCTCCGTTAAAATGAAATGACAATAACTCAATTCAAAGGATTAAAATTAATTAACATGGGGATTCCTGGTCATATTACAATAAAGAAGGAATACCCTTTCCTTCCCTCTCTCATCTACCCCTGTTGGAGTCTCCTAGCAAAGAAAGGAAAATTCTAGCGGACTTGACTTCTAATAGTTAGAGAATACCTTTTAGACTTAGGAAGAAAATAAAATCTTTTTAGATAAGGAATTTAAAGCATAGATGTAAGATTAAAACAAAACTAATCCTTAAAGAGTAAGGAGAAAATAAGGTAAAACGCTGAAAATTTTAGAAGTGTGGAGTGTGCAGAGAGAGCTTATGAAGGAAAAGGAAAGCAAAAGGAACTCCATTTGTATGTATAAGGCTAAAGATGCAAATGCCGCAAAATCTTAATTTCCCTATTTTTTAAGTGACAACAACATTTTTCATTTTCTGATATGTATGTCAGTAATATGTATTATGTATACACATAATACATAATACATATATGTTGAACTTCAAGTTATTCTTTCTCAACTAGACCTCTATTTTTTTTTCAGGTTTCTTGATTCATAAAACAATCATTTATTGCACATCATTTCAAATCAAGCATGATTCGACACTTGTCTTTCTCTGTATGTTGTCTGCAAGTTGTCACATTTTTGAGTCTTCAACACTTGTCTCTTTCAAACCTTCTCTAAACCAATACCACCATACCTGAAACCTGTGAACAAAATTACAAACACAACAGATAATCCACATTATTTATCACACATGTTCAACAATTCACTCCAAAAATTTCTTTTTATATTATCATATTAACCCATCGCCAACACTTTTTCAAGACCCCAAATTAAATCAATTTCTCTTTTAACCCTTTCTTGTCAAAATCAAATTTTCTTCTTAACCCTCTCTTCAAAGTACAAACCCACTAAGTTTTTTGAAAAATGATGTTATTGAAGGGGAAGATGTACAAAATGATAACTCTTCAACTTTATATTACAAATACGGCAATTTATAAAAGGTATTTTAATGAAGGAGTCGATTGGATAACATATATTTACATGTTATCATTTTTTTGGAAAATAATAAAAAAATTAATATTTTTTATCGTTGATAAATGTTGTTAGAGAACATCCAATTTTGATATTGTGTCATTCCACACCCACACATTTCTTTTGAACTACAAATTAAGGTAAAATATATAAAAAATGTAAGTTTGAAAAAAATATTTTGAACTACCAGTTAGATTTTGTTTTGTTTTTTAAATATTTTACTATAAAAAAATTTATTTTTTTGATTTATGCCAAAATAAAAAACTAATGCCTTGTTTGGATAATAAAATTGAGGGTAGTAAGCCTTGTTTACAAACACCGCATATCTTAACATTGAGGGTAGTTTAGGCATTAAGTGGCATTAGGGGGTGTAAATGATGTGAGTTTGAAAACATAATGGGTGCAAATGAAGATTATCAAACCTGAGGGGCTGTAAATGAAGTTAATCTTAAAATTAATCCGGATACATGGATCCCGCTTAATCAGGGAAACTAATATGCTTCTTGGGGTTTAGCACGGTTTGTAGATACCTTTAGCTTTCAATTCTTCATTGAAATGTAAAAAATTGTATACTAGATAAGTCATTTTAAGATATAATTTAGAAATATTAAAAAAATTCATGTACACTATTTTTGGTACGTTGGAATGGAATGGAATGAAAGTAGGAATTAAGTATGAATTTTATTTTCATTCCATTATTTCGTTGTAAATATGAATCACATTACGAATTTAATGATTTTGAACACAAATATTCCAAAAATACCCCTCTTAGTGATATACTCCCTCCATCCCATATTAGTATTTCACTTTTACTACGTTATCCGTCCCAATATAATTATACTTTTTCAAATTATATTTCTTCATTAACTTAAAAAAATAATGGACTCCACTAAAAAAAGTAAAACTATACTTTATGTTTAATGACAAAAATGGTAACACAAAATTTCTAATACAAAATTGAAAAGTCAAATATTATTCTATTAAAATAATATTATTTAGTAATTTTCTAACAAAAAATGATATATGGTAACAAGAATAGTAGTGACGGGTAATAAAAGGAGTGGAAGAGGTGGTGGAAGGCAATGAGTGGTGGTGGTTTGTTTACTTGAAATACGATAGGATTCTTTTAGTAATTCTATATTGTTAAAATAAAACTTAAAGAATGAAATGACCACTTCATAGGTTTGGTAATAAAATGGTTTTTCATTTCAATGAATGAATGAATGAATTCATTGATTGATAACGATAATTCATATTCAAACTATCATACCAAATAAAGGAATGGATAGAATGGAACCATTCTATTCCATTCCAGCCAGGGAAAGACCATACATTCTGGTGAGTGGGGGCATACTCTCAATATTCTTAATTTTAGGGAGGTAATGTAAAAGAAATAAATTCAATATGGGCTTTAGGCTATTTTTTAAAAAAATCAGTGGGGGTTGAATGCTAAATATCTCAAATTCAATAATAAATTATGTAAAAAAACATTCCCCACTAGGTCTCACATCAGTCCGTGCTTGGTTGCAACATACCAAACATGACATTAGAATTCTTAGAGAAAACTTCATTCAATGACACAACACCACAAATTTTAAATTATTTCATCATTGGGCTTTCCTATTTCTTTCTATTTTACTCCTACGGTGAGTTCTCATTTAACACCACACCAACTGTAATCTCTGGGTTTATTTATTTAATTATTTTCATTTTATTTTATTCGGTTTTATTATTGGTAGTGCGGGTCTTAAAATTCTTGTTAGTTATGCTTAAATTATTATTTAGGAAAAGTGAAAAGAAATTGTAATGGTTGAGGTATGACCCACACTTAAATTATATATTGATAGGCATTGAATATGTACACTTTGATTAGCAATACAAAGTTCCGTACATATATCACATGTTACTAGCAGGCTATGGACTAAATAATTGCCTTGACTTTATATATTATTTGGTATGGGTACATATTTATAGTCATTGTAAGGACTGAAACCACCATCTCTATGTGTACCTACCTTTATATATAATTGTAATAATTGGCAAATGATACTTTAAGTAATAGTAGTGGGTCTTATAGACCATTATCTTTGCCGTCCAAGACCAGTTTTACATATGGTCTATATCTTCCTTTCATTTCTTTATTTCTCTATTTTTGCTTTAAAATTTAAAATACCTTGGAGTGGGAATTGGGTTTTGTATTCAACTAGAAAGTTGTTCTACGCAGCGAGATCTTCGGTTTGATACCAAATTCGGTATGTGATTTCTATTATTTTATTTTATTTTATTTTGTGAAATGTTTAGATTCTAAATATATTTGTTTAAACAAATTAAAAGCTTCTGATCCATGAATTTTAAGTGATGTTTAGTTCGATTAGACATTTTGAAACATTTACAGTACGTTTACATGTATGTTATGATGTATTTCTAAAAATTTCAAAATTTGTTGTTGATTATATATTTTATTAAAAATTTGGAAATACATGTTGTTCGGGTTAGTTTTATTGTTGATAGAACTACTTTATTTGTTTATGTTGGGTCCCTTTATTATCATGTTTATGTGCTTATTAAATTATGAAAACTTTATAGCACATTGTCGTATATGTATATTAGCATCCCTGAAATTTTCAAAGGATTTAAATTAGTATTTATTTTACTAAAAATCACGGAAGTAAGCTGCCCAGTTTATGTTTTACTGCTTGTTGATCCATTTTTTGTTTTGGTTTTGGTTTGGCCATTTATTTCACATGTTTTAGTACTCCTAAAATTGTAAAACACTTACTGTATGTTACCATATATGTCTAGTGTTACCCAGTGAAGACCCAAGGTGCGCTGTGGCATGTCAATGTGACATGGAGGATAACATAGGGGCAGTTTCGTAAATAATTCCAACTTTGGAAGTCAAGCATAGAGGTGTTGGAAAAATGCAGAAATTTAATTAAAGCAACCTTAGGACCCAAAAAGATGATATGTGGATGAAAATTCGGATTTGGAGGTCGGGAATATTTAAAAATATTATTATGACTCCTCAGACATATGTGATATTTGTTCTGGGTAAAGGGTTGTTTGTATATTCTGCATATATAGGGAGGGGTGTGTCATTGACTCCCGTGGGCATCCAACCACCTAGCAAGGCCTTGGCAAGCCTTGTCTAGGGCATGTGTGGGGAAGGTTTCTAGCATATTTTGACATGGTTCGGTGGAATGGTTAGTGATGATGGCTCGATGACAAGGTGGATAATGTATGTTGGCACGCGCATGCCCACGAGTGTGCTAATGACACATGCCAAGCTTTGTGTGCTAATGACACTTGGCTTGGTAAACCATGTGCACACCAAATTTGCCCTTGGGCAAAGCTGTGACACATAAATAAACAAAGTGCATGCAGACAAAGACATAGGCATAGTGCAACACACCTATGTTCCACATAATTGAGGAACTAAGACATGGGCATGGCATAGTGCATGCTCGATAGCGAAGGGACTGGTTCAAGTTTGGCAATGCTCTCATGTGCACGAAGGCTTAAGAGGGTTGGGACAAGACTTTGGCTCAATAAAGGAAAACATTATGCACTATTGGCACGTGTTTGACACAAAGATGGCTCATGGTGGTACTACTTAGCTCAGAGACTTGGGACAAGACATGGCTAGTCAGGACAAGAGTTGGTTCAGACAAGGCAGTTTGGTGCAGTTTTAGACACTCAACCGAATGTAACCACTAAAGAGGTATGTGGCATTGTAGGAGAATGCCATGACATCCTATCAGTTGAGAGGGTAACTGCATCTCTGTGTTGGCACACTCTGACTGGTACTAACACATAGTTAGACACTTTTGTATTTTTCCTATATAAGCACATGTATGTTATTTATATAGGCATCAAGAAATTTAAAGTGTATGAGTGTTCTTATAAATGTTATAGTGTGGCCTATAAGTGAGGGATTCCTTGTACTATTTTGTGTGATAATAGTAAAAGGTTGGGGAATCATTAATTGTGGTTGCCTGTAAATTTCGTGGGTGTTTTATATTGCATTACATATATACAGTGTGTGTGTGTGTGTGTAGTGCAAGACTTCGTGTATCCCAAAGGCATCAAATGTGAGAATTGGTTGACTTGGTGTCCAACCAAGTAACATCATAAGGTAACTTTTGTGAGTAAAAATTGACCCCTATGACATTTGGTATAGATTTTAAAAAAATCATAATTTTTTTATGAGTAGATAATGGTAAATAAATTCCAGAGTACTAGTTGTCCGTAATACACCCGTATTTCAAAAACGTAACTGTCAGTACTAATTTAAGTAATCTATACTTATAATTTTGTCATGCAAATTTTACCACAAGTTTATGAATGTGTAACATGTAAATATATATAATTTCATATTTATTTGAGCTATGGATATATATTTTTAAATCCGAGAGTACTGGCATGGTTATGTATGAAAGTCTGACTTTTATTATCAATTTCAACCACTTGCAGTTAGCGGAATATTTTAAAACATTTATAGTAGACTTATGTATATGTATAAAGTCAATATAAAATATTTCATAATTTTTATACGGCTAGATATTTTTACAAAATTCTTTGATTAACTGCTGTCTATTTTATAATGGCATTTCGAAAATCAAACTTTTCAAATTTAATCGAGTATTCTATCTTCTTTGGAATATTCCAAAAACTTTTGTGTAAACATTCGTATATATATCAGGTTTATCATTGACAAAATTAATTACAAAAATTAATTTTGTTATATTTGAACAAATTACTTAGTATGTGTTTTTTCATTTCAATCAAAACAGGGTATAAGTGAAGGTGTAAAAGACAAACCGTTTACCTCTTCATTCTCTATGCAAACTTACTATTTTGATCTTGATATTTATTGGATTTTTCATTTAGGTTATAGGTAGGTACTTATTGGGGTGTCATATGAGTTTAAGAATCTTCATTTATGTATTTTAATGTTTATATAACATGATTATGAGATGTTTTGTTATATTGAACATGAGTTGTGAAATTGCATTAAGGTGTTTGAATGCGTTCATTCTACGATAGAATTTTCTTTAGGTTGACCATGGATTGTGTGTATTACCATCACTTACATGCGCCTGTGAATGACATTGATGATTTGATAAATTGTGGATTGGTTGTTGATTTTGGAAAAATGTCGAGGAGTGTGAGCAAGAGGGGACAAAAGAGCTTTAGGGTGAAAAACTTGAATTATCGCTCGATTGGTTGATGTCACCGTTGGGTTAGTAGCCCCAAGACGATCATTTGACTAGGCAGATGAACGGTTGTTTATGCCTTAGTGTTTGTATCACGACTTAATTTTTCCATTTGATGATTTCGTATTTTTATGTTATTTGGATTATGATAGTTAAATTGATATAGTTGAGTTCATGTTAAGATTATTGGTTTCCCATTTCATGATTTTGGAAAATTTTAAGTTATCTTATTGGTGATATTTAAATTGTTTTATATGAGCTTATATTGAGATTTTTGGTGCATTTATATTTATTAATTTACATACTTGCGGAATCTTACACTTGTGTGATCTTTTCTTTGCTGGGCCGTTTGTGCTCACCCCTTAACATTTTTCAGGAAAAGAATCGTTGGTGGATGATGCATGAGTTATTGGAGTTTGTGGGATTTGAACTTCAGTTAATTACATCGTAATGTAATAATAAAGATTATGTGTTTAGTGTTATTTGTATTGGGTATTTGTATTTAATTGACTTTGGACTATTGTGTTCATATTTTAAAGTTGATTTGACTTCGAGGATTGTATGATTTATAATATTTCAAATTCGCCTCCGCAATAGTGAATAATATATCATGAATAGTACCCAATTGAATAGTGTCGGTTGATTAGGTTTGATCATTTTACTTTTCATGAATTCTTTAAGTTTTAGTCATTATCCGGGTCTTTGGAGTTGGGGTATCATACCAATATAGTTCTTTGGACTCTCAATGATGCTTAGGTTCGTTTGGCGACGCGGAATTAGAACATTGGATTTGTAATTGGAAGCTCCAATTCCAAATCCACCGTTCGGATATAACTAAATACCTTCCAATTCCATAACTTGAATTCCACAAGAGAAGTAATGATTTCTAATTTCAAATCTTCAATCAATTAAATACTCTCTCTAACAATTAATTTTTCACAACCACAAACATACATACATACATACATAAAATATATATACATAAAGGGTATATATATATACCTACGCTTAGACTTGTCAACAGATCGGATTCGGACCAAATCAAGGTCAACCCAATCCCAATTCGATAAGCTCAATAATCAACCCGATTCGATCCGATAACCCGATGAATTTTTATATAGCTAATCCATATCTAATTATATTTCTTACCGGATCTTTGATCCGATAATATAAATTGCCACAAAATGAGCTATGATTTGAGCTTCAATCAA
The DNA here is from genome assembly GCA_963922005.1 of Cornus suecica. NCBI lineage: Eukaryota > Viridiplantae > Streptophyta > Magnoliopsida > Cornales > Cornaceae > Cornus > Cornus suecica. Next base: position 30,611,054 of record OY998240.1, read on the forward strand.
CACATAAGTTTGAACATTAATAAACAAATTCACGCACAAATAAAATTATACAATCACGTCAAAACGATTGAAGCATATATATGCAGATATATACATATACTAACTCTAACTCTCTGATTCTTTCACAATAGCTGATTCCAAGTGGATAAGACTCCGAATCATGTTTATGTTCATCTTTAAATTGCAAGACACAAAAATAGCCAACAAAGAGCTCAAATCGGTATTTTATCTTCGCGATTGCAGCTAAATTTGATAGGAGATTTCAACTCTGTATATACATATACAAGAAAATGGAGAAATTAGGGAAAAGACTTAGGAAACAAGATGAAAATTGAGGGCGAAGAATGTACCTCAAAAATTCTGAAGAGATTGAGTGAGAAATAGTTTGCGATTCAGAGACTGAAGAAAATATCACTTATAGAGAGATATTTCATATGGTGTATGAGAGAAATGAGTTCGGCATGCGTATATATTAGGTTAGAAAGGGGTTGATTTTGGAGGTTTGAAATTACATACTTAGCCCTCAACTTTAGATTTTATTTCCTTAGACAACAATGATATAAATATATAGATATAATACTAAATATACATACATTAAAAAATATTAAATTTATATTGATATATATATATATATTTATATAATATAATATTGGATCGGATTAGTTCAAAATCCAATTTGTTAAGAAATCGAATTATCAGATTCGGATTAAATCCGGTACATTGACATGTCTACCTACCCCTATAAATATATAAACATATACACCCATATATATACACATACATATATATGTACATATAAATACATATATATATATATATACAAAAATGAATAGATATACATACACACAAATATATAGCCACGCAAACACATGCATACACTTCCACATCCATATATGCATATCCACATACACACATACATACACACAAACACACATATCCATACATGCATTTACACACATACATACGCATATATATTCATACTTATACTTATATACTTATACATACATATATATATTTATCTATATTGTCTAATTTAATTTCAAATTTATGATCTTTTACATTCAAATTGGATTTGGGATTGAAATGCAATCATACTTGAATTTTAAGACTTATCCGTACAATGAATTTGGAATTGTATTTGTGGAATTGAAATACCATGACATTTCAATTCCATTTTCACGCAATAGAACGGACCCTTAAGTTATTTACTCAACCAAGTTCAAAACCCATCTATACATACACTCTTAGATGACCTTGAACCATTTAGAGGAAAAATATTATAGATTATAATTATTTCTCCAATACTAGTTGTTAACGAAAAAAGTCGCAGGACATGGGATAACTTTGCCTCCTACATATAAATGTGAACGTCACTTCGGTGACATCGGTGTGGTGCCGACTAAAAATACTTCAATGATCAAGTTAATGTTTAATGGAGATATAAGAATAAATAGAGAGCAAGTGAAAGACGTATGTGAAAAACATCAATTAGAATACATTTTTTTTATTATTTCTCTTTCTCTATAAAATACTTATTTGGTTGGTCATCGGAGAATTTTGACTAACACCACACCAGTGTGAAAAGGCTATTTACTAGGATATTTTTTTTTTCCAATGTTGCATAACGTAATTGTAAGTAACTATAGTTTTGGAACACCAAAATAAGATAAATCAGAAAAATTATTTGGAAGTTATATAGTTAGTGTCTTGTAAGTTAAAATGTGGATAAAAAAACTATTTTTCATGATTGTAAGATAGTTAAACCATGGCTCTTTCTCCCTCTCCCCCCAGCAACTCAGCCACCTCCACTACCTTCACCTCTTTGTTTTTCCCTTCATGACTGAACTTTAAACCTGCCACCTCTTCTTCTCATTACCCCTCTTCCTTTTCCCTCCATGAATTTTCTCCCGTTTTGTCTCCACCTCCTTCAACCTCTACATATGGTTAACCTTGCTACATCTTCCTCCCACCCTCCCAACCTTTCCAGCCCTATCTTTGCATCTAATAATGCAAAGAATCTTATTGTGGCTCGTAATAAGATCACATTGGCCATAGACAAACTCTCAGATATTGAGAACACCCAAAACCAATATCAAAAGCCTAGGTTTAAACCTAGTAACTCTTTGTCAACTGGTTTACCCCACTACACTTCAACCAAAGATAGAAGTGGAAATAACTATGCTTCTAAAGGCTCTAGAAGAAAGAGTTATGGCAGAGGCAACAAAGCTCCAACAATGGCTCTAATAGTGACACGCACGAGTGAGGAAGGTCAGGACCATGAAGTGACAGCTCCTTCTAACCTGCCAGAACAACTCACAAGGCGACCTACCTTTCCTACTTTTCCCCAAAATCTAGATAGAGGGAAAGCTGTTTTGGGTAACTCTTCACAGATCCCAATAGTCAACAATAATCTTGCACAACTACAACCTCCTTCTTAGGCAGTTATTGCTGCCAAGCCAAGCAATGAGACAACTTGTATGAAACTACACTATCACACATGATTTAAACTTTGACCAACCTATCATTATTCAACCTCTAAAAGAGGTCATTAAGTAAAGAGCTTTGCCCTGGAAGGGGTGTCTGGTAGGGTATTTCATCCAAAAGAAACTACTATATTCCATGGTGCAACCATTAGCCATGAAAATAAGCAGTTCAAAAGGACTTGAGAAGGTCCTTACTGATGATAGAGGCTTATATCTCTTCAGATTTACCAATGATGCTGCTTATTTTACCATTCTTGGGGGAGGACCTTGTATGCTTGCTAGGAGGCTAATGATTCTCAAGAAGTGGCAACCAGGTTTTGATTTCACAAAGGGAGCTAGCAAGTTCATTCCATTGTGGGTTAAACTGTATAATGTTCCCTATGAAATGTGGACTGACAATGGACTAAGCTTATTGGAAAGTTGCTTGGGAAAGGCTTTGTTTTCTGATCCTGTCATTACAACAAGGAAAATTATTAGTTATGTCAAACTTTACATTGAGGTAGATGCCTCTAAACCTTTTCTTGATTCTTTTCAAATCATGAATAACAATGGTAGATTAGTGACCATCAAAGTGGAATTCCAATGGAAACTATAAGTTTGTGGTTCTCGCGTAACCTTTGGTCATTTAGCTACTAAATGCCCAAGCAATTTTAATGCTACTAATGGCAGTACTAAGGCTTACCCTAGTAAACCATCCTCTGTTAATAATATACCTAGTTCCTTTGAAGGCTTAGTCAGTAAGGAACCTGTGGTGAACAACAATGAATGGATTGAGGTTCAAAAAGGGAAAAAGAAAGTTCCCCCTCTGACTAATGCTCCCCTGATTGATGTGCAACTTGCTTTAACTAGTGAGTATGTCCCTGACATGGTTCATGTTAGCACTACAACTAATAAGGATGTTAACCTCCATCTTTCCATTGCCACAACTATTGACCAAATGACCACCCAACCTCTGATTAATGAACATAGTGTTCTTGTTGATGAGTGTGAACATATGATGCCTAATGGCTCTATCACAACTTGCCCTATCATCAATGTGACCAACACACTCTAGCCTAGTGCCATAGGTCTTCCAGTTGAGGACAAAGATAAAGAACATTTACCTTCAAAACTCACTGATCATAATGCTCAAGAGAACAACAGCTCCATGAGTATTGAATCCTCTAAATGCTCCACTTGCTCAGCTAGTTCCTCTACACCTTCTAACCAACCCCTTATTACTGCTGCCACAAACACTGGTGTGAATGGAAGGAACAAAAAGAATAAAAGGAATAAGAAAGGAGAAACAACTCCAAAGGTCCCTATCTTGGGTTTCACTGGTTTGTTGTCTCAAACACTCTCTTAATGATTCTAGGAGTTTGGAATATTAGAGGTCTTAATTTATCTGACAAGCAACTTGAAATTAGGAAACTCATCTATGAACAACATTATCATATGTCTGCTATTTTTGAAACTAAAGATCAGGTTGATATGGTGGTTGTTATCAACAAAACAATTGCTCCCTCATGGAACATTATTCATAACTATCAACAATCATGCTTGGGAAGAATTTGGATAATTTTCAATCCTCTTATCAAGAAGGTGGTTTTTACTAAAGACTCTGCTCAAGCTATCCATGTCTGTGTGATTGAAAATAGTACTTTAAACCAATACAATGTCTCATATGTATATGGTTTTAACACTGCTGCTCTCAAAAATACTCTTTGGGAGGACATCTATAGCATTGCTCAATCTATGGCTTCTAACCCCTTGATTCTTCTTGGAGATTTCAACTCCATCACTTACCCCTCTGAAAATTTTGGAGGCTCTACAAGATGAAATGCTAGAATGATGGATTTCAAAGAATTCTTATGTAATGCTGAGTTATTTGACCTTAGATACAATGGCATGTTCCACACTTAGACCAACAAGAAAGGAGGAAATGCAAATATTTCAAGAAAGTTGGATAGAGTGGTGGTCAATGATAGGTGTCTTGCCAATTTGCCTCTTTTTGATTGTCATTTTCTCCCCTATGGGGTCTCTGATCATACATCCATGATTATCAAAAATGGTAACATTACTAAAAAAAAGGCAATACCTTTCAAGTTCTTTAATTTTTTTACTGAACACTGTGATTTTATCAACACTGTTGAGTGTTTGGAGATAGGTTATCCCAGGTACAACAATATACCAAGTAACTCAGAAACTCAAACTCCTTAAATGCAAGTTGAAACTACTCAACAAAATGGATTTCAATGACATCAATGGCAAGGTCGTTGAAGCCAATAATGCTCTAAATTACTGTCAAACACAACTGGACTTAAACCATGCCAATGACAGCATCAGATTAAAAGAAATGAATCTTTTTTCTCATTACACTAAATTTGTCAAAGCTGAAGAAACCATGTTTAAATGGAAATCCAGGATCAATTGGCATAGTGAAGGAGATAAGAACACCAAATATTTCATGAAAGCTTTCAACTCTAGATGCAATGGGAAGATGATATGTTCTATTAAACTCAGTGATGGCACCGCCACTGATTTTATCCCAGTTTCAAGAAGGAAGCTTTGAAGCATTTTCAAGAGCTGCTTGGGTCCAATCCTTATACCTATCCTTGGATTCATGCTCTCAGGGCTATTTACAAGAAAACAATACCTACTGATGTTGTTGATGCTTTCCTACAAATTCCCACCAGTGAAGAGATTCAGAAATATTTTTTTGATCTCAACTCTTTTAAAGCCCCTGGCCCTGATGGGTATAATGGCATTTTCTTTAAGAAGGCTTGGGTTGTGGTTGGCAATGATGTCACTAAAGTTGTTCTTGAATTTTTTTTCAAAATGGCAAACTTCTTAAGATGATAAACTCTACCTCCTTAACTTTGGTTCCTAAGACTCCTAACCCCTCATCTATGAATGAGTTCAGACCTATAGCTTGTTGCAAGGCAATCTATAAAGTCATAGCCAAACTCATCTCCTTGAAGCTTCAACCACTTCTTTCCACTTTCATTGACAAATTGCACTCTGCCTTCATCAAAGGTAAAAGACTTGGTGATGGCTTTTTGATTTCTCAGGAGCTCCTCCATGGGTATCACCTCTCATCATCTATCCACAAATGCACTTTAAAAATAGACCTTTACAAAGCCTATGATACTGTCAATTGGGAATTCCTTTTGTACTCTCTGAAAGTTCTCAATTTTCCCCATACCTTAATTAAGTGGATTCAAGTTTGTGTGTGTACTACTGCATTTTCCATATCCATCAATGGGGAATTGGAGGGGTTTTTCAAGGGTACTAAAGAGCTTAGATAAGGCGACCCCCTTTCTCCTCTATTGTTTGTCATAGTGATGGATGTTTTAGCTGCCTCACTACAAAATGCTATTGAAAGTGATCCTTTGTTCATGTTCCATTGGAGGTGTCAAAAGACTAGGCTTATTCAGCTAAGCTTTACTGATGATCTCATGGTATTTTGCCATAGAGATCCTAAATCACTCAAGGTGGTTAATGGAGGGCTACAGAGATTCTTCTCCTTTTCAGGACTCACTCCTAATCTAATCAAAAGCCACATCTTCTTAACTGGTGTTTCTCAGGAGGATGCTACTGTTGTGATACATGAAATGGGGTTTGAGTTGGGGTCTTTCCCTTTTAGGTACTCGAGACTCCATTTGTCTTCAAGCAGACTTAAAGCTTGTGAGTGTAAGACTATGGTGGAAAGAATTACTAGCAGAATTACTTCTTGGACTGCACATTTTCTCTCATATGCTAGTAGACTCCAACTTATCAAGGCAATTCTAATCAATATCCACACCTTTTGGAACTCTCACATGGTCCTTCCACTTTAGGTGATTAAGGATATCAATTATACTATTAGAAGATTCTTATGGAAGCGTTGTGAGATGAGCCATCATGGAGCTAAGGTGAACTGGATAACCATATGCAAACCAAAAGAGCTTGGGGGATTAGTGTCACGCACCTAAATTCCAAAAACTCCTGAATCGGGACATCCGAGGAATCCGGGGTATGATCCATACAAAAAACGACCAATTAAGGCCCTAAACAACCATAAAATGAATGAAATATTATTAATAACAATAATTCCATACAAAATCAAGCGGAAGCTAAACCAAATGATACACAAGGCACATCGAGGCGCCAAAAGAATACATCTCTATAAAGATACAACGATACCAAATACAAGAAAGGGATATGTCAATAAACTCGCTCCCAAGAAGTACAACAACAATCTCAATACAGGGGACAAGTAAAAGAAACTAAAATGAAACAACTCTATGTACGATCGTCCCAAATCCCGCAACAGCATCAGTGCTACGAGCCATCCTGCACTCTAAGTTATCTGTATTCGAAACATTACCTGTAAACTGGTGTAAACCACCAGGGAAAACCAATGCCGGGGTGAGCTCATTGAGTCCCGTAGGAGAAAAATATCCTAACTGTCACATCCTTCGACCGTCCATGTCCAGTACAAACCAACCCGTGTACATGCATTTACCCTAGGTCGGTCAATTTTCCCATATGGCACTCACGCCAATATGAGACCCCGGAAACACATCCCCCTACTCCCCTACCATGCATTGAGAAATAGGGCAACTAGCACGTAATGAATCCATAACACAACAACATATAATAACGCACACCTATATATATAAGCACGTATATATATATAGATATACCACCAATACAAGTCACGTAGTATAGGCCACTACATAGATCACTGCGACTCGTACCCGCCAGTCCCACACTGATAATCCACACAACACCTATCACCAAATCACGGGAGCAACACTCCTATTCATAACACTCCATGAAGTATAACACTCACACTTCCTAGGTCACGAGTATACCGAGCTCCAAAACCTAAAATGAGTATCAACTCATACTATCAATCACCTCACATGTCACTACCGACATCTGTAAACCCAACATAGGGGCAAAACAATCACTTCAACCTAAGGTAATCCACCAAGGTTACCGAACAACAAAATAAATTGAAAGTAATTGAATAACCCATCACATCGACCACGCAAATGTCACATGTTCGCCCAAGGGTAAAATGGTCATTTCAAGGGAAACAATGTACTTTCAAAGGTTACCCCACCTATTTGGACATAGGTTGAACCATAGAAACAAATGGAACCGAATTCAAAGCCCTGACGCGAGAAATATGAATTTTTAAAAAAGGTATCGGACAACGCCGATCCAAACAGAAAGTTAAAGTATCCCTCTTTCACCAAGGTTAAACACAGTCATTTCAAGTGAAAATAAATTATTTTAAATTTTATATCAAATATTTGGACATAGGAAAAGTCATAGAAACAAACGAGACCTAAATCAAAGACACGAGGCGAGAGATATGCATTTTTGAAAATGGTATCAGACAACGCCGACCAAATCCGAAAGCTGAAGTAACCTCTTTCACCAATGGTAAAACAGTAATTTCATGGTAAAAATGGTAACTTCAAAGTGAAATTACATAGTTTGGATTTAAAACAAGCCATAGGAACAAACGGGACCCAATTCTAAGGTACGAGACGAAAATTACGAAGTTTCGAAAATGGACCTTCGCACTAAGGTGCAGGCTGGGACATCTCGCAAAATTGCAAGATGTCACCCAACAAAAATGGGCATCCCCCCTTGCAAGCTACAACATCTCCCTTTCTGCGAGATGTCTCCCAATAATTTTTCCTAATTGCCCAAAAACCACCAACATTTTTCCAAAATGTATTTTTCACATACGGTGTTCGTTTTTTACGTTTCCAATCCCGAAAAATCACAAATATTTAAAAAATGAGTTTTTCACCTTCAAGTTTCAAAAATAGTAACCGAGACCTCAGGAAACATGTAAAATGAAAACTTTGGATAAAAATGATTATTTAAAATCTCATAAAATTTTCCGTCTTGCCCCCGATCTCCTATTTGTAAACCGCTAACTTTCAAAAGTCAAAATATTTTATTTCATGACTTTAAAACCATTTCAAAACTCAAAGTTTTTGTCGGCATCACAGGGGTAGGCGAAAACGGATTTTTCACTTAAAGACTGAATAGACTCAAATACAAGTCTTATAAAAAATTTGTTTTCGGAAAAACAAACCGAAACCAACGAAAAAACCAAAGCATATTTGTAGACACTCAAATGGAGCAAATGAATGAAGAACCGAAGTTCAAAAGCAACTCGAAAGAAGGGGCAAGTGATTATACACAAGGCACTAACTCTAACCCAACCACACTTCGCTCCACATTCAAACTCATAAACCCTATAACGACTTAACCATAAATGATCACATCTCCGATGACATTCCAATCCTTAAGATCACTAAAGGAACCCTAGTGGCCGTTGCCACATAATCAACTAGTTTCAACCAAGAACCTCTTCTGAATCTTTCAACCTCACTCTCAAATTCGAAACCGCCTCACTTAGGTTTCTAACAATGTCATAGGGCTATCAATACCCAATCGACTCAGTTTTCTTATAACCTCTCCAATCATGACCAAAAAATCAATAGTACGATTGACGACACGTTACTACACCAACGCTAACTATACCACAAAACCATCAACTGCATTCTCAAGGCTTCAACTCACATTCAACTCAATAGCCACAACCGACTTTACTTATCACAAGAAAGTCTTTAAACCAACTCATATCACCCTCCCAAGGTATATAAGCACATAACAATAAGTACAAGCATTTATCTCACTTTATACTTAAACAAGGCATGCAAAGCATATTTTCACATCCTTCCATTTCACTTGAGCATTTTAACAACATATGAATTGTATACATCAAAAGTCATATTAAACATGCTCCTCAACCACGTAGTGTAATATCATGATACACATGTCAACATAAATCATATATTAGTAATCTCAAATGCAATGTGACTCACACACATCATGATACACTCCTTGCCCAACACAGGTTAACAAATACGCACTCCACCCATTTACACTAAGCAAGAGTACCGCACCAATTCTTCCCAAGTGATTTTGACACTTTTCACTTTCAACAAGGAAGGCGGTTATACGAGATGACCCGTGACTAAATATTCGTACACTAAATGTAAGAGATGACCCACCACTTTGAGGATGGGATGACCCAACCTATATGAACAATTTTTGGCTTTTTAGTTCTGTATGTGGGGAACACCTCCAGGCCACTTGTTGCAACAATTTGACACAAGACTACTCACACATGGTTACATGACTGGGTGTAGCCCAACACCAATTGAATTCTCTATACCAAAAGGTAAACACCATATGCACTATGTCTCAATAAACCCATGCACCAACATAAATATGTATCTCATCATATTTATAAACAACATTCCCATAATGTCAACATGAATGTTTTTCACCATTCAACATGCTTTTAAATTTTATTTAAAGCAATAATCCACAAGAATGCTTCTCATGCAACATTCATGATCCAATTCATCAATTCATCATACACAAGGAATAAATTTTTATTCATTTAATATGTTTATATCTCAATTAAAGCATTTAAATCCCAAAGTCACATTCTCATGCACAAGTATTGTTCCAATTTATCAAGATATCCTTTAATTCACAAGGTGTAAGTGTCAAAATTTACTCACATAAAAAAAATTCATTTTATTTAGGTTCTAATGGCCTTATATACAATTCAAGCTCATGGATCTCATCCTATTTCGTAAGATCATGCACCTGATTTCATGGGGTCATGACCCACTTTGTTATTAACTACCCACTACCTTTTGGTAGTGGGCTGCTAACCCTCATTTTCTAGGGAGTGGCTCAACACTGATGGGCTTATTTCTATTGCAAGGGCCTTAGATCGTGGACTACTTAATTATTCACATATACATGGGCCTAGCCAACATTGGGCCTTACAAATCAGGATTGGGCCTACTAATTTTCACTATTTACACTAGCCCCATTCGGGTCTGGCATACGGGTTTGTGGGCTTGACCCGAATTTAACTGGAATGATTGCTTACAGCTGTTCATGATGATGTCAATGTCATTATTGTGAAGAGGCGTGTGGTTTTTGAATTCAGAAAAGCGGTCGCCTGTTCCTCTTTTGCCATGTTTGAGGCATTGGGAATCGGCGCGCCTCCTCAGCCATTTAATGACGGCTGTTGGCATGTCCGAGTGTACATAAACCCCTGTATGGCTTCATTTTTTACTCTTATCTCCTTAATTCTTGTGAGCAATTCCTAGTAGTGCTCAAGCTTTCACCGTTGCTCAGATTTTGGTTGCCGGAAATTCCTCTATCTTCTCACCGGTATACTCTGTGTAAGTTACCATTTTCTTTTCACTATGTCTGATAGTAGTGCTTCAAGATCGACCGAAGGGACAATTCCTCAAGAATATGGGGGATCTGATGCTCCCAGCCCCCTCTGCAAACCCATCTTCTTCATCCTCTCCTCCTTCTTTGTCCATACCCAATCGTCTGAACCTTCCTGGCTTAGGAGTTTCTGTGCCGGATCATTAGGAGGGAGTTTCTGTTTCTGGGGTGCATAATCAGGTAGATGTTTCTGATGCTCTGCCTGTAGGGGCTTCTGTTCCAATTAATCCTGTAGGGGCAGATGTTCCTGAAGGCATTTCCCTTGGAGCTTCTATTGAGCCAGCCCCATTCGTAGCCGAGCCTCTTGAAGCCCATAAAAGAAAGTTTGTGAACATCAAGAGTCTGAGGAGGGATTGTAAGATCCCTAAAGAGGTGATTCTTACGGAATATGATCATTCTTATAACTTCAGGATGGGGGACGGAGTGGGTCCGGATGAGGTGTTGTTGTCCGCTCTTTAGATAAAGGCGCTCTGATTCCTTCTTCACCCTCTATTTCACTTCATTTTCTTCACCTTAGGAATAGCCCCTCTGCAAGTCAACCCCAACTTCATCCGAATAATATCAATGTTGATCTTGATAAACATAGACAAAAAGTTGTCCTTGGATCTGGCAGATCTTCTACTCTATTATAAGAAGTGGATCTGAAGGATTGTGAGGGGAGGTACAACTTCTGCCCCTTCAAGGGTCGGGTGATCTGCCACGGGACTAAAAAAACAGAGAAGTATTGGAAGGAGAAGATGGTTTTGGTTAAGGGGGCTTGGTTTTATCCTTATTCTACAAAATGGTCGATCCCGAGTGTTTTTAAGCGTCTGGCCCTTCTTCCATTTTCTTTCATTCATAAGGAGTCCTGCCTCTGCTCTGGGTGCGACCAGCTTAGAGCGGATTTTGTATATAAGTTTTTAGGTTATGATGATACCGACATAGTGGGCCAGGATGTAGAGGCCTGTTTTTCTTTACTGAAGTCTAAGGTCTATTCGGACTGTAAATCATGCGCTGACCTACTTACTCTTGCCAATTTGCAGGGTATATCAAGGTTAGGAGCCAACTTCAAGATCGTGATAGATCCGATCAGACCTGTAATCGAAGATGATGATGATGATGATGTGGAGGAGATAACTGCGCCACCAACAGGGCAAGAACAGGTGCCTCTGAGTTCTAAACTTCAAACCGTGACCGTTGTTGTGGTGGGTGATGCCTCCGGGTCTGCACTTGTGCAGACCACCATACCTGAATTACTCCAACCCTCTTTTGCTCGCACTAGACCTGTGGGTGAGGAGAGACCTTCCAAGAGAAGGAAGCATAAGGGCAAGGACAAGAGCTATACTTCCTCTGACCAACATGCTCCCAGCCTTTCTTCAATGGCTTCTATGATAGCTCGGGCAAAGAACCTTTGGACGTATAAGGAGCTTGAAGTACAGAGAGAGGCCGACCCTGACATCGTTGTTGGTCGTACTCCAGGCTTGATAATGGGGGTACGTGTCTATTTGATTTTATGTTTCTCCTTGCTCTATTTTTAATGTTGATCTACTTTACCTTAAAAAATTTCCTTTTAGGCCCTCTTCAGCTTGAATGCCCTGTGTCTTCTCCACGAGGCCAATGTTAAGGAAGTCGAGTGCCTCAAGACTGACTTGGCCAGGAAGGATGGCAGGGAGAAAGAGCTGAAGTCTCAGCTGGGGGATCTTCCTTCCAGGGTTGCTCAGCTGGAGGACGATCTCGCACGTGCAAAAGAGCTGAATGCCAAGCTGTCTAGTGAGAAGGAAAAGCTTGCATCTGACCATGAGGCTCTTCACCACCAGATTGCCATCTCTCAGTCTGCCTTGGAGATGTGTAAGAAGGGAGGGCTTAACATGCATCAGCACTACTCGAGGATGAACAGGATAGTAGCTGGTGAATTCTGGCGGAAGGGCTTCATTGTTGGAGAGAAGGATCCAGCAAAGAGGAAGATCAAAGACCCTGATGCCATGGATGACGTGTTAGGGGTATAGAAACCATATGCCAGCCCCGAGCCTAGTCCTGCTCAAAACCTCTTCACAGAATTCTTCAAAGGGTATCTTCCTGCTGACCCCCTCAACCCTTCTATAGAATTCTTCCCCCCAACCGAACATGTAGATTCCTTAGGGAAGGACTTCAATGGTCCAAGCCACACTTAGGCTTCTCTATATTCATTTTGTAATGTTGTACTTTGTACTATGTCCCTCGGGCAATTTTTGTAATACAAGACAGCGATTTTGTTTATTAATAGGACATGTGTTTTTATTTGCTTCTTTCATTTAATATTTAATTCTTCTATTGATGTGAATCAGGGTAATTTGCCTCTACTCTAATATTTTAATCTTGCGGAATTGTGAGTCAAGCATATGAACCTCTGTCATTTCATCACTCGGGAGATGTTTTAAATTTTATTCCTCTGGACATGTGAGTCAGGCTTATAAGCCTCTGTCATCTTATCACTTAGGAATTATTTTCACTGTTATTCCTCTGGAAGTGTGAGTCAGACTTATAAGCCTCTGTCATCTCATCACTTAGGAGTTATTTTCACTTTTATTCCTCTGGAAGTGTGAGTCAGGTTTATAAGCCTCTGTCATCTCATCACTTAGGAGTTATTTTCACTTTTATTCCTCTTGAAGTGTGAGTCAGGCTTATAAGCCTCTGCCATCTCATCACTTAGGAATTATTTTCACTTTTATTCCTCTGGATGTGTGAGTTAGGCTTATAAACCTCTGTCATCTCATCACTTAGGAATTATTTTCACTTTTATTCCTCTGGAAGTGTGAGTTAAGCTTATAAGCCTCTGTCATCTCATCACTTAGGAATTATTTTTACTTTTATTGATGTTTATGAATCAGGCTATTTGATTGCAAGAAGGATAACCATCTATTATTATAACCAAGAGATTACAAAGATAACAACATCTGACTGACTCAGAATAACAAACTTGGAAATTTTTTAAAAACATATCAGTAAAACTGGGCTCAGATACCTCTGCTTAATTATTCTAAAAATGAAATGAATTTGTCAAGGATATTACCTCTTCAGTCGTGAGGCATTCTGTGAATTGGGTTCCATATTACCGTCATTATTCCTGAGGCGATAAACCCCACGTCCTATGACCTCTGTAACTGTGTATGGCCCTTCCCAATTTTCCCTGAGCTTTCTGACTAACCCGATCTTCTTTTTTAATACCATATCACCTACCTGAAAATCTCGTCTTTTGAATTTTTTGTTGAAGGCGTTCCTGACCCTTTGATGATAGGCTGCTAGCCTGATGGCGGCTTGATCTCGTTTTTCTCCGAGCAGGTCCAGTTCGTCAACAAGCTATTGGTTGTTCAGTTCCTCCTGATACAGCTCTGTTCTAGCTGTTGGCATTATTTACTCTGTTGGAATGACTGCTTTTGTCCCATAAGCCATCGAGAATGGTGTTTCTCCTGTAGGGATTCTTGATGTTGTTTTGTAAGACCACAACACCTCTGGAAGTTTGTCTGGCCATACTCCCTTATGGATTTCTAACTTTTTCTTCAGGGTATTCAGTATAGTTATGTTGGATCTTTCAGCCTGGCCATTTCCTTGAGGGTATGCGACTGATGATGTTCTTAACTGAATCCCATGTTCATTGCAGAACTGTCTGGTCCACTGATTATCCATATTCGTTCTATTGTCGATCACTATCACCCTTGGCACTCCGAATCTACAAATGATATTGGTCCATATGAACTTGATCACATGCCTATAAGTGATGGTGGAGTAGGATTCTGCCTCAACCCATTTTGTGAAATAATCAGTTGTTATCAGTGCTTGATTTATTGATCTGAGAGCCATGGGAAGTGGTCCAACTGCATCGATCCCCCATTGCGCAAATGGGTGTGGGCTGAAAATGGGATTCAGCAGCTCTAGTGGCGAATGGATGAAGTCTCCATGGAACTGACACTTCTTGCATCTTCTAACATAAGCTTCAGTATCTTGGGAGAGATAGGGCCAAAAATATCCTTGTCTTAGGACTTTGTGGGCCAAAGCTCGTCCCCCCGAGTGATTCCCGTATGATCCTTCATGGATTTCCTTCATTATGGGTGATGCCTCTGAAAGCATGAGGCATCGAAGGTATGGACCCCCAAAAGATTTTCTATAAAGCTGGTCGTGCAGCAATGCGTATCTGGCTGACTTCATGCGAATTTTACGAGCCTCTGTTTTATCGTCAAGGAGGATGCCATTCCTGAGGTACTCTGTTATGGGGTCCATCCAACTTAGCTCCCAAGGTATTACACACACGACATCTGGCTGATGGATGCTCGGGACATCAAGATAGTCGATCAGAATGACTCTGGTCAAATCCTGATCATTGACTAACGCCATATTAGCCAACCTATCTGCATTTTCATTTTACTCCCTGGGGATTTACCTGAGGGTATATTGCTCTAATCTATCCAACTCCATCTGAGCCAGCTTCTTATAGGGCTGCAGTTTTTCCCCTGCGTCATACTCGCCTTGAAATTACTTGACCACTAGTTGTCAGTCATTGAATATACGTAGCCTTCTGATACAAAGGCTCTGAGCTAGTCGTAGTCCAGTTAGGAGTGCCTCGTACTCGGCTTCGTTGTTGGTGGCTGAAAACTCCAGATGGATTGATTGTTGGATTCGGGTTCCGTCTGGTGTTACAATTTCAAGCCTGATTCCTGAGCCTGCTGATCCAACCGATCCATCTACATAGAACGTCCACTCGGGTTCATCTAGATCCTGTAGGATTGACTCTGGTTCTACTTCTAGGAGAAAATCAGCTAAGGTTTGACCTTTGATGGCTGTTCTTAACACATATGTGATGTCGAATGTCCCAAGTTCTAACGCCCATCTGGTTATTCTTCCAGTCATATCAGGTTTGGACATGATGGCTCTTATAGGCATGGTGGTTGGTACCACCATTGGATGGGTTTCAAAATAATGCCTCAGTCATCTCTTCGCGTTGATTAGAGAAAGAACGGCTCGCTCCGCCATAGTATATCTGGTTTCAGCATCAGATAGGGACTTGCTGCTGAAGAAGACTGGCTTCTGGCACTTTTTGGCATCCTTTACCAGTGTTGCGCTGGTTGAGACTGCTGATACGGCAAGATACAGATGCAGTGGCTCTCCTGGATTTGGTGAGGCGAGGATTGGTGGATTCTGGAGATACTACTTCAATTTTTGAAGCGCCTCGGCTTGTTCTGGTCCCCATATGCTTCCTTTTCCACCTCTAATTGCCTGAAAAAATGGTTTACATCAGTTTGTCAATCGGGATACGAACCTGCTCAGTGCGGCTACCCTTCCTATCAGAATCTGGACCTCCTTTTACGTTTTTGGCTCTTTGCAGCTTATCAGAGCCTTGACTTGTGATGGGCTGGCCTCAATTCCTGTTCGGTCGACGATATGCCCGAGGAACTGCCCGGATGAGACTCCGAATGAGCACTTAGCGGGGTTGAGCTTCATCCCGTATTTTTGGAGTGCGTCGAACACTTCTTTGAGGTGCTTGAGATGGTCATCCTTCCTTCTGCTTTTTACCACTATGTCATCTATGTAGGCTTCAACCATTGTCCCCATCTGACTTTAAAATATCCTTCTGACAAGCCTCTGGTAGGTTGCACCTGCATTTTTAAGTCCAAAAGGCATTACTCTATAGCAGTATATACCTTATTCGGTAATAAAGGATGTTTTTCCTCATCAGCCTGATTCATCGGGATTTGGTTGTAGCCGGAGTATGCATCAAGAAAAGAGAGTCTTTCATATCTGGATGTGGCATCCACCATCTGATCAATTTTTGGCAGAGGAAAACAGTCATTCGGGTAGGCCTTGTTTAAATTGGTGAAGTCCACACAAACCCTCCATTTCCCGTTCTTCTTTCTGACTACCACCCCGTTTGATAGCCATGATGGGTACTTCACTTCCCTTATGAATCCAGCTTCTAGCAGTTTTCCCATCTCCTCGGATATGATTTGGTTCATTTCTACCTCGAACCTCCTCTGCGTCTGCCTCACCGGTCTGACCACTAGATCAACGTTTAGGTTATGCTGAGCGACCGAGGGATCTATGCCTGTCATATCAAGATGAGACCAGGCGAACACGTTTGACTTTAGCTGGAGGAAGTGGATCAGCTTGTTCTTTTCTTCTTTCTGGAGGTATGAGCCAATAAATGTGACTTTGGTGTGGTCCGTCTGACTAACATTCACCTCTTCTAGGGGCTCTGTGGTTGCCTGAGTCTCCTGACCCTCAGAGGAAAGGTCTGACTGTAATTGTTATTTCTCGTTGTATAGGGCCTTATCTGACGTTTCCATGGCTTGTTTGTTCTTTAGATTCAGATCCTTCAGGGAGACTGAATAGCACTCCTTTGTTGTTATCTGGTCCCCAGGGGTATCTTTCACGTCCACTCTATTTGATTCAAGACACCGCATAACCTGATGAAGAGTATATGGAACTCCTTACATCCGGTGGATCCATCCTCGTCCCATTAGTAGATTGTACGATGGCTTGACGTCCACCACAACAAAGGCTTCTTTCAAGGTTCGGCGTGAAGCCGATACTGATAAGTGGACTACCCCTATTGGCTCAACGCGTTAACCGTCAAATCCGGCCAGAGGTGTTCGAGCCGGGCATAGATGTGATACATCAATTCCGATCTTGTCGAAGGCCCACTTCATCATGATGTTGGTATTGCTTCCTGGATCAATCATTACACTTTTGATCAGACAATTAGCTACCAGAAGAGTGATTACCAGAGGATCTTCATGGGGTGTCTGAATGTTCTGCATATCAGCCTTTGAAAACGTAATTCTTGATTCTTCTTGGATGAAGGTTGTTTGACAAACTTCGCTGATTTGTCTGAGTTTGTGTGTTTTTCTTAGCTTTGACCTTCTGTTTCCTTCAGCCTCCAATACCTCTTCACCTTCTTGAACCATGTGGATGAGTCTCATTGGTTGTCCTGCTGTAGAGTTACTCGGTTGTGCCCTGTGTGGTTTGTCCGGTATTGGTTGATCCTTCATTATGTTATCTGCAAGTTCCCCTTTGGCGATCATTGCCTCGACCTGCCTTCGGATGTTTCTGCAGTCATTTGTACGATGGCCATACTCACTGTGAAAGGCATAATGCTTGGTCATGTCCCTTAATTACATCGGTTATTTGATCAGCGGAGGTGGTCTGAAAATCCCTTTGCTTTTGTTTTCTTGGAAGAGTTTTCCAAGGCTGGTTTTGAGCGGAGTGGTTCTTTCTTCCGTCCATTGACACTTGTTTAAAATTCTGGATTATGAGGTTTGTCGGGATAGCTCGAGTCGTTGAGGCCTATGATCCTTCATCCCTTCTTTGGACTTTGCCTCCACCGTTACCAGTGAGGCTCTTCTCTGCCTGACTGTTTCCTCTTCTTCTATTCTGAGATACCCTTGTGCTCTGGAGTTGAGCTCACCGATGTTGACAGGGGGTCGTTTTACCAGTGAAGAGTGGAATTTTATACCAGGGGTGACTGCCATACGGAATGCTTCTACAGCTGATAATTGGTCACAGTCATCAATAGAAGACATCTCCACATTGAATCTGGATAAAAAACTCTTGAGGCTCTCTCCCTTTTCCTGGGTCATGGTGAAAAGGCTTGATATCGTTTTTCTCTGCCTCCGGTTACAAAAGTACTGACCGATGAAGCGCCTGCAGAGGTTATTCCAGTTACTGATGGATCCGGGGGACTGCTTCCTCAACCATAGAAGTGGTGCCTCTATCAAACTGGTTGAAAAGACTTTGCACAGAAGTGCTTGGTTCCTCCTATAAACGGTCATTTTGGTCTGCACCTGGTAGATATGATCGATTAGATCCTTCGTACCATCATAGAGTGTAAAATTTGGTAGTACAAACTTCCTCGGGAATTCTGTTGCCTCAATTTCTTCTGTGAATGGAGATTGGGTCATATCTGTCATTGCATGGATGGCCAGATCATCAAGGGTCTGCAATTTTAAATCCTTCATCACATCTCTCTGGATTTTGGCAGCCATTTCGTGCAGGTCATTCAAGGTCGGGACATGTACTGCTGGCATTCCCCTTGTTATGGGATGAGAGGATTCTTCCTCTTCCCTCGACATCTTGTCCCTTTGGGTGGCTGATATGTTTCGCTCATGATGGGAGTTGGAGGGCTCTGGCTCGTCATTCCTTGGTTGATCTGTACCATATGCTAGATTGGAATTTTGGAGAGGAAAAGGGCCCTGAGCCACTCGATAGAGTAGCTCAGCATTCTGCTGCTCAAGGGCGGCGTTTCTCTGCTCTACAGCTTCCAACCGCCTTATAACTTCTTCGAACCTGACTTCATTGTTCGTTGATCGAGTAGACACCATGTTTTACTAATAAAAAATGGAAGTGTTGGGAGTGCAAAAATATTTCGAGTTTCCCACAGACGGCGCCAAATGTAAGTGTCAAAATTTACTCACATAAAAAAAGATCATTTTATTTAGGCTCTAATGACCTTATATACAGTTCAAGCTCATGAATCTCATCCTATTTCGTAGGATCATGCACCTGATTTCGTGGGGTCATGACCCACTTTGTTATTAACTACCCACTACCTTTTGGTAGTGGGCTGTTAACCCCCATTTTCTAGGGAGTGGCTCAACGCTGATGGACTTATTTCTATTACAAGTGCCTTAGATCGTGGACTACTTAATTATTCACATATACATGGGCCTAGCCAACATTAGGCCTTACAAATCAGGATTGGGCCTACTAATTTTCACTATTTACACAAGGAAAATACTTTCATTCTGTTAAACATGCTCTTAGTTCAATTCAAACAAGTTTATCACAAATCACATCTCAATCTAACATCAATTCCCATCATAGAAAATATCATTCACAAAAGGGAAACAAGATAGTCACTCCAAGTTGAGATGCCTAGTTACACCAATCACATAGTATAACCTCAAAGGTGCTACCCAAAAGAGCTAGCCTAATCTCATTCCAAGGCTACCTTCCTAACACCCACATACACATATGTATAACTATACTTACACATATACATAACTATACCCACATACATATACACACATATATAGGCATACAAGCACACTTTAGTCTTAGAAATCTCAAGAACAACCACCCGCTAGCATGCATCATAATCCTATCAATATTTTCATCATGCACTTCACATACAAGGGTTACCTTACAGACATATACTCAACCCTAACTTCACAATTTCAAGGATATACTTAGAAATTTTTATCTAAGTTAGGAATCCTAGAATCAAACTCACAACCACACAATCATAGAATGGTCTAGTTAAGAAGTTTTCCCCTACCTCTTGAAGAGCAAAGCCAATCACTAAGAAAGGCCAAGAAACCATAGATTTTCCCTAACACCGAAATCAAAAGAGCAATCTAGTGGAAAGCTTCACCATACTCCCCTAACAAGGAATCCAACTCCAACACAAGAGGAGAACAAGAATTATCAAGAAACCCTAAACTAAGGTTTGAAAAGAAACACACAAGGATGGAAGAACACTTACCACTTTTAAACTCAAATCAAAGACAAGAACATCTTCCATGTTGATGGCCACACCAAACTCCCAACTTAGGGTGATCAAATCCACCTCTAAGTAAAGAAGAACCAAGAGGGAGAAAATGAGTAAAAATGGAAAGAAAACAATGAAGTCTTGCAATGGAAGATCAAGTGATGTGTAGAGATTCTCCACTCACACCTCTCACCATACAAGGGTCCAAAACAAATATGGGGAAAAAGAAATGGATTCAAGGGTTAGGAATAAGTCTTGCCATGAAAGGCTTATTACACCACTCACAAAACTCATTAACTTGTCAAACAAGGCCTTATCATCCAAGGGTTTAGAATATGGCAATGAAAATGAATTAACCATCCAAGGGTTGACATGAAGTCTTGCCAAATGAAAGACCAAGAATAATGAATTCTTACATTTAAGTGTCAACCAAACAAGGCCCTATGATCCAATGGTCTAGAACAAAGATGGGAGAATGAGATCAATGGCTAGGAATGAGACAACACCCAAAAGTGGGAAATTATCAATAACCTCTCAACTTATGGTTAATTACAAAAGTGTCATCATGCCTCTTATTTACACTTATACCCCTTGTCATCCTCTCTATTTACCACTATGTCATTCATCCCCCAACACTTAGCCGAATCTCTACACTTTCCACTAAGTGCTCTAAATATGAAAATACTCATTTACCCTCCGGTCATTTCTTTTCCGAAATCGTTTTCAACAATTTTCATTAATTATAAAATGAAAATATAACAAGCAATTTACATAAGTGGTACCCCGGAACGTCTACAATAAACTAGGGTAACACGTTCGGGAATGCAATACGATTGCCGAAGCTCCAACGAGAAAATGTTGCACGAACCTACGTAGTCGCCAACGAACAATAAATCCTGAAGCCGGAAACGAAAGTTCATGAAGTCGTCCCGCTAAGTTCGAAACTCAAATGCAAAAAATTTACATGTACCGAGAATACATAAGACGTCATGAATAAGTAACGTCACAAAACGTTAACACTTGGAAAAGAATTTCATAAAGGAAAACGTGGGGCATTACAATTAGGGTTTCCAAACTTGTATAGCTTAAATAGAGTGGCTTGTCTTAAACACCTATGACAAGTATTCAGAGATGATGGACAATCTATCTGGTATGATTGGGTTTATGCCAATATACTGAGGCAAAAGAGTATTTGGAACACTAAACCTTCTCCCATAAGTTCTTGGAATTGGAGGAGATTCAGAGGTTTGGCCCAATCTTTCATCAACCACTATGTTGGAGATGGGAAGAGTATTTCTATGTGGTTTGATTATTGGTTGCCTAAGGGTGTTCTCAAGTTGTTTAATGGTGTTGTTGGTATTGATGAACTTGAGTGCAATGCAAGATGGGGAGCTAATGCCAAGGTTTCATGCCTCATCGAGAGGAATGAATGGAGAGTTCCAACCTCTTTACTTAGACTTGTCCTTGTGGGTAGTTTTGAAGGTATTCCAATCATGCACACAGGACCCAAAGATAATTTAACTTGGACTCTCTCTACAAATGGAGACTTCAGCTTTAAGCACACTTTTCTTGCTCTCCTTCCACCCTCCATTAAGTGTCCCTGGAAACACTCTATATGGTTTCCACATCATATACCTAGGTATGATTTTATCTCTTGGCTTGCACTTCAAGACAAACTAAGAACAAAAGACAAATCTGGTATTCCAAATGGTGTCTCAAAACTCTGTTGTCTTTGTGGGGTTGAGTTTGAGATCCATGAACATTTATTTTTCCACTTCAATTACTCCTCTAAGATTTGGCAATGGTGTCAAAACAGAAGTGGTGTTTACTTAGGAGATCAATCTCTCATTAGCATTGTCTCCTGGGTTTCTCAAATGTGGGATCAGAAGAGCTCTCCCATGGAGGAAACAGTGTTCAAACTTTGCTTTACAACTGCTTTATATTTCATTTGGGGTGAAAGAAATTGCAGACTCTTTGCTAGGAAATACTCCTCAAAGAAGCTCATTCATAGAATTGCAGACTCTTTACTAGAAAATACTCCTCCTCAAACTAATGGGCATCAAGTTCAAGAACACAAGAGCTTCTATTGACATTACAAATGCTTGGTCTCTTCCTAGATCAATTTTTGAAGCTAACATTGTGGTTCGCGTTTTTGGGTAGTCTGGTCTTGTGGTTTTGGTTTTGGTGGTCTTGTGTGGTGTAACACCCCGTGTTATTTTCCTTTTTCCTGAAATTATTTCCGATTTAATTTCGGTTGTGACGTCACTTATTCATGACGTCTTGTGTATTTTCGATACGTGTAAATTTTTCGCGTTTACTTTAAGGTCGACTGGATGACTTTACGGTTTCTCTTTGACGACTACGCGAATTCTTATTCTCGACTACGCGGTATCATTTCGACATTTAATGATTAGTGTTTTGACTGGACTACGACACGTTGTAATTAATCGGGCTTGTTTAAGTGTTCCGACATTTGGGTTTCTAACCCGGTGTATTTCTTTCGGACTAATTTGGTTATTTGGCGCCCCGTTATTATTTCGGGCTTACGAGATTATGTTTGGACGTTCCCGATAATTATTGGAATTTATGGTTTATATATATATATTTAATTATAATTAAATATATATATAGTGTTGGGGTTATTTCGCAATTATGGACATATTTTGAAATTAGGTTATATATATCTATACATGTGTATGCAACATACCATCCTCTTCATCTCCTTCTCTGTGCCATCTTCTCCTTCACGCTTTACCCACGGTTGCTTCTTCTTCCTCTCCATGACGAACGACCAGAGTTGTTTCTCTTCCCTTCATCACCATGGTCGCCGGCAAGAGAGAGAGAGAGAAATAAAGGAGTCGGCTGGAGAGAGAGCTCGGGCTGGTTGTCATAGCAGACGCGGCTGGGACAGGCGACGCAGGCCAGGAGCAGCGGTGGCTGTGTACAGCGACGGCGTGGTGGCGTCATGACCTGGAGGAGGTGGCGCAGGGCGGCGCCGGTGGTGGCGCAAGGGATGGCCAGCACAGTGACACGCGTGAGCATGGGCAAATCCGGCCAAGCTTCGGCCATTTTTTTGGTCGACTTCTGGTGATCCGTTTGGGCCGATTTTTGGTGAGTAGCTTCGTGTATATGTAGTATTCATCATACTTTAATTTCATATTTTTATGTTGAACAGTTTACCCGGAAATCGCATTTATAGGTTATAGTTTTTGTTTGGGTTAATTTAGATTTACCCAAATTAATTAACCTATTATTAATGGGCTTCGTATATATCGTATAGGTTGTCAAGGTGGACGTTTCGATATATTCAAACTATTTTTCGGACGACTTTGGTCGGCGGGCGTCATATTCGGGCGCCGGTACTGTTCACGGTGGGCCCGAAACGACTGTTCTGTAAGCGTATTTCAGGTGGGCAATTATATTTCTCACTCCGTATTCGTTGAAGTAGTTTAGGGGTGCATACATTTATTTAATTAAATATAGATATATTAAATTATTAATTTAAATATCTATAATTTGCTTAGAACCGAAATGGGTCTTAGAGATTAATTTAAGAAAATTAATTAAATTATTCCTACAAGATTAATTAAATTCCTATTTAAATGGAATAAGAATAAACGGCTTAGAAATCCCCTTGAGAATTAAATGTGCTAGAGGATTTCGTAAACGTTGGACGTGAGAAACTTAGACGCTATGCTAGGTTCCTTTCATTATACGTGGATTATCTGTTTAAATTATTTTAAAAGCATGATAAGGGAAATTGAAATATTTTCTAAAGAATTAAAGAAAATATATTTTTGAAAACATGAATTATATATGAAATTGTTTCCATATGATTTAAATGTTTTATGGTATTTTAAAGCATGTAAAGAGATTATGATATTCATGTTGATATTATCATGTGGATATTGTTCATAAATATGATGCATTACATATTTATGTTGAGGCATGATTGTCATTTGGACCTGGATGCATATTGAGAATATCATGTAGTGTCAAATCATGGTATTGGTATATGTGGGTTGTGAAATCATGTGGGGGTGTCTTTGTGTCGAATCGTCGCAACAACTGGGCAGGGGGTGTTCCCATCCTACGGAATAATGAGCCGTGAATGGGGTATAGGGTGAGTCGTCTCATTCTCGAATTCGCGGGTCGTCTCGTGCATCCGTTATACGGATCTTTGGTCACGGGTCGTCTCGTGCAACCATCTTCCTTGTTGAAAGTGTAGTGTCAAAAACACTTGGAAAGAATCGGTGCGGTACTTTTTCTTCTTGTAAATAGGTGGAGTGCGTATTCGTTAACCACGTGATGTGGGCAAAGGGTGGTGTATGAGTCACATTGTATATGCATGGAATTTATGTGATTTCATTTAACATGTATACGTGATATTATTACATGTGATGTTGGAGCAGGTTTAATATGTGTTATTATTTCCTGTTGGATTTTGGAGCATGTTATGTATGAATATTGTGAAATTAAATTCATATCTTTATAAAATGCTCAGTTGAAAGTGATAAATGTGAAAACATGAATTAAATGAGAAAATTGTTAAAGTATAAATGAAAAGTGTCTCTTTATACTTATGATTATTTACCTTGTGCCCTTGGGGGAGGTTAGGTACATTGGCATAGTGACCTCTGTGGTTAGTTATGTGTTATCTGTAGAGATTTGAGGTTAGGGATTGATTGAGTATCAATTGTGATTTGATGCCTTAGAGAAGGCGGTGATAGTTTTGTAGTTTCGGTTGGTTGCATATTACTGACCCTGGATGTTTCTTTCCCACTTAGGGGGAGGTATCCTTTATCGTGCTTTTGAGGTTTGAGTGCGGTTAGAAGTGGTTGTGATTGAACCTGTCTAGTTGAGTGGAAATGACCTCTTGATTCTGTTAATTATCAATTGTGAAATTGAGGTCATAATGAATTGGAAGAGGTATTGATTGATACTAGTTATTCCCATGGTATCGGCCACTAGTTTTCCCTTTTCGTGATATTAGGGGGTTTAAGTGATTTTATGAAGTACTCGAGGTACTGTAGCTTAACAATCTTGTTTCTAGTGCTTAGTTCGTTCCCCTAGACATTTCTTTTGTTGTACTCTGTATACTAGTACATGTGTTTAACTTACACGTCATTCCTTGAGTTGTCGATTACGGCGTGGTGCCGAACCTTTTCCGGGTGTCGTCATTTGATTTATTGGGGTTGGAAACGGATAGTTGTGTTCCGTGAACCCAATGTAGTACTCTTCCTTCTTGTCCTCTTGAACATTATAGGATTTCGTGGAGTTATGTTTATTCTTATTGGTTGTCTTTCGAAAACGGTGTTTTCTAAACTCTTTGTATTTAAAAGGAAAACCCCGTTTTCGCCTACCCCCGTAGAAATGAAAAGTTTTATTACTTTATAAAAGATCTTAGGATCTTCTTTGAAAAGATTTTTAACTTCTAAAAGCCGGTGATGGCAACTGACGGAGACCGGGGGTAAGACGGTCATTTTTACTATGTGGTTTCTTAAAAGGAAAACTATTTTATTACTTGTCTTGAGATTATGAGATTTCGAGACTTCTTTCTCAATATCTCATCCTGTAGAGTTTTGAAAGGTGTTCCATTGTTTCACCTTTGCTTTCTATCGTTTCTAGGTCTCTGTATGAGGCTTTGTGTTGTTCAGTGCACACATATAGTGTTGCCTTTCACTTTCTTTATTGTTGATGTCATCACTTAGGTGATTTGAGTTGTCACACGTGTTAGGGGCATGGATACCGAGTGGATTGATTTCTTTTGTCCGGGTGTTCTCACTAAACACTCGTCCTGTTTTAACCTTGACATTGTTATCTCGGTTATCTGTTGGTTTAACATTGGGAAGTCTTTTCCTTCGCTTTGCTTTGGTGACCCTGAGGTGGTCATTCTTGTGAGTTGAGTTCGTGTACTCTTAGTGATTTGATTGGGTGGTTTTCCTCACCCTACGGTGAGAGCGTTAGTGATGTGATTGACCCTATTAGTGATAGTATTATGAGGTCAATATGATTTATGATATGGTGATATGATTGAGGTGATCTAGCCTTTGAGAGGTAGATTTTACTTAGAAATGGGATGAGGTTTGTTATATATATATATATATATATATATATATATATATATATTGTACATATATATATATATAGACGATGATTGTGTTAGTACGCAAGGACGTGAGTATTTTTCCTCCTGTGTTCTCGGGGAGTGAGTTATGAGTATTCCTTGGTACTAGTGGTGGATTATGATCCTTGTGGATATTAGAGGTGAGTGTGTTTTCCCTCTGTTGGATTTTCTGAATTGTGTTGTGAGTAATTGAGGAATTGTTAGATTGGATCCTAGTATCGTGTACCTAGTGTACATTGGTGAGAGTAGTGTAGACTACCAATGTGGGTGCGTACGAGTCTTAGTCATATCTTATAGGCTCATGTTGTGTATTTATACTTATATATATATGTATATATATATATATCCCCGTTATATACTTACGTACGGTAGTATATGAGCGTGTGTCTTGGGTTTTGCGTGGATGAGATTAGTTGGGCTATATATATCTTGATAGATAGTTAGCATTACCTAAAATGTCAGAGGATGTGGTAGTTAGAGTATCTTTTCCCACTGAGCTTATTTGCTCACGGAGGGAATTTCATTTGCCCCCCTGGTATTCCACGCCGGGTTGCAGAAAACATACGGCTATGAGCAGGATGCAGTGCAACGACAGTTTTCTTTAGTTTCTTGTTACAGGTTTTGGAGTTGCGTTGGGTGATGCGGTTACGGATGCAGCACGACTGGTTTTGGGGACGGTAGTTGTCTTCTGTTAGCTTCCTTACCCATGTTTTGTGGGATTGTCATTTATTTCTTTTGGGAGACAGTCTGTTGGCATATCCCTATCGGTGTATCATTTATTTCCTGTATTTATTCTTTCAGGATGTTATTGTATCTATTCTGTACAGTTAGACACTTTTCTGTATTCTTATTCGAGCATTTGTGGCTTTGTTGATGTTAGAGGTTTTGGAGAGGTTTTGGTTTCTTTCCACTACCTCGGCCCTAGTAGGATTGATGAATGTGGGGCTTGGAAGCCATTGTTATTATCAAATTGCTATGGGCAGGTTATTGTGTTGTGGTTGGTTGTCCGAATGTTCCATTTACAAACGGAACTCTGCCGGATTTTCGTTAGATTCCGCTGCTTTGTTTATTATTCATTTGGGTATGAAATATACCGTTCTATCATTATTCCATACATTTTCATGGCTAATGATATCTTAGTGATAAGTGCATAATTCATATACGATTAACCTCCAAAAATATATTTTTTAGTCATTTATTTTAAATTATTTTAATTAATATTTGTGTTTTTATATTTTTATAGGTTATTGGTGATTTCTGGTACAAATGGGTTAAATCCATCTAAACAAACCCAAAATCTGTTTAGATCACGTCTTAGTATTTGGGCCATATATTTCAGCCCGTTGTTCGGATTTGTGTGAGCCCATTGTTCCTAGAAAGCTGATTCAATTTAAAGAATATTGGTATTTCACATAGAAACCCTAATTCTGAAGTTTAGAGGGCGAAAAAGACATTTTAAATCTGACATACTATTTTGTGCGAAAATCAGCATCAGCTTGGTAATATAATCACAGATTTTGAAGGAACGACTAGAATGGAATGAAATCAAGGGCTGTGGGAAGAGGACTTGATTAACAAGAAAAGAGTATCTCACCAATATCTTCCAAATTTACTCTCCAAATTAGTCAAAAGTGGGCTGCAAGATATCACCAATTAGGAAAAGAAATATGGGAATATTGTATTCTCTTATTTACTTTCCTAGATAAAATCTTGAGGACCCCTATAAATAGGGCATATATGGATGCACAAAGAAATGGGGGACGGCCAAGAAACAGAATGGGAAGACCTGTGCGATCAACGAAGAAATCCAAGATGTCTTCCACTTATGATTTCGGGTTTGGTCGTTCTTGTTTTATTTTTCTTGTATAGTTAATTCGCTCGGCCAAGGCCGAGAGGAAACCCTAGTCATGTTCAATATTATAGTTTTCAATTGTAGACATTATTGAATATTTTGGTTAATAAGTTCTTCTTCTTATTATTATATATATGTTAATGCTTTCGATTTTATGTGCTTTAACTGAGATTAAAATTGAACGTATTTCATTCCTAGCATATAGGTTACTTGTGTCTGACCACGAACATGTAATCTACTTGGCAATTTAAGAAGAAGACAATAAATTATAGTTGTTTATGCCTGACCATGGATAGATAATTGTAATTTATATTTTCCTTCAATGATTTATTTATCATTTTTGGCCAAGATAATAAAATATTGAGTTGAACCTATGCCCTAACCCGGATAGACCATCTATGAACGTAATAATAATTATTATTTAGATGTGTGGAAATTAATTGAATATTTAATGAGTTTACAATTGAAAATTGGATTTGTGATGATTAGTGGTGGAATCAAAGCCTTGGTATTCCTTTTGTATTATTGTATTTATATTATTTTTTTCATAATCATCAATAATTTATTGAATTAGTTAGATAGTAATTTTTAGATTTAATTTGTCTAATCAATCCTCGTGGGAATGACCTCGCAATACTTGTACTCTTTACTACTATGATTCGTATACTTGCGAGTAAAATTTGGTTTGGGTTAATCTATCTTTTGGGTTACTCTAAATTTCACAACACTTAGTTGGTTGTTCATCATAATGATTACATCCTGGATCCCTTGGATGTCCCAGTTCGGGAGTCTTAGGAATTTAGGGACGTGTCAGCATGATATTAGAGCACTTTTACCCTTTTGTGGGTGTTTAATGACTGAAGGTCATTTGTTTTCGTTTCATTTTACTTCCGCATTCACTCCCTTAACTCTTAGGCTCGGGTTTCGAAGTCCTAGGAATTTGGGGCGTGACATGTGGTCTTAGGTGATTTTAGGATAAATCTAAACCATGTTTGGTAAGGAGTTGGTCTTGCTCCAAATATTATTATATATATATACTAATATGTATTAAAAATATATAAATTTGAAATATATATATATAATTCGAAAAAAATATTAAAATGAAATAATACATATATAATTTTTAAAAAATAGATAGAAATTTAGAACAAAATATATAAAATGGGGGAAAATATATAGATTCAAAAAAAAATTAAATTTCGAAAAACATATAACATTATAAAATTCAAAAATAATATATAAAATTTGAAAAAATATAAAAAATGAAAATATATATATAAATTTGAAAATAAAATATAAAACAATTGAAATAAATAAAAAAATTCGAAAATCATATATAAAATTTTAAAATATATTTAAAATTAGAAAAACATATATAAAATTATAAAATTCAAAAATAATATATAAAATTTGAAAGAAATATTTAAAATTCAAAAACATTACATAAAATTTGAAAAACAAATATTAAAATTCAAATATAAATATATAATACAAAAAATATATATAAACTTTCGAAAAATTATATTAAAATCTGAAAATATATAAAAATTTAGAAAAAATTATATAAAATGGGAAAATATATAGATTAAAAACAAATTTTAATTTAAAAAAACATATAAAATTCTAAAATAATATATAAAATTTGAAAGAAATATTTAAAATTCAAAACAATTATATAAAATTCGAAAACAAATAATAAAATTCAAAAACAAATAGAAATTTTGAAATGTTATGTTAACATCTGAAAATATATAAAAATTTAGAAAAACAAATATCTAAAAATAGAAAAATATATAGATTCAAAAAACAATTAAATTTCAAAAAAATACCTAAATTATAAAGTTCAAAAATAATATATAAAATTTGAAAGAAATATTTAAAATTCGAAAATATATATAAAATTCGAAAAAATATAAATAAATTTAATATATATATATTACAAAAATAAATAAAAAATTCAAAAATATATATAAAACATATCAAAAAAATTATAAAATTGAAGAAAAAATATACAATTTTTATAAAATATTTAAAACTGAAACAAATATATAAAATTTGCCTCAAAACATAAATAAATTTTAAAAATTAATATAAATTTCGAAAATTTATATATATATATATATATATTGCTTAAATTCCGAACTAAAATATAAAATTTAAAAATTATTTATGAAACTTTTAAAAAAGGAGATGAAAATCGAAAACAAATATCTAAAATTTGCGTCGAAATATAAAATTCTTAAAAAATATTTACAATTCAGAAAATATTCATAAATGTAAACAAATATTTAAAACTGAAAAATAAAATTTGAAAAATTAAAAAATAAAACATAAAATTCGAGAATACAAACAATTATTCTGATATGATATATAAAATTTGAAAAATATATATTAAATAAAAACAACTTGTTAAAATTTTATAAAACATATAAAAATCAATTAAATATATAAAATTTAAAAATACCACTGTAAATTTCGAAATTTGTTTTATAAAATTTGAGAAAAATGGAAAAATTGGAAAATTTACAAAAATATTCATAAAATACAAACAATGAGCATGACTTATATTATTTTTTGGAAATAAAATATATTCAAGTTGATA
Source organism: Cornus suecica (assembly GCA_963922005.1). NCBI lineage: Eukaryota > Viridiplantae > Streptophyta > Magnoliopsida > Cornales > Cornaceae > Cornus > Cornus suecica. The sequence continues at coordinate 30,641,933 of OY998240.1, forward strand.
TAAAATTAAAAAATATATATATTTAAAATATAAAAAACAATTAATAGAAAATTTGAAACACATTAAAATTCGTACAAAAATATATAAATTTATAAAATGATATTTAAAAAAAATATCCGCCAAAATTTTAAAACATATTTAAAAATTCAAAACTGTTTTCTAAATTTTGAAAAACTTATCAACAATTCAATAATAAATAAAATTATGTTTTTGCTTATTAAATATATAAATTTTATTTTGCATAATTTTACTTGTGTTATTGAAGCATACAAAAAGTAAATAGAAATATTTATTTTTCCATAATTTTACATATAGCTCACGAAAAGTTAATAAACTGTGTATCGTTTTTTGTTTTTTTTTCCTTTTTAATTTTTTTTTCTTTAATTAGTGAAAAAATATATAAATATAGACGTTGGTTTTAGATGGGCCTTGAGGTACCAAATAACCAAACAAGATTTGGTCTTCAAATTGAAGCCCAAAACCAGTAACCAGACCCTGAAGAAACTGATCATTAGCTGCTCCTACTAGTTTCTGTTGATGTGTTAGCTTAGGTGTTTAGGTTGTTGTATGCCTCATGTGGCAGTGTTAGCTTTGCTTTGGCAATTTTTTTCCTTGGTTTTTTTTGCCTTGGTTCCATGGCTCTATGCCATGCCTAGGCTTAGGCCTTTTTATTTCCCTTCCTCCTCTTGGTTTTTGCCTGTTTCTTGTTCTTGTTCTTTGGTGTTAATATATATTGAATTACCAAAAAAAAAAAAAAAGTTAAACTGTGGATTGGCTATATAGATTACGGAAAACAGAGAGACTTATCATTTAGGACTCCTTCCAGACACACATTAAGACCATAGATTTTTTTATCAGCAATATAAAGTATAAATACACCAAAAATTTCCAAAAATTTTGCGCAATGATTAATTTATCAAGGGACCGGCAGATATTTTAAAAATTATTGAAATCACCAACTGCTCATGTTTTAGTTGGTTGCTGCCGATGTTGGTCTTCCGATCTTGTCTGTGCCTCCATGCATTTTTCAGCTATGATCATGGTTGATTGTATCGTTTATTACATTACATATTGTTCGGTTTGTAATGTTTTTTTGAAAGTGTTGATATTATTATGGAATACTAGTACTTATCCGATATTCATTTTTGAAAGTGTTGATGGTTATGGTCATAGTACCATGAATTATGGCCATAACCACCAAGAGGTAAAGTCGAAAACAAAAAAAAGGAGTTTGCAAAATCCTAAATCAACAACTTTATTGCCAAGGTAAGAAGACTCACAAGTCTACTGAGGACACCAACATATCAGAAGAGAAGCAAAAGCAATCAATGAAAACTGTTAACAATTTTGTGTCGGTGATGTATCCTAAGATCTAATTAGAGTTTAATTCTCTACAGTGGAATTTGGTTGGACAATCAACTAAGATATCACAGGATCAAGACATACAACATCAGTGCCTAAGATCAACAAATATATATATCAATGCTACAGCAGCCAATGTTGGCAGGTAACGTGTGCATATAGTTATTTGCATGGATCGCTGTCACAGTATCTGTTTTGTCACAGTAATGATAATCGAGTATATGTTTTGTCACGGTAGCAATAACGGTGTAATGAATTTGGACATATCGGTATATAAAATAAATATTGAACGAATTTCAGCATCTTCTAAAAATGTTACGAATCGAATAATATCTAAAATATTGAATGATACGTACAAATCATAATTAAATTTACGAATTGAATAATATATAACATGTTTGGATGATCCGGTATACCCTGGTTATATGACAATTTAATATGATAAATGCAGGAAAAACTACAATATATATATATATATATATAAATGTATGTCATGCTAGAATATCCTTGAAAAAAAAATGCATGTCTCCAGTCGAGCAAGGCAGCAAGCATCATTCTTTCAACAATTCTAATGTAAAGAGTTACAATTATGTAGTGTAAGCAAATAATAGGTCTGGAATGTCATATAATCATTTTAAACGATACAATCACTGGAGTGTAAGCAAATAATAGGTCTGGAATGTTATATAATCATAGTGAACTATACAATCACTGGAGTTGCATAATATTATCATAGTGAACTATACAATCACTGATACTTCAGTAAGAGGACACCTTATACATCAACCTGAATCATGTAAAAGAAGCACAACAACAGGCAACCCTCAAATTCCCATATTTTTATTACCGTGTATTGACCTATAATGGCAATAAGCCATAAAATAAGGTATAGATAAAAGAAAAAAAAAAAAAAAGAGGAAAAAATATGTGATCATCCATCTTAATGTGATCCTAAGATAATTTTCAAATATTAAAGAACTAAATCCTTCAGCCACCTCTACGCATCCACTGAGCTCCGATAGAATTATGTACACTGTTCTGATGGCTCGATGGCACTACAACTTATCAGCAATTCTGCCCAAAGCATCGGCGAGTTTATTGAGAACAACAACGATGCTATTCACGTTATCTTTTCGCTGCTCTCTGTCCAATTGAAAATTGGTGTTCTGTGCTTCGAGCTGTGCACTCAGCACCCTGCCATTTTTTTCCATGGCCTCCACCAACTGATATTGCAGACTGCCTGTGTCCTCATCACCATCACTAGTAAACCATTTTCGTTTGCGTCCTTCCTGAGACGTAGCTCCTACGTCTGGGTTTGAGGTTGGTTGTTTCTCATACGCTGCACCTGCAGAACAAAAGCTTATCTCAACAAGGTATACACTACCATATATGAGCCATTTTGGTTATAAATTTCACGTCCAGAAAAAAATGTTTCAAGCTATGGAAGGCAGACATGGGAAACTTAACAAGTAAATGCATAGGACACAGTCGATCCAATATTTACCCGAAAATGTCTTCTGGCTTAAGAAAGGGGTATTAAGATTTGATGGAACTTCAACTTCAAGCGTATCATTTTCACGATGGGAGTAAACTCTAATATAAACTTCAAACATTACTTTTCCCTGAATAATTTCAAACGTTTCAATTTCTACGTTTGCTAGTACTAGTTTCCACCCTTCCGTTTTTTGCAAATATTTTTAATACTGAAATAGGAATGCCAATAATTAATCCTCTATTACCGATATTTAGGCGCACTGGCTTTAACAGAGTGCATAAGTAGGTAATGTGTACCTAGCATGTACCATCACTAACCATACAATACAAATGACCCCAATGCATGAAGATAAGGTGTGGGGGCCTGACGTGGATATTTAGATACCTCAAATTGACTTGATTGAACCATATAATTTCGAAACCATTATCCTAATTGCTATGTTTTCAAAGAGTGGTCCAATAAATAATATGATACTTAATGAATACTATTGGCTCGACTGGAAATCTGTTGCTCTGAAGATATCCTATTTAGACGCCCCAGATGGTGAATTATGTATTTGCATATTCCTAGTCTAACATTAAGAAGGTTGATAGTCATATATATATATATGTGCACATGTAAAGATGATAACAAATTATTTAAGAACAGTAGAGTAGAACTCAAAACATGGCACGAGAAATGCAAAATCAGCTGTTTTCAGTAATTACGAAGGTTAAAAAACGACACGATTCTGAACAAGGTATTACCCAGTTAAAGGTGCAAGAAGGCTTTTGGTACCATTCTAAGTATGATATAATATAGTTGAACTGAGACTTCCGGTCCAATACTACCCAAATTGCAATATAATATTATTCGTGTTTGCTTCTCTTCCAAGTGAAGAAAGGAAGTGATGATTTAGGCAGGATTGACAGCAGAAAAGTACTGATCGTTATCATGAAATCAGTTCAGATTGTTCAGGAACTTTGCAGGTCAAATGATCTTTGTTGAACAAACTAGTCCCAGTCCTATGGTTATTGTAATATGACACAAAATGTATCAAGACAAACTGCACCTTAAGTAATATTAGAATAAGACACCGAAGAAAAAATCATGAAACAGAGAAACGGTCCCAAGTCATGACATACAATTATTATTCATTCTCAGTGTCAATTAAAAACCGATTATAAAGTTGCATCAACTTATGTTAAACTAGAATCCAAGAAACAACACAAAAGGAATGACATGCTTGTTAAATATCCCTGAAACGAGAAACGAGAAACGAGAATGGTCCTTTATGCATATCAATACGACATTTATATTCCATAAGGATTAACCATTGAGCGAAAACGAATTAGAATTCATTAATGCTCAACAAAAGCAGCTACTAGACAATACTTTGGATTGTGAACCAATTAAAGCTGTATATAAATCGAACTAACCACATAGGATCAGTCTCATGTGAATAGTAAACAAAGTAAAGTTTAAACTAATGAAACTCGAGAACAATTTTAGTACCCATGTCCCCTGCTAGAAGAACCACCTCGTGTTCAGAGCATTGCATATAAATTTATACTATAAGCTTAGAATAACATTACCTTGAGCTGCAGAGCTCTTAGAAAACGGTTGGTACTCTTTCTCTGTAAATCAAAAAATTATATTAGACATCAGAGCATACCTAAACAACACTCGATTGTAATTACAATTACAACTCTTGTAACACTGAATATATAATAAAAATTACCCTAAAACCAAAAACTTGTACAAGTCCAAGTTATCGTGTTTGTTCTTATTGTAGTGGTAGTCATAACAATAGCAGAAACAAAATCAAATATTTTAAAAAGAATAATTGTAATAATTCTCATCATCAACAAACTACGAATGCAAAAACCAATCAGTACAAGACTATAACCCACCACATAAACATTGAAATAATAACAAATATGTATATGTATATATAGGAGAGTATTATTCCCATGGAGTTGGGTATCAGCAAACTAGTTCATTTGGACAATAAAATATCTGCAACGAGTGATTTTGGACAATAAAATATCATATATATATATACACACACATATTGCCAAGTCATAAAAAATGAAATACCTGAAACTGAAATAGGAGTAGCCATAGCCGACGCCGAAATATCCTTCGCCGGCGGCAAATCCTTCTCGGGACTCCCACCAACCTCCTCCTGACCCGACTGTTCGAAATCCGAGAACAAACCATCCTCCGCGGCGGCGCTCCGGCCACTATCGAACACAGCCTCGGCCTCAACCTCCTCCTCCGCCACCGTGGACGACGGAGCCAGAGCCAAATCAAACCCCGCCGTCGCGGCCACCGCCGACGACGGCCCACCGTCCAATATATCATACACCTCCCGATCAAAAAATCCCGGCAACTTCCTCTCCCTCCTCATGTCGTTCCTCATCACCCAAAACGACTCCGTTTGGTCCTTCATCTGTGACTCCCACTCCTTGATCTTCTTATAGTCTCCCGCCAAATTGCTCCACCTCTTCCGGCACTGGACCGGTCCCCGGTTCACCCCGTGCCGCTTACAGTAGGACGAGACCGATGCCCACTTGGGCTCCACCTGACCCGATCCGAATGCCAGACCGGCGGTCCGACCCCTCCGAACCCGGTTCTCCGCAACTTTCTTCCCCTGTATCAGCACCAGAATCTCCTGCCTCGTCCATCGCGGCAGTCTCGGCGCTCTGCCGCCGTCGTCGCCACCGTTAGGAACAGCCTCGACGCCGCCGTCAACGGCCAGAGACAATTGTTCTAGCGCCATACACTGAATTGAAGAATTTTGATTCCACGTGACTTAACGGCGTTGCGTTTAGAGAGTAACGGCGTTTTCCGTGACCGTCCGTTTTAGATGAGAAGAGACTCATCTCTCATTTTTTTTTTTCCTTTTTTTTCCTAGAGAGAAAGGGGCAGAGACTTGTGAGGACAATTTACTAGTAGCTGTATGTAACTATGTCCTTTACCCTTAAGTCCAAAGCCCAAAAATTTTAATTTTTAATTCTAAATATTATTTTGTATAGTTATTATGAATCTAATCTTCTATATATCACTGTCATTATCTTGTGTTTTTTTTTTTGATAATACAACTTCTAAATGTGATAGGGCACCCTTGAATTGCATATGGCTATATCTAATCCTTTTCTAGAAGGTCACTGTCCTAATATGTGAAATTTGGTACCAAATGGTTTGGTTGCTAAAATTTGCTTCTTTTTGCTTCTTTGGACTGAGTTTTGTTCCGTCCATGGACTTCTTAGGGGTTTATAACGTGCAAGTGTATCCATTCAATTCAGCTTTCTATATTTTTAAAATGTGATTTAGTATTTTACCATATCTTATACCCACTTCTATGTCAAAATCTCAATGTTAATTATGGGTTTTTTTTGTGGATTTGGTCAAAAATTAGGAATTCAAATTGTTGAGGGTTTCCTTAGGAGAAAGAGGCATTTGACTATTGAGTATATATAAATAGCTTAAAACTCCCCTCAAATTTACTCTCTTTTTCTACTATACCCCTTCAATTAAATTCAGCCCCCTAAACTTTCATTTTTTTACACCATGGGCTTGCCCTCCAAACTTTTTACCCTTTTGCCCTCCAAATTTTTTATATTTTCACCTTATATTTAACCCTCTTATAAGGCAAAGTGTAAAAAATTAATTTGCCTCAATTCTATTATAAAAGACTATCTTACTCTTACTATTATATTTCTTAATTCTTTAAATTACAAAAATATTATTTCTTTTAGTTAGAATATTAATTCTACCATTTACCTTTAATCTATTGGACTAAATATACTCTCAAATGCTAAAAAAAATTAAAATTATAAGTTTTAATTATTTTATTTGTAAATCAATTAACTTGTTATTAAATTTTAGTTTGATTTAAATCATAAAACTCATTATCCTAATTAAATTTTTTATGTCAAATAAAAATTTCTTTTCATAAAAATATATTCATAAATAATTCACAAATTACTTAATAATAAACACATGTTAATTTTCTCATGTTATATAGAGAGAGAGAGATGGCAACGTGTGCAGTTCTGGGCGAGTGTACCCTGTCCCGCCCCAACAACCGTTAAGAAATCATCATCCCATCCCTGCACAAAACCGGCTAAATGGGGTGGGAGATCACCCCGTTCCCGTCCCCGTTTGATTTTTTAAGACTGTTGGGTGCCCGCGGGTACCCGCTAACAACTGAAATTTTTGAATATTTCACTTTAAAATTAAACAATTCCATAAAACCATATACTTAAAACACGAAATTCAAGATTATAGAAATTAAATAAACATCAAATTATCCAACAGTCCAAATTATAATACATTTTACAGAAAATAACAACAACAAAGAAGTTTGTCCAATATTACGTTAACTTCAATCTAGACAACAACAAAAATAAAATTTAGGATTAATGGGTTACACTTATTTTTTATTCTAATATGTCTAAACGGGGCGAGGGTTTTTTCTCCAACTACATCCCCACCCATATAGTATAAATGGGGCACCCAAAACCGTTATAAACGTGGCGGGGTGGGGCGGGACAAATTGTCATCCCTATATATATAACATGAGAAAATAAGTATACCAAAGAATTCTACTCCAAAAGCTTTTATTGATAAGTCTCTTGTTATCTCTTATTCTTTGGTACTAGCTTTGGGTTTTAGCTTCTATAATTGTTTAAAACAATTGTCTACCTAGGTTTTTTTTTTTTTTTGTCAATTTTAGCTCTTACTAAGAAATAAAGACCATCACTAAAACACCAAGCATTTTTCTAGGAAATGACTTCAGTGTCTTTTATACACACGGAAATAAACAATAAAATGGTGGTTGCAAATGTATTCTTTAAAGATTTAAATGTTTAACTGATATCCCATTAGTTGATTTTCTATAATTTTTTGGGAAAAAAAAAAAAACAAAATCAAGTGTTGTATAATTTGGAAGATGATAGACAGGGGATGTGAGAGGAACAAGATTTAGGTCCAATTACATGATATGATTTTCAATACCTAGGGTTTCAGATTTTGATATTATCATTTTTTTAATGTTTCTGTCTTTTTTTCGAAAATGAGTTTTATTTGCTTCTTATTATTTGGTTGTTCATTATCTTGTGTTGGATGGGAACTTGGTAGGTTTTTTGGTTAAATATACAATTAGGGCATTTGAGTGCATGTCCATATATTTGGTAGGTTATATGAAATTTCCAAATTTCATATGCATTGATGATCAGTTTAGCATGTAGAGTACATGCTAAACCGAACTATATATATATAACATGAGAAAATTAACAGGTGTTTATTATTAAGTAATTTGTGATTTATTTATGAATATATTTTTATGAAAAGAAAGTTTCATTTGACATAAAACAATTAATTAGGATAATGAGTTTTATTATTTAAATCAAACTAAAATTTAATAAAAAGTTAATTGATTTACAAATAAAATAATTAAAACTTATAATTTTATTTTTTTTAGCATTTGAGAGTATATTTAGTCTAATACATTAAAAGTAAATGGTATAATTAATATTCTAACTAAAAGAAATAGTATTTTTGTAATTTAAAGAATTAAGAAATATAATAGTAAGGGTATGATAGTCTTTTATAATAGAATTTGGGCAAATTGATTTTTTGCACTTTACCCTATAAGAGAGTTAAATGTAAGGTGGAAATATAAAAAGTTTGAAGGGTAAAAGAGTAAAAATTTTGGATGGCAAGTCCATGGTGCAAAAAAATGAAAGTTTAGGGGGTTAAATTTAGTTGAAGGGGTATAGTATGAAAAGAGAGTAAACTTGAGGGGGGTTTAAGCTATTTATCCTATATATATATATATATATATATATATATTCTTCACTATCAATCTATGTGGTGCTCCGAATCCTATTTGGGTTAGTGACACCCTACCCTACCAATAAGTTAATCTTCTCTTTTTGTCCACCACCATTAGAAAGAAAATCCCATTTAATGATTAGCTCTAACTTTCACTTAATTGTCAATGAATGGTCCTAACAAAAGGGATCCTTTATGGTTGTTTGGACATAGGGTTGTTGAACAAAGGGCAAGCCACAGAGAATGAGATTTATTTTTCACTTAAGGAGGTTCACAATAAATTCGAAATTGCGCGGTAATATATGAATATGATACACCTCTTCCGACAATTAATTCATCAAATCAAGGATTAAAATCAATTTCGATATCAATTGAAAAATTGCAATTTCACTTGAGAATATGAACAATCAAGTCCAAGTACAATCTCAAAACCTTAATATTCGGATTTGACGTGATACAAAAATTCTCTAACGTGCACATAAGAAGATTGTGTTTAAAAGTTAAATTATCATTGTCCTCTCATAATCAAAAGTATTTAACATCTAATATCCTCTGGTCTAATCACTGTTTGGACTAAGTTTCAACTCTTCAAGCAAAGGATGAAACTATAAAATAATTAAAAGGGGAAACTTAGAAAGATAGGTTTGGAAACACAATTGTCATGAGGATTTGTCGCTAAGGGTAAAGAAAGGGTTAGTAGAGGGTCACATTCTCCTTGTGATACGATGGGGACCGAGTGGATGTCGTATTATATATTATAATATAGGTAATTTGCAGGTAAATGTTGATTAAACCACTATTTTATAGAAATATTTTCTGAAATTTGTAAAGTGTTACAAGACATTTCTTGAAGGCATAAAATAACTCTAGTGCTCTTAATTATTATAATTTTAATGTGAAATCTCTAAGTTATTTCATGTCTAAACCCTACAATTTACCCATTACACAAATCACTCTTATCATCACACTCTTATTATTAAAAATATTTACAATAAATAAATAAGATATATAATATTTATATAATTTTATTTTAAACAGAAAAATTAAAAAATATAAAAAATATTTTAAAATTTATATTTAAAGGTAAATTTTACCACTTAAAAAAATTCATCAATAATAATACTAAAAATATCCCATTATTTAATTACTATTCTTAATTTTTAATATATTATTATATAAATATTTCTCAAAAAATATTAAAGGGTTATTTCTAATAACCATTATAGGTATTACACATCTAATAAAATATATATAAATTTTTATGTATGAATAAAAATAATTATATATTTTTATACTATTGTCAATCAATAATTTTAATAAAAAATGATAATATAATGAAATATCTTATTTAAAATTTCTCACACTTTACCCATTGTATGTATTACATATCTAAGAAATTTAATCATTCTATTATGAAATTTCATAATAGAATGAGATTTTCTTTGGTATTACATATCTAAATAAGATATTTCATTATATGTATTATATATCTAAGAAATTCTATCATTATATTATCAAATTTTATTAAAATTATTCATTGGCAATAATACTTTTTTTTTCTATTCGTACATAAAAATTATATATATTTTATTAGATATGTAATACCTATAATGGTTATTAGATATAACCCTTTAATATTTTTTCAGAAATATTTATATAGTAATATATTAAAAATTAAGAACAATAATTAAATAATTGGATTTTCTTAGTATTATTATTGATGAAATTTTTTTAGTGGTAAATTTTACCTTTAAATATATTTTTCAATTTTTTTTTATTTTTATGAATTTTTATATTTAAAATAAAATATGTATATTGTATATTTTATTTATTTATTATAGATTTTTTAATAATAAGAGTGTGATGATAAGGGTGGTTGGTGTAATGGGTAAAGTGTAGGGTTTAAGCATGGGGTAACTTAGAGATTTCATATGAAAATTAAAATAATTAATGGCACTAAAGTCATTTTATGCCTCCAATAGGTGTCATTGCAACACTTTACAAACCTCAGGGGTGTTTCTATAAAATAGTGCGTTGACCAATATCTATCTGTAATTGATCAATACCTTAGGGGGTGTTAATGCAATTTATCCTATAATATATATGGCTAGGATAAATTATACTTTGACTCATGTTATTTAGATATATTACACTTTAATCCCCTTTAATTTGGATAATTATAATTTGACCTATTCTAGTTTTGATATTGGTTACACTTTTTTCCTTCCCTCAAACTTCCGGCACAATCAACACAGGTCAAAGATTATGTCATCTCATTTTTAGAGAAAAAATGATTATATTGCCCATCAGTTCATATAAAGACCTTTTTACCCTTCCTAAAAGATGTACAATGACTTTTTTACCCTCACTTAATATTTTTCTATGAATAAAAAAGTCCTTGAATAAGAGATATATATATATATATATATACATACATGTAGTTAAAATGGATAAGGGTCTTCTTCTTCCTTGATTACGGTCCATTTATTTTGAGTAGTGTTCCAAATAACTCAAGAATCCGGAAAATTTCAACAAGCTAAACCAATTCAGACGCTGAAACTGAAATTTTTGAGAATAAGGAATAACAATTTAGCCTAAGCCAAATTTAGAGAAACAAGGGTAGTGGGCAAATATCCCAAATATCTTATCAAATGTTCAAAAAATCCCCAAATTCCCAAATATTTTGTCTAAAATATTATTCTAGCCAGAGACAAAAAAATATCAGAAAATAGTCAGTTTTTCAGAAATCTTTAAAAATAAATTCATCATCTAATTGCATAAAGCTACTTTCTAGTTTCAACAATAATGTAATTGATGATTTCAATTGAAAAGACATATCCTAAAAGAAAATTCCAAATTTTTTATAGGTGTGGGAAGATAGAAACAGTAAAATCAGAAATTGTAAATTCAAGGAACCCAAATTTGTTATAAGGGATAGGTTAAATCCCAAGTGCAGCTTGGGTAATAGTTAAAAATATCTGGCCCAATTAAGATGGGCCGCAGGATTGATGGACTGAAGGCTGATGGGCCAAGGATGGATGAGCCGAAAACAAGTGGACTAAAGAAATAATGGGCCTATGAAAAATTCTGGAAATTAAGGCCCTGTTTGGTTCGCGGTCCGGTCCCATGTGGTCCGGTCTCATAATAACTTTTTTGGGACCGAACACAGTTTGGCAACACGGTTCCAAAAAAACAAGGACCACTTGGGACCAAAAGGGGTAATTTGAGACAACAAAAAATGATGGTCTCAAGTGGTCTAAAGTGGTCTTATATATAATTATTTTAACACATGAGACCATAAAATTTGAAATATATATATATAATTAAAAAATATATATAATTTGAAAATAATATAAAAAATTTGAAATAATGTATAAAATTTGAAATATATATATAAAATTCAAAATTAATATATAAAATGCAAAAAATATATTTAAAATTTGGGAAAATAAAAAAATTCCAAAATAATAGAAAAAATAAAAAATAATGTATAAAATTCGAAAATAATATATAAACTTTGAAAAAGAATATAATTTTTTTAAAATAATGTATTAAATTCGAAAAAAATATATATAAATCAAAATTAATATATAAAATTTTAAATATATATATATATAATTTAAAAAATAATATATAAGTTTTGAAAAATAATATAAAAATTTGAAATAATGTATAAAATTTGAAAAAAATATAAAATTCAAAAATAATATACAAAATTAGATATATATATATATATATATATATTTGAGAAAATATAAAAAATTTGAAAATAATATATAAAATTTAAAAAATAATATAAAAAATCGAAATAATTTATAAAATTTGAAATATATATTATTTTTGAATTTTTTATATTATTTTCAAATTTTATATATTTTTCATACTTAATATTTTTTTTGAATTTTATATATTATTTTTTTATTTTTTGTATTATTTTCCAAACATAAGCCCAAACAGCTTGAATAAGACCATAAGACCAAACAGTTTTACCAAACATACTTTCAGAAGACCACCCAGATAAGACCAGACCAGACCAGACCGAATAAGACCAGACCAGACCAGACCAGATAAGACCAGACCGGACCGCCTACCAAACGGGCCATAAGTGTTCCATAAGACAAGGAGTAGTCCAATTATAGAATAAAGAGTCCAAAAAAGGTTAGAGTTTATCAAATCCCCTGATTTAAGGGATTGATAAACTTGGATACATGGGCTTAACCCATCTTCCATAATTGTGTATAAATACATGGCTTTGATGAATGAGAAATGATCCAATTTTTCTCCAATTATTATTGTGTAGTTTTTCTGCATTTACACAATTGGCGCCGTCTGTGGGAAAACCCTATTATTGAAATCTTTTTCAATAAGCTTCTCACTCTCTACAAAAAGTTAAGATTCATATCATCAATGGCGGTCACACGTTCACAACAGACCGAATTACCTCCAAACGAAGGCCAGAATCCAAAAGATCCGATCAGACGAGCCCTAGAGGAGAGGACTGCCGAGTTAGAGAGGCAGAACACTGAACTAGTAGCAAAACTGGCTCAACTACAGAACCCACAAGAGGTTCATAACGACGAGCAGTCCGGCCAGCATGAACAATCTATAGGCCGCCAGACAGACAATGATGATCTCCCCGTTCGATCCCATAATGATCGTGAAGAGCACGCGAAGTCATCTCTACAGGTTCTTGGGGTACGTAACCCCGAAGAGGTCCTCACCATGAAAAAGCTGGAGGAAATCATGTCCAGATTCCAGCGGGACGTGCTTAAAGATCTGAAGGTACATACCCCAATCGATCTGGCATCCGAGGCATCCATAGACGCAGTTCAGACACTATTCACCATCTCGATCACCAGTGTGCCCTATCCGGAGAGGTTCAGATTACCGAAGTTCACTCTATTCGATGGTACGAAAGATCCAACAGAGCACATCTACCACGTTCATACCAAGATGAACGTTTACAATGAGAACGAGGTCTTACTCTGCAAAGTTTTCCCCACCAGCCTGACCGAAACATCCCTCCTATGGTTCAGAAAGCAACCGCCCCGATCGATCGGTAGCTGGCTCAGGCTCTGCGAGTTATTTATTGCCCGGTATTTCGGCAACAAAAGGCAGAAGAAGACTATCTCCAGTCTGTTCACCATGATTTAAGAAAAAGGTGAATCCTTGAAAAGTTTTGTCTCACGATTCAACGTGGAGATGTCTTCAATTGACAACTGCGATCAACACTCAGCTGTCGAAGCCTTCAGAATGACCCTGATCCCTGGAGCCAAGTTCCATCAGTCCCTGGTCAAGAGACCACCAGCAAACATTGGAGAGCTCAACTACAGGGCACAAGGGCACCTCCGAATAGAAGAGGAGTTGGCCTTACGATAAAGAATGACCACCTTTGCAACAGTAAAGTCAAGGGCAACCGAACCTTCTAGGGTAAAAGATCGGGCACTAGACCAAAAGCGACCAATCGATCCTCCTGCATCCTTCCCGTCCCTAGAGAAACGCCCAAAGTTTGAGGACAAGGTCACCCCTTTAAAGGTGACCCGGCCAAGCTGTACCAGGAGACAAAGGGCAAATGAATCTACCGGTCACCACCACCCATCAAACAGCCGATGGATCAGAGAGATATGTCGAGGCATTGTGCCTTCCACGGCGAATACGGGCACCACGCCAACGAATGCAGAAGACTCAGGAGACAGGTGGAAGCCATGATTGCAAAAGGAGAATTGACCGAGTATGTTGTAAAAGAAGGGGCATGATCAGACCAATCGTCGCATGCACCTGCCAAGAGAGCCATGGGACAACCCGTACGGGTCATTCATATGGTCCATGGAGGACCAAGCCTATCAGAGATAGAAGAGGCCTAAAGGTCCCAGATGCGACAAACTCAGAAATTGCGAAGGGTTGGAGAAGTCAGCGAGTTTAGAGGCCCGAAAGAGGAATCCCGGATAGTTTTCACCTCTGCGGATATTCGGAGCATTCAGACGCCACACGATGACCCTTTGGTGATCTCCCTCATGGTCTCAAACTGCTTGATCAAGAAGGTGATGGTTGACCCTGGGAGCAGTGCCAACATTATCACCAAATGGGCCTTCGAGAAGTTAGAAATCAACCCTCAGGAGATTGTACCGTCCAGAAGCCCGATAACAGGATTTGATGGCAGAAGAGTGGAACCAATGGGAGAGATCTAGCTACTAGTAACAGCAGCAAGGCGCGCGCTCCGATAGAATTTCGTGGTGGTATATGTCAAACATTCCTATAATCTCCTCATGGGAAGAGGTTGGATCCATCGGATACACGGAGTCCCTTCAACCATGCATCAAGTTATGCGGTGTATTGACCCGAACGGAGTTGACGTGATTGACATCAGGGGTGATCAGGTAGCAGCAAAGGAATGTTACGCTGTCACCATGAAAATTTTAAAACAAAAAGCAGAACCAGAACGAGGGTCATCATTCAAGACGACATCCGATGACAAATAAAAATTACAGGAGGACGGTTCGGGGTCACCAGTAGCAGTTGAACCCCTACTGGAAGTTCAAATTTGCCCCGATCGTCCCAAAAGGTTTACTTATATTGGTTCAGGCCTCAGTCCAAAAGAAAAAGAGGAAATGGAGTCCCTTCTCCGTTCTAATGCTGACATATTTGCATGGAGCCATATGGATATGACCGGCATTGACCCATCAATAGCCCAACATTCCCTCAATGTAGATCCCAGCGCAAAGCCTGTCAAACAGAAACAAAGGCCAATGGGGGCCCATCGAAATCAGATTATAGCTGAAGAGGTTGATCCACTTCTTCAAGCAGGATTCATAAAGGAGGTCCAGTATCCTTCCTGGTTGGCGAACGTAGTGATGGTATAGAAGAAAAATGGAAAATGGAGGGTATGCGTAGACTTCACTGATCTAAATAAAGCATACCCGAAAGACTGTTTCCCTTTAACAAAGATCGATCAGATGGTAGATGCCACCGCAGGTTTCGAACGCCTGAGTTTTCTGGATGCATACTCTGGGTATAACCAGATCCGAATGAACCCGGAGGACCAGGAAAAGACTGCCTTCATCACTGAGTCAGGTACATTTTGTTACACAGTTATGCCTTTCGGACTAAAGAATGCAGGTGTTACCTATCAAAGGTTGGTCAGAAGGGTGTTCCAAGGAATGATGAGATCCACCATAGAAGCCTATATCGATGACACGGTGGTCAAAAGCAAGGCGAAAGGAGACCAACTGACCGATCTGCAGCAGGTGTTCGACACCCTCAGGAAGTACAATATGAAGCTCAACCCGTCCAAGTGTTCTTTCGGAGTATCCTCAAGCTAGTTTTTGGGGCACATAGTTGATCGGACAGGAATACAAGCTAGCCCGGCGCAAGTCAAAGCTCTTATAGAGTCAGCAGAGCCAAAGTCCCGGAAGGAGATCCAAGTGCTAACCGGAATAGTAGCAGCCCTCAGTCGTTTTATCTCTTGGCTAACTAATCGGTGTAAGCCGTTCTTCCAAGCAATAAAGGCAGTAAAAGGAGAAGTCTGGGGGCTAGAGCAAGCGGAGGCCCAGAAACGACTCAAAAGTTACTTGGCAAAGCCCCCGATACTGGCAATCCCAGAAGCCGATGAGCCGCTACACCTGTATCTGGCCATATCAGCAACATCTACCAGCGCCGCTTTGGTCAAGGAGGGCAAGGCGTACCAGACACCAGTCTTCTACACTAGCAAGGCCCTTGCCGATGCAGAGACCCGTTACTCAAAGTAAGAGAAACTGGTATTATCACTGATCAATGTTAAACGACGTCTTCGACATTATTTTGAAGCACATCCGATCATAGTACCCACTATAACTCCGATCAGATCTATAATGATGAAGCCTGAGTTATCCAGGAGAATATCAAAGTGGGCGATTGAACTCGGGATTTTTGACATAACCTATGTCCCCCGGATGGCCAACAAAGGATAGGCAGTAATAGACTTCCTGTTAGAATCATAAATTACTGACTCCATAGAAGAAAGTGAGCCTGGACAATGGGTCGTATTCGTGGATGGATCATCCAACGTCAACAGAGCAGGGATCAGAGTAGTGCTTGTAACACCGGATGGTACCAAAATCCAACAATCCGTTCAATTGGAATTTCCAGCCTCTAACAATAAAGCCGAGTACGAGGCCCTTCTTGCAGGAATTCGGTTAGCCCGAAGCTTTCAAATACAGAAAGCAGAGGTACGAAGTGATTCCCAGCTAGTCATACGACAGTTAAAGGGGCAGTATGAAACCCGAGAGCCAAAGATGGAAGCATACAAGAATTTGGTTCTAAAGGAGGCTGAAGGATTCCAACAAATAACCATTGAACAGATTCCCAGAGGAAATAATTTCGTAGCAGATCATCTAGCTAACCAAGCCTCCGCTGCAGGAGAAAGCATGACTCGCACTATACCAATAGACTTCGTCACCCGATCCAGCTTGGAGCCCCCCGAGGAGGTAATGGTCATCCCATGGGAGCCGAGTTGGATGGATCCCATAACAGACTATTTGAGAACTGGTGCCTTGCCTGAGTCAAAATCAGAAGCCCGGAAGATAAGAATGAAAACAACTAGATATGCTCTCTACAACGGCCAACTATACCGCAAGTCTTTCTCCGGGCCATACTTGAGATGTCTCACGCCCTCTGAGGCTTCGGAGGTCATGGAAGAGATTCATGCAAGAGCCTGTGGAATTCATTCCGGTGGAAGATCCTTAGCTCATAAAGTTCTCACCTAGGGATACTTCTGGCCCTACCTGGCAAGGGACGCTGAGGTCTATACCCGACACTGTAAAAAGTGCCAGTTTCATGGAGATGCCATCCATCCACCGTCGGAGTTCCTGAACCCAACAATTGTTCCTTACCCCTTTGCCCGATGGGGGATGGATATTGTAAGTCCTCTCCTGCAAGCAATACGATGTACCACATATATTCTCTTGGCTATAGACTATTTTACCAAGTGGATGGAAGCCGAGGCATATCCCGCCATAACAGGAAGCCATGTTATAAAGTTCATCTGGAGCCACATCATCTGTAGATTCGGTCTGCCCCGAACCATAATGATGGACAATGGCACCAACCTTGATAACAGGAAGGTTCAAGCATGGAATCAATCAAAACACTTCTTCTGTCGGCTATCCACAGGGGAATGGGCAGGCTGAAAGGACAAACAGAACCATTTTTGACACACTGAGAAAAAAACTTGAAGATGCAAAAGGAGCATGGTTGGAGAAATTGCCTAAGGTTTTGTGGTCCTATCGGACTACTCCAAGGCAACCCACTGGGGAAACCCCTTTCGCTATGGCTTATGGGGCCGAAACAGTTATCCCAACAGAGCTAAGGGTACCTAATTTAAGGAGTCAGGCATGGGAAGAAGGTCCGAACAATCAACACCTAGCCTATGATCTGGACCTCCTAGAAAAAAGAAGGGAAGCTGCCGGGATCAGACTGGCTGCCTATCAACAGCAAATCAGAGCTCGGTTCAATCAGAAAGTCAAAAGGAGAGAATTCCAGGTTGGCGATTTGGTACTCAGAAGAAAGATTGGGATTGTGGGCAAATTTCGAGAAACATGGGAAGGACCTTATACAATTGTAGAGGTTATCGGACGCAGCGCTTATCGGGTTCGGAAGAATGAGGCAGGCCTCCTCGAGTCCAACTCTCAGAATGCTTATCGGTTAAAGATGTATTATCCTTAGATAGTTACTTTTCTTGGTATGGAATAAAACTGTGTCTGATTATGGCACCCTTTTTATAAAGCATTTGTGCCCGATGTCCGACACCTCTGCTTCATGATTTTCAAGTTACTTTAATAAAGACTCTACTTTTATACAAGTGTTCCATGCTTAAATTAAAATTTTCGTAAGTGTTTGGGTTCAAACCTGATTTGAACTAACTAGAGGATGAGATCTAGCCTCAGGGGCCAAATGCCCGAAGGCTTCATGTTTAATAAAATTTTCCTAAGTGTTTGAGTTCAAACTTAATTTGAACTAACCAGAGGATGAAATCTAGCCTCAGGGGCCAAATGCCCGAAGGCTTCATGTTTATTAAAATTTTCCTAAGTGTTCAAACCTGATTTGAACTAACCAGAGGATGAAATCTAGCCTTAGGGGTCAAATGCCCGAATGCTCCATTTCATTAAAATGTTCCTAAGTTTTTGAGTTCAAACCTGATTTGAACTGACCAGAGGATAAAATCTAGCCTCAGAGGCCAAATTCCCGAAGGCTCTATTTAACTAAAATATTCCTAAGTGTTTGAGTTCAAACCTCATTTGAGCTAACCAGAGGATAAAATCCAGCCTCAGGGGCCAAATGCCCGAAGGCTCAATATTGCAGTTCTCTTAAGCGTTTAAGTCCAGATCTGAATTAAACTAGCCAGATGATGAGAACAAGCCTTAGAGATTCTCAATATCCGAAGGCTTCATGCTTATTAAAAAAATTTCAAAGTGTTGAAGCATGCCCGAAGACTGGATATTGCGTGGAAAACAAAAATAAAAACACTAAAGGTGGGGAAAATTCTTTTCATTAATAACGAGTTGAAATACAAAAAATACCCTTTCAGAAGGGGCAAGTATAGATAAATTTTAAACATATTCTACCGTTTGGGGGGATGATATTATTACCCCTTCAGGATTGCTGCAAACTTCTTCTCATTTTCAGAAGCAGAAGGAGTCTTGTAGGGCATAGGTACTCCCATATGGGCATCAAATTCCTCCGCGATCTTGAATTCCCGAGATTCCAGAGGGATATGCTCCATTTTATGCCTCTGACGCCAAGCTCTGGCCGATCGAAGATCACAAATGACACAGTATTTGTTGTACATGTCTAGACCTCCTAGCCGACACACTTCTACTTTGGCCCGTTCAAGAGCCAGGGAGTTCTCTTAATCTGCCAGAAGTTTATCTGAGTCTGCCAGCTTTCTATTAGCTGCCCTCACTTCTTCCAGTTCAGCAACCAAGGCCAGTTTATCAGGCATCAGGGCCCGTTTCTCTGCCTCGCCAGTTTCCATAAGGACTTTCTGTTTCGATACGGTCTGGCGAAGGCCATCTGCCTCTTTTACCAGAGCAGTCCGATGGGCATCATTTTGTTTAACCTGGGCCTTAAGACTGGTTATTTCTTTGATGTCAGTCTCTAAGAGGCTGTTGTAGGCCTGGACGCCATAGAGAATCTGCACAGTAAAGAAATGATTATTACACGAAAGGGTGGGCAACAAATAATCTAAGTACAAAAAAGTGAACAAATTTTTTACCTCCATGACCATTATTGAAGTCTTCTTTGTCAGATCAGTTCTGGTGATTTTGGTCTGGGCAACCCTATCAGCTGGCGTCCAGATCCCTTTGGCCATAGCCCAAAGAACTTCTGGCTTATTAAGGGTGATTTGATCAGTGCAGATCTGAGTCCCATCTGACAACAGGAATTTCGGCTCCCAGGGAATCAAAGTTTGGGATGATTTAGGAACAACAGGAGTTTTGCTTGAAAAAGCATTATCAACTTGGGTCCTGGCCCTTTTAGTAGCCACTCCACCAGTTGTGCTAGATCGGGTCCTGATAGTCGGAGGATTTACAGGAGGTGGGGGTGGAGCTACTGGGTTCTGTGCTGGTGGCGCTGCCAGGCTTTGAGCAGGGGAAGGTACCGAAGCCGCAGGCGGTGTTGTTGATAATGGCACAACATCAACAAGGGTAACCCCTTCGAGAACCTGAGGAATTCTGGCAGAAAGGGGTTTGTTAGCCAAGTCCATCCTGTCAACAGCAGCGCCCAAATTAGAAATCGACTCTAGATTTTCCAAAGTCAGCAGGTTAGTTGCAGATCTGGCTTTGCCCCAGATATGGGTTTTCAGGAGGCCTATACGTTGTTTTATGAAAGTAAGGGGAAGGTCCCTATCTTCGTAACCCAGGAATTTATAGGCATAGTCTCCCCGATGAAGGCTGCAATGTTCACAAAGGCAGGAGACTTTATGAAGGGGACGGTAGATGGGCAGACGAATGGCACCGAAGACTCTTGGGATCAGGAATATATGCGAGAAAGGGTAAGACCAGTTGCCGCTCACTATTACCATTCTTTCTTTCCATCCATTATCCGATTTTTCGGTATCGGTACATATGTTACGACCTTGGAAAGGAAAAAGGTTGTATCTACCCTTACTCGCTCGGGCATTCTGGAAGAAGTAACAAATGAGTAGGTCTGCCAAACCTAAGTTGAGATCTAAATCCCTGTTGTACAACAGAAGCATAGACATGATCCTAAGGTTGTTCGGATTCAGCTGAAGGGGATGCACGCCTAGCATAAAGAACGCAAGTGGAAGAAAGGGTGAAGGGGGAACCTTAGGACCCTAAGATGAGATGTCGATAGCAGGATACTGCCGGGAGCTAGCCCCTGGCTCTGGGTAAAATCTAGGTAGCCGGGGTAAGGGGATACATCAACATCCCCAGGTACGTGGGTTTCTGCCCGAAGGTGTTTAACGTCTACTTCAGGTCAGACACTTTTTAGTGGAACCACTACAAACGGTTCGGAGGGCTTGGGATTCATAGGTTCGGTTGTTGAAGAACCCGGAAGGTCAGTACTTTGAGGAGTTGTCTTTTTGGTTCTTTTACGGGTGGACTGGGGATTGTCACTACTAGTGGGATCAGTGCCCGAAGTGGAGGACAAAACAACTTCCTCTACTGACCGGGTATCGTCACTATCAGACATGGTGACAAGAAAGGTAGAAGAGACAGAAAGAGGTAGAGATGAAAATTAAAGAAAGAAAGGAGAAGTAAAGACCGATCGACTTACTCAGCTGGTGAATGAAGAGTTATAGAAGCTTTGGGTAGCAACAGGTTTCTGTCCTACTAATAGATCTGAATGACCGACGGAAAGGATTGCAGCAATGACGAATAAATAAATTCCAGAGATGAAGAGCTAAGGAAGAGAGAGGCGAGAGCAGAAAATTGCAGAGTGTAAAAATGAGGAATGAAATGAAGAAGTGTGGGTTTTTATAAAAGGGGAGAAGAAGCCCAAAAGGGTTGCACGAAGTCCGAAGGTCGAATCCCACGATGAGCCGTCATGGAGCTACAATCAAGGGAGTAATGGCCACTCATTTCAAATGCCAATAAATGCTCATAATGGATTGACAACTCACCAAACCCCCATTTCCACTAAAATGCATGTATGTATATGTGTATATAACAATGTTTAAATTTTTCGGTCATGGGCTTTTCACAAAATCCCATAACCTCAGGGGCCTGTGTAATAGTTAAAAATATCTAGCCCAACCAAGATGGGTCGACGACTGATGGACCAAAGGCTGATGGGCCAAGGACGGATGGGCCGAAAACAAGTGGACTAAAGAAATAACGGGCCTATGAAAAATTCTGGAAATTAAGTGTTCCACAAGTCAAGGAGTAGTCCAATTATAGAATAAAGAGTCCAAAAAATGTTAGAGTTTATCAAATCCCCTGATTTAAGGGATTGATAAACTTGGATACATGGGCTTAACCCATATTCCGTAATTATGTATAAATACATGGCTTTGATAAATGAAAGTATCCAATTTTTCTCCAATTATTATTGTGTAGTTTTTCTGCATTTACAGCTTGTGATTGTTTCTGTTGAAGGGGGATTGCGAGAAGAGATCGGTGGTCCGGAAGTATGTTGCAGAGGAGCATGTGGATTAGGGGTCGGCTTGGATTGGATCAGATTGAAAATATTTTGGATCCAATTTATTATTACCGGATTCACAATTTCTTAAACCAATCCAATTCATTTATTCAACGAAACCAAACCAAATCGGACCGCGATGAGCCAGATTGGTTCCGATCGCTTTCGCGAATTGAAACATAAAATTATATTAGCTAAATTGAGGTAACAAATTCGCTTGAAATCATTTATATACACTACACACCACCACTTATTAATACAATGAAATAATGTAACTATCAATTAATACAATCATTTTTATTATTCTTTTAGGGTTATTTACAAAAAGTCCCCTGTAGTTTAATACTAGGTGCAAAAAACTCCCAATTGTTACAAAATATGTGTATAAATCTACTATGTTTAAAAAATGTGCAACTTACCCCCAAAACGATATAAAATCTCTAAAATACCCCTTCTAACCTAATAAAAATAGTAAATATCGTACCATTCAAAACAAAATAGTAAATATCGAATTAATAATAAATAATCAATAATAAAATATAAAAAAAATGATTAATTTTTTAAAAAAAAATATACTTTTTTTCAATTTTTATGAAAGTAAAATTGTAATTTGTTTTTGATAGTTTTATTAAATATATTGTTTATAAACATATTTTTAGTTTTTTGTTTTTGTAATTTATTATATATATATATTTTTAAAAAATTAACTGGATTAATTTTTTTAATCAAAATGTTATAAAAATATAAATAAAAAGTTTTAAAAAAAATTGTCTTATCTGTTTTTCAAAAATAATTTTAATATTTTTTCAAAATAATTTTAAGATTTTTGAAAAATAAATATAATTATTTTGTTGATTATTTTCTTAAATATATTTTTTATAAATATATTTTTGTTTTTTGTTTTTGTTTTTGTAATTTTATTTTATTTTTTAAAATAAATAACTTACTCTAAGGGTATTTTAGACAATTCATATCACAATGGGGGCAAAACGCGCATATTTTTAAATAATAGGGTGTCAAAGAATCACAGGTTTTTACACGCATTATATGCGTATTACAGGGGGTTTTTCGCACCTGACCCGTCTTTTTATCTCAAGTCCTCCAAACAAAATAAATGTTGAATGACTCGTTCAACTCCTCCCATGAATCATTTCTGCGATAATTTTTTTAGCAACAATACATCATTTTTGCAAGAAAAAATCAATCAAAGCTTTTCAAACAATAGCATTTAAAAACAAAGACAAAGAAACAATGATAAATTGTTGAAACCTTTTAATTAAATTAAAACTTGCAGGTTACATATATTCAAAGACATTTCAAACAATAAGTGAAATCCAAATATTTTAAATTTGTGTGTCCATCTATCTCTCTTTGTTGTTGTTAGATAATTTAATTATACTTCCTTTTTTTAATTTTTAAAGAAGATATAGATCTTTAAATAATACATTGTTAATAGTACATTTTAATGTTAGTTCTTTGAATATAATTTATATTTAAAATTTAAAATTTAAATTTGGGCGTACATCTATTTCTTTTATTACTTTTTGTAATGGTTGAAAATACTTAATTATAATTACTTTCTTGAAAAAAATGCATGTATTGAAACAATAGATTGTAATAAAGGACTTTAATGATACTTATTTGAATGTAGTTGTTGGAATCTTATATTTTAATTAATTTGAATTTTATTTTTTAGTAAATAAATGTATCAAAACACTAAAAATGTCTTTCACTTTTATAATATTATAGATATAAATAAATAATTATTTAGTGTAAAATAAGATATTATGATTTTATTTAAAATAGTATATTAGTGATGTAGGATATTATAATTTAGTTTAAACTAATATATTATTTGATATATATTAATATAAACATATTAAAATATATATAAACAGTAACGGATTGGACTAGATTATTAAAAATCAAATTCGAAACTGATCCGTAAAATACCGGATTCAGTGTTTTTGGATTCATATCTAATCCAATATATAATGAAATATATCCAATATGTCTGGACTAGATTGGTCTGATTGAATTTTCGGATTTGCCAGATTTTTGTCCACCCCTAATGTGGATGTCGCAAGATTGTGGTCACAATTTTGAAGTCGCGAGGATGTGGTAGGCGGCGGTGCTTTGTAGTGTGGATCAATGGTTGTTGAACAGCGGTGCGACTAGGTGGTCGCGAGGTGGATGGTCTGCCGTGGCGGAGTGGGGATTAGTTCAATGAGGAGGGTGATGAGAAAGGGAACACTTATAATTGTTTTAGGGTTAGGTTTACAAAGGGTAAAGTAATATTTTATAATATCACTTATTTTAGTATTAAAATTTAATAAAATGACATAGTAATAAGGTAATTTACTTTTTTCGGCAATCCGGATTTAAGCGCTGATGACTTTGAGAGGTCAAACTATTACTGTCCAAACAATATGAGTTAAAGTGTAATATATCCAAATAATAGGGGAGAAAATTGTAATTACCCTTATATATATATTATAATGATGGCTTCCCAACCAAACATAATCTATTTCTTGGGTTGTTGACACCCTTTATTTGCAGGGTCTCTCAATTATGATTAATCAAAACTTTGTTTAATGTTAATCTTCCTGTAATCTACTTGTTATCCATTTCTTTTATCTTTTCTTTGCGCATTCACTTTGTAATTTTGTAATCAACTTTTTTTTTTTTTCACCTTTCATATTCTTTATTTCCTTTTATTTTTACTTACTTTTTATTCTTATTTGTCCTATTAATTCTTATTCTGTCAAATGTATACTCTTTTTTTATATGGATTATCAAAAAATATAATATCACATTTTTATCCTTGACCATATAGGTTTTTCTAAGTTAATAATTAAAGATATGAACTTTTTTGTAATATATTTAATTTATTTTATTTGAAAAGAATTAAGTTCTTCAAAATTTTGTCTAATTTTGGATAACAAAAAACAAATACTATTACTATTACCTGAAGCAAAGGACTCTCGCCTCCGACGAACATGGAGGACGAAGGTCAAAAGTTCAAGTCGAGTTAAACTATTGGTAAAAACAATTCACATATTCGCTATTGAGAATTCACATCTCTCTTATATATATACTAGTAAAATGTACGTGCGATGCACGTGTTAAAAACTTAAATTAATAAGAATTTTGATTGACCTTCTTAATTTAAAATAGTTTAAAATTTTATATTTTGATTAAAAAAAATTGAGATACTTTATTTTTTAATGCTAAAAAAGAGTTAAATTAATAAGAATACACGAAAAGAATATGATGCAGTAAATTACTTTTTTCTTGTTAATATAAAAATCTTATCGAATTAGATGATTTATCATTAATATAGGATTCATAAAATCATAGAGAATTAGTAAAATTTAATTTCTTATAAAAAAATAAAAATTAAAACACTCTAATTCAAAAATCTTAATAAATAAATTACATTTTTAAGCACTAAATAAAAATTTATTAAGACACCCCGTCAGTAAATCTATAGAACTTTTAAAGAATTTGAATTTAAAATTTAGTATAAAAAATAAAATATAATAAATCAAATTTTGAATATTAAAACACTCTACATAGGAATATAAAAATCAAAAGCCAAAATATACTTTCATTAAGTACAATTAGGTGTGAATTTTGATCTAATTTGTTGTTTTGTAATTCATTAATTTTGAAATTGTTTTTTTGAAAAATTGAAATTTTTTAGAAAAAAATTCTTTGTTTTCACGCATGAATGTTTTGCATTACAAGTTGATTGAGTTTGTATTTATGATGTGTGACTAGTATGTGATGCGATATTCCCGTTCATGAAAGTAATGATTAGATCGAGCTAAGTGAAGTGATATGGTTTTACATGGGTGAATAGATTAGTAAAATTGAAACCGAAAAAGACGACTTTGACATATAAGCACAAACACACATTCACTATGGGAAAAACAATTGATCTTTGACTATGTAGTTGAAAAAATAATTTTGCCACAATAAAAAGAGAGATGGGGAGTTGATATAGATGAAATGGAGAAAAAGTTGAAAATTTATTTTGAAAAATGCAAAAAGTAGTTATTCGATCTGAGTAACCGGGTCTTGGTATCACCAATATTATTGTTCGCGTAAAAAAGGGAGAAAACGAATGAGCATAAATCCTAATAAAGAAGCTAGGGCCCAGTTGGTTGGGATTAAAAATCCTCGTTGGAAAGTCCGGAGCTTAGAAAGATAAAAAGGGATGAAAAGTGGAATGATGGAAGGAATAATTTTTTTTTAAAAAAAAATGGCAAAATTTGATCAATGAAGTAGAAAAAGAAATATTAAAATACCATAGTAGAATGTTCACAAAAACACGGAGGGTTGTCTGGATTGAGAGTAGAAAGTAACGAAATCTTTTATTTTTGTGGGAACCATTCATGACACGAATCTTGAGATTAGTTATTGTTCGGTAGTGAATGAGAATATTTGCATCCATAATATCTTATGCATTATATCATGACTTGGTTGATGAGTATGTGAATGCATGAATGCTTGATTATAAAGAATGAAGAAGTTGTGGATAGTATATTCAACCCTCACGAGAATCGATGTTTGTGGGTATCATCACTGGAAACTCTCACGAGACTATAACTCATCCACTAGGGAAAACCTAGGGGTTCAAAGGCTTATTGCATATGCTAAATGTAATCGAGACAACTAGCGAAAATGGTGTGTTAGAATTTTATTTATTTTTGTTTTGCTCGAGGACTAGCAAAATATAGGTTTGGGGGTATTTGATAAGTCTATTTTACATACATATTTTATCCCCAAATGTATATTTATTAGTAGGTAAAACTATTTATTTTAACTAATTTAGAAGTGTAATAATGATAAATGCACAAAACTTAATTTATGTAATAAAATTGTTGAATAAATCATTTTCAATGTCATTAAAATACATCTACATGTGTGTCTTTCATTTATATGTGTAAAGTGAGAAATGAATCAAATGCACATGGATGAAAGTTGGAAGATTCAAATACACATGGAGAAAGAACAAAATGTGATGGAAAGTTATGTATATTTAAAGAAAAAGAAAAGAAAAGAATATTTCATTTCTCTTTACAAGTTGTAATTTGATTCCAATATTTCTCTATAAATATGAACACAGTTTTGGACGGTAGAACGGGGAGAGGGGGAAGGGACAAGCATGGCTCATTTTGAGGAAGATTGAGAGAAGAAAGAGGAGAGCAAGAAGGACACCAAGTTTTTGGCGCCGCTGCCGGGGAATAGCAACAAGAAATTAATTAAATTTAAGTTGATTTAATTCTTCTACTAGTTATTTAAAAAAAAAAACTAAAAGTCAAAAAATATAATTTGCATTATAGCAATTTCGTGATACTGTAGCAATAGTGTTGTCACTTTGAAAAGAAAAAAAAAAAAGCTATCCAATATTGTGAACTGCTTGGTCTTTTGCTTCTGTACTACATTCTTGTTCTTTGAAGTATTATATTACAGTCGAATTGTGAACATTTTGTGATTAGCATTTAGAGACTTCTGAGCACATTTAGTACACTGGGCATAGGGATTTGTGTGAGCCTTGAATGAACAGGCTCTGTTAGAAAAAAAAAAATTTCATTTGTGATAAGCTACTGCTTTGTTTATAAATAAAAAAATTATAAATTTGATTTCAAACTACTGTAGCATTTCGGCTACTAGCAAAAAAAAATTTAATTTTTAATTTTGTAATTTTCTTTATTCTTAACTTAAGTATAGAATTAGTGTTTGTTTACTTAAGTTGAGAATTTGTATTTTTATTTTTATTGTTTATTGTACTGTTTGTTTTTAAGTAATTGATACTTTTTGAATTTTGTAGGTAATATTTTTTTTGAAATTGCATTGGATAAACAAATACTTGGATTTCTTTGTGGCATCTTCACTCGCATTCTGCGGAGTCCAGGTAAGTACCATTTTATTTAGTAAATATAAATATATATTTTTCTTTTAAATTAGGTGAACAAAGTTTTTATATAGGTGAAATTTTTGTATGCTACCTTTAGGATAGAATAACACTAGAAATAATCTTTAGGTACACACTTTCTTCAAATTTATTTTTGTTATTTATTTTATTTTATTTCGTTTATTTCTTTCTTTATTTATTTATAAAAAAAGAAGAAGAAAAAGAAGAAAGTTCACACACTCACTCCCTTTATTTTTTATTTTTGTTGACTTGTTTGTATGTGCATTTTTAATTTAATATTTTTCATAAATCTTTTAGTAAGGGCATTAACCCTCTAACAAGATAAGGATTGAATTTCATCACCAATTCCTTGCCCATTAGGTTAAAAATCTCCTTGCATTTGTATACCTTTGACTAAATTTAGTTTAATTTAAAATCAAGTAGACGTTGCCCAATAGGTTTTCATATAGCTCATAGGATTCTCTTGGACATTGTTAAACTTTTGGTAACTCCAATGAGTCACTATCAAATTGATAAACGGTAGGACAATTCTGTCTAGGAGTGTGGCTGACGCGGCATTAAGCAGGCCTAGTGCCTCGTCACACTTTTCTGGGAACTACTTCGTTGTTAGTTTGATGGTCCTTAACTGGTCATCCACTAGTTTTCTCTGAAAGGGAGTAGGAGCTGTCTAACTAGGTGAAGATTCTTTTGGAATTAGTCCTAATAATCTCTCAGATAGGAAATTAAAAAATAAAAAATAAAAAATAAAAATAGAAATCACTACCCTTGAATTAAATTTCAGGTAAAGAAAATATTTGTTTGGGTAGTGTATTTGTTGAGTCATGGAGTCTTCCTAATGCATGTTAGGTCGGCGATCTCTGAAATCAAAATTGGCACCTTTAGATCTAGAAATTGAGAGAACTTTTAGAGAAGGTGTAAGGAATTCTAGTGTTGGAAAGATCATTGAAGTCAAGATGGAGTGAGAACATAATGAAGTGAAAACCCTTAAGGATTATTATACTCCCGCACATATCACAAATCCATCTTGTATTGTCTTGCCTGCTACACAACATGCCCATTTGGAGATACGGGCAACAATAATCAATTTACTTCCAACTTTTAGAGGTTTGAACTTTGAAGACCCATACCTTCATGTTAAGGAATTTTTAGAGATTTGTTCCACCTTGAATTTTCAGAATATTCCCGAATAGTCAATTAAGATAAGGTTATTCCCGTTCTCTTTGAAAGAGAAAGCCAAGTCTTGGTTATATTCATTGGAACCAGAATCAATCAAATCTTGGGATGAACTCTGTAAAAAATTCCTCACCAAATTCTTCCCTAGACATAGAACTAATTCCCTTCGCCGAAATATCATGGAATTTGCTCGAAAAGAAGGTGAATAGTTTTATATGTGTTGGGAAACATTCAATGATTTGCTACTTAAGTGTCCCCACCATGCTTTTAAAAAGTTGTGTTTAGTTGAATTCTTTTATGATGGATTATCAGCTTAAAATCGTCAACTAATTGAGTCACGAGGTGGGGTAGATTTCATGTCTAAGAATGAGAATGAGGCTTGGAAATTTCTAGATGCGTTAGCCGAGAGTTCCCAACATTGGGAATACTCAGGGAGGGTTGAAAGAAGAAGTTTACCAATGTCTGTGGATACCAAAAAGGGAGGAGTCTATGAGGTTAGTGAGGGAACTGATTTGAGTGCAAGGATAACTAGTCTCACCAGAAAAGTGGAGGCTTTAGAGATGAAAAATGGAAAAAGTTCTTCAGTCCATGTTATTAGTGAGACATGTCAACTTTGTGAGAGTCCATCTCATACTGCTCAAATGTGTTCCTCTATAGCATCATTCCATGAGTGTACAACTGAACAAGCTAATGCACTAAACGGCTATAAGAAACCATTTGGCAGTCCCTATTCTGACCATACAACCCCAATTGGAGAAATCATCATAATTTCTCATGGAGTCAAAATCAGTCTCAAAACAACTTAGGTATGCAACATATGCAATCCCAAGGACAACCACCAATATCATATCCTTCCATGTCCCAAAATTATCATCCATATGTCCCCCAACAACCAAGGAAACCAACACAGATTGGTCAGTTAGCTATTGTTGTAGGAGATAAGAAAAAAGAAAAATTTCCTAGTCAACCCATTCCTAACCCAAAGGGTCAATATCATGTGAGTGAATAGTCGACATCTGGTCCAACTGATCAAGTCCAATCATAACCCTAAGGTCAGACAAACAAGTTGACAATCAAGTCAAAATTCTAAGAAGAGAAACTGTGAAAGGTAACCATGAACCAGAAAAGGAAAAGAAAATGGAATCTCAAGTTGACCCAAAAGTCCAAATTCCCGATCTTGTCCCCAATTCTCTAATAGAACCTTCAGTTAGGAACTTTGTTCTTACTACACCATTTCCTCAAATACTCCAAAAGCCTAAGAAGGGGCATCATTACAAAGAGATTATGGAAA
The DNA here is from genome assembly GCA_963922005.1 of Cornus suecica. NCBI lineage: Eukaryota > Viridiplantae > Streptophyta > Magnoliopsida > Cornales > Cornaceae > Cornus > Cornus suecica. Next base: position 30,672,656 of record OY998240.1, read on the forward strand.
TATTCAAACAAGTCAAAATCAATATTCCATTTCTCGATGCAATTCAACAGGTCCCCTCTTATGCTAAGTTTTTGAAAGATTTGTGTATGGTTAAACGTGGATTGAATGTGTATAAAAAAGCCTTCCATACAGAGCAAGTAAGCTCAATTATCCAACACCGCACACTACCTAAATTCAAGGATCCCGGTTGTCCTACAATCTCATGTACAATAGGTAACCAGATAATTGAGCAAGCTTTGTTTGATTTGGGTGTGAGTGTAAATCTGTTGCCATACTCTGTGTATTAGAAACTTGGTCTTGGTGATTTGAAACCCACAAAGGTAGTGCTACAGTTAACAAATCGTTCAGTCAAGGTACCTCGTGGTATCATTGAGGATGTGTTAATTCAGGTTGACAAATTATTCTTTCCAATAGACTTCATAGTCTTAGACACTCAACCTGTGGCTAATCCCAATAGCCAAATTCCTGTTATCCTTAGTCGACCATTCCTAGCCACTTCAAATGCTTTAATCAATTGTAGGAATGGTGTCCTAAAACTTTCATTTGGAAACATGTCTGTTGAGCTTAATGTTTTTAATGTGAGCCGACAACCAGCATAATCTGAGGATATGAGTGAAGTGAATCTAATAGAGAGTCTAGTACAAGAGACTTTTGAACATTCAAGTTTTGATGATCCTTTAGAGGCATGTCTAAATCACTTTGGGTGTGATTTTGATCTGGATAGTGCTTGTGAAGAAGTGAATACCTTATTAGATTTTGTCCCTTTTATGGACATTGAGAATTGGAAAGCCAATGTAGAACCCCTTTCACCAATTGAATCTAAACATGTCTCATCTGTTGAGTCACCTCCAAAATTGGATCTGAAAGTTTTACCTTCTGAACTGAAGTATGCCTACTTAGGTCCAGATGAGAGTCTTCCTGTCATCATTGCTTCTGAGTTAAATAAAGAACATGAGAAAAAACTCTTAAATATCCTTAGGGAGCATAAATCGGCTATTGGGTGGACTATAGCAGACATTAAGGGTATATCTCCATCTGTGTGCATGCATCGTATTCATCTTGAGGGAAATGTTAAAACTTCGCGAGAAATGCAAAGACAACTTAACCCCAACATGAAAAAGGTCGTTAGGGAAGAAATTTTGAAGTTGCTAGATGTGGGGATCATATATCCTATTTTCGATAGTTCTTGGGTAAGTCATGTTCAGGTCGTGCCTAAGAAATCAGGTATCACGGTAGTCACAAATGATGTCAATGAGTTAGTACCGACCCAAATGACCACTGGATGGCGAGTGTGCATTGATTATAGGAAGTTGAACTCTGTCACTAGGAAAGATCATTTTCCACTTCCTTTTATCAATCAGATGCTTGAGAGATTAGCCGGTCATGAGTACTACTGTTTCCTAGATGGTTATTCTGGATATAACCAAATTCCTATTGCACCTGAGGATCAGGAGAAAACCACATTCATTTGTCCTTTTGGAACATTTGCCTATAGACGTATGCCATTTGGATTATGCAAAATGCCATTTTATGGTGAAAAAGGGAATTGTCTTGGGGCATGTTATTTCAAAGAATGGTATAGAGGTTGACAAAGTTAATGTTGATCTGATTTCCAATCTTCCACTGCCACGTACGGTCAAAGAGATTAGGTCATTCTTAAGTCATGCAGGATTTTATCGTCGATTCATTAAAAACTTTAGCAGCATTTCCAGACCACTTTGCAATTTACTTGCTAAAGATGTTGCTTTTATCTTTGGTGACGAATGCCTGAAAGCCTTTGAGAAGCTCAAAACATTGTTGACCACAACACCTATCATAAAGCCACTGAGTTAGGATGTGCCTTTTGAGATTATGTGCGATGCATCTGATTATGCAGTTGGAGCTGTGTTAGGGCAACATGTGAATAGGCTACCCCATGTGATCTATTATGCAAGTAAGACATTAAATGAGGCACAACTGAATTATTCTACCACTGAAAAAGAATTGTTAGCAGTTGTGTTTGCATTAGACAAGTTTAGGTCCTATCTGTTAGGGTCTTTTCTAGAAAAGATGCTAAGTCGCGTTTAATTCGATGGATCCTATTGCTACAAGAGTTTGATATAGAAATTCGAGATAAGAAGGGGTCTGAAAATGTAGTAGTTGATCATTTATCTAGGCTCATTCTTGAGACATCCTCAGACTCCATGCTTATTCTTGAGTCTTTCCCTGATGAACAACTCTTTGTTGTATCTGAGTCACCTTGGTTTGCCGACATTGTGAACTATCTTGTAACAGGTCAAATGCCTTCACATTGGACTAAACAAGATAAATCCAAATTTAGTGGATGATCCGTACTTATTCAAGTATTGCCCTGATCAGATTATTCGAAGATGTGTCCCCAATTGTGACCAGACTAGTGTAATCTCCTTTTGTCATGATCATGCATGTGGAGGTCATTTTAGTTCAAAGAGAACCGCTGCAAAGATATTGCAATCTGGATTTTACTGGCCCTCAATCTTTAAAGATTGCCATTCTTATTGCTTAGCATGTAAGCGATGTCAAAAGTTAGGGAGTATTTCACGTCGAAATATGATGCCTTTAAACCCAATTCTGATTATAAGATGGGGGAAACATTTTTGCAATAGGGTTTTCAAAGCATTAATGAGAAAATATTGTGTAACCCAAAAAATTGCACTCGCTTATCATCCCCAGACTAGCGGTCAAGTTGAGTTATCCAATAGAGAGATTAAGCACATTTTAGAGAAAACGGTTAACCCAAATTGGAAAGACTGGTCCTTGAGACTTAGTGATGCATTGTGGGTATACCGTACTGTATTTAATAACCCCATTGGAATGTATCCTTACCGAATGGTGTATGACAAAGCTTGTCATCTCCTAGTTGAGTTAGAGCATAGAGTCTTTTGGGCTATTAAACAACTCAACTTTAACTTTGATAGAGCAGGAGTCCATAGGAAGCTTCAGTTGATTGAGTTGGAGAAAATTAGGAATGATGCTTACCAGAGTACAAAAATCTATAAAGAGCAAATGAAAATAAGGCATGACAAAAGTATTCTTAGGAAAACTTTCACACCTGGTTAAAAAGTCTTGATTTATAATTCTCGGTTGCATTTGTTTCTAGGAAAGTTAAGATCTCGATGGTCTGGTCCATTCATTGTCTTGATTTATAATTCTCGGTTGCATTTGTTTATAACTCTAAATATGGAGCCATTGAGATTGAAAATCCAAAAATGGTGATGTGTTCAAAGTTACGGTCAACGTTTGAAACCATTTTTAGAGTTACTTTCTCAAGAAGGGAAGGAGATCTCTCTGAGTGATCCTGTTTATCAGGATTGACCTATGTGGTCTTGTTGTACATATCTATTTTAGAAAATTTTACTTTATTTTTTATTTTTGTTTTGAATACTAACAACTCATTGTTGTTTGATAGCAAGTTTGGGAAATTAGAGAGAAGTTGGAAAGAACAAATGCGGCAGTTACAGGCCCTAGAGACGACTTTATTTTGCTCGTCAGTCGACTAACTTGTCTCTGTTAGTCGACTGATAGTAGGTTGTCAGTCGACTGAAAAACAAAAATCAGTCGACTGATTGTTCAGTGTCGGTCGACTGACCTGACCAGAAAAAAAAACTAGAGAAAATATGCTATTTGTCAGTCGACCGATACTTTCTCATCAGTCGACTGATTTACAGAAATCAGTCGACTGACAGGAATCATCAGTTGCCTGACATGGTCAGGGGAAAACTATGATGAACAGGGTGACTGTCAGTCGACTGATGAGTATAAGTCAGTCGACTGACAAATTTTTTTTTAACATTTCTAAATAAGTCAGAAAGTAAAACTAAGAAATGTGAGAGATATATAAACTAGCCACCTTCAATAGTAAAAAATAAATTACGATCATTTAACAACTTCATTTTCCATTGTCATACCAACTTCTCTACGGATTTTTGAAAAGTTTTCTTCTTGAAGAGGTTTTGTAAAAATGTCAACTAGTTGCTCATTTGTTTTAACGAAGACCAACTCAACATCGCCCTTAGATACATGAGCACGTATAAAATGATGTCTAATTTCTATATGCTTGGTGCGAGAATGTTGAATGGGATTTTTGGAAATACAAATGGCACTTGTGTTATCACATCGAATAGGAACATGATTGAAAGTAAGACCATAATCAAGCAATTGTTGTTTAATATAGAGCGTTTGAGCACAACTACTACCGGCCACAACATATTCGGCCTCGGCGGTAGACAATGCAACGGAATTTTGCTTCTTACTAGACTAAGAAACTAGTGAGTGCCCTAGAAAGTGACATGTGTCACTTGTGCTCTTTAGATCTACTTTGCAACCGGCAAAGTCGGCATCCGAATAACTAATTAGATCAAGAGAGGTGTCACATGGATACCAAAGTCCTAAGTTAATTGTACCGCTAAGATAACAAAAAATTCGTTTAACGACATAGAGATGAGATTCTTTAGGACAAGATTGAAAACGAGCACATAGACAAATACTAAACATGATGTCCGGTCTACTAGCAGTAAGATAGAGCAAACTACCAATCATGCCTCTATATTTAGTGATATGAACACATTTTCAATTTTCATCTTTGTCTAGCTTGGTAGTTGTATTCATAGGAGTTATGGCATGTTTGGTATCCTCTATACCAAATCTCTTTAGCAAATCTTTAGTGTACTTGGATTGGCAAACGAAGATACCATCCAAACTTTGTTTGATTTGCAACCCTAAGAAGAAGTTCAACTCACCCATCATATTCATTTCAAATTCTTTTTGCATATTAACCACGAAATCTTTACAAAGTGATTCATTTGTTGATCCAAAAATTATGTCATCAACATATATTTGAACAAGCAATAAATTATTTTCAATGACTTTAGTAAAAAGTGTGTTGTCAACTTTTCCTCTTGAAAAATCATTTTGGAGCAAAAAGCCACTAAGTCTTTCATACCAAGCCCTATGGGCTTGCTTCAAACCATATAGGGCCTTAGTTAATTTGAAAACATGATTAGGGAAATGTTCATTTTCAAAACCGGATGGTTGTTTGACATAGACTTCTTCCTCTATGACACCATTTAGAAAAGCACTTTTTACATCCATTTGATAAAGCATGAAGTTTCTAGATGATGCAAATGCAATAAGTATTCTAATTGTTTCTAATCTAGCCACGGGTGCAAAGGTCTCCTCATAGTCAATGCCTTCCTCTTGATTATAACCTTGGGCAACAAGTCTTGCTTTATTACGAATAATCACACCATTTTCATCCTTTTTGTTTCAAAAAACCCATTTAGTGCCTATTATAGTTTGATCATTGGGTTTAGGAACTAAATGTCAAACTCGATTACGTTCAAATTGATTTAGTTCCTCTTGCATGGCAATGATCCATGAGTCGTCGCATTGAGCTTCGAGAATATTCTTGGGCTCAATTTGAGACACAAAAGCCATGTAATTACACAACTCTCTTAGTTGAGAACGAGTGTCAACTCCTTTAGATGGATCATCTATGACTTGGTCAATTGGATGATCGTGTACAATCCTCCAAGATTTTGGAATAGACATAGTCAAATCATCATTGGATTGATCTTTAACTTCCGTCTTTTCCGGGGGGTCATTTGACGGGTTAGAGATATTGAGATCATTTAGTTCGTTCTCAATCCTAATAACCTCATCATCATCTAAGTCGATCCTAGAAGTCAATGGTAGTGGTGACTCATCAAAAATAACATGAATTGACTCTACCATGGTTAACATCTTTTTATTGTAGACTCTAAAAGCTCTACTTCGAGAAAAATATCCCAAGAAAATTCCTTCATCTGATTTGGATTCAAATTTTCCTAAGTTATCCTTGTCATTTAGCACAAAACACTTGCACCCAAATACTTTGAAATACCCAATGTTGGGCTTTCGACCATTCCATAATTCGTAGGGTGTCTTATCCAATTTAGATATAATGATGACTCTATTTATAACATGGCAAGCGGTGTTGACCGCTTCGGCCCAAAGACTTCTAGGAAGACTATGTTCATTTAACATGGTCCTAGCCATTTCTTGAAATGATCTATTCTTTCTTTCAACAACTCCATTTTGTTGAGGAGTTCTAAGAGCCGAGAGATCATGAGATAAACCAAGTTCATCACATAATTCCTCTAAGTCATGGTTATCAAATTCTCTTCCCCTATCACTTCTAATTTTCTTAATTGAAAACTCTTTTTCATTTTGGATTCTTCTACAAAATTTATTTAAAATGGAATGAGTTTCGTTTTTATGAGCAAGGAAATGTACCCAAGTAAATCGTGAGAAGTCATCAACTATGACGAGAACATAAAGTTTACCACCTATGCTAGCAATTCTTTCCGAACCAAAAAGATCCATATGAAGTAGCTCTAAAGGTCTAGAAGTGGTGATATCTTTCTTTCTTTTGAAAGAAGATTTGACTTGCTTGCCCGCTTGACAAGCACTACAGATTTTATCTTTAGAATACTTAGTCTTTGGGAGGCCTTTGACTAAATCATTTCTAGACAAGCGGTGAAGAAGGTCCATACTAGCATGTCCTAAACGTCTATGCCATAACCAACTACTTTCGCTAGTTGTGATGAAACATTTAACATTTTGTTCATGCAATTCACAAAGCAACATAGTATAGACATTTCCATTTCGTTTGGCATTGAATAATTGCGTTCCATCCTTCTCAACTATGCATGCATTTGACCTAAAGATGACATTATAACCTTTATCACATAATTGACTAATGCTAAAAAGATTGTGCTTCAATCCATCAACAAGTAGAACATTTTCAATTGAGAAAGAAGGGGTTATACCAATAGCGCCAATTCCAATGATCTTGCCTTTTGAGTTGTCGCCAAAAGTGACGTTTCCTCCTTCGTAGGCTTGTAGAGAGGTGAATTTTAATTTGTCCCCCGTCATATGTCTCGAGCAATCACTATCAAGGAACCATTTGTCCTTGTTGGTTGTCTTCAAGCATACCTCATCATCCTTTGCCATGAGACAAAAGTTAGCCGTCTCCTCGGAATCTTCATCCTTATCCAAGGCGTTTGAATCATCATCATCCCAAGTGGAGTTCATGGCAACTTTCTTATGTTTTCTTTCATCATCTTTCTTTAGCTTGAAGCAATCCGATTTATAGTGCCATGGCTTTCCGCAATTGAAGCAAGTTGGAGGTTCTCTTTTGTTTGAATCATTTCTTGGTTCATTTCTTTTGATGAACCTACCACCATTCAATTTCTTACGTTGAAGAAACCTTTTGAACTTTTGAGTAATCAAGGCGATGTCCTCATCTTGCTCCTCATTTTTCGTCTCAAGAGTATCTTCTTAAGTAGATGACTTTAATGCCAAGCCCTTCTTTGGTTTGGATTCCTCTTCTCGGGCTTTTAGAGTGATCTCCCACGTAAGAAGGGACCCAAAAATTTCATCAATGTCCATGGTATTTAGATCATGGGCCTCCTTGATAGCCATGACTTTTGCATCCCACTTAGCCAGAAGGCTTCTAAGAACTTTTCGAGATACATCGGATTTTGGAATGATCCTACCAAGATGTTTAAGCCCATTTAAGATGTTAGTAAATCGAGACATCATAGAATTGATATTTTCATTATTTTTCATAGCAAACAATTCATATTCATGCATGAGAATATCAATTTTAGATTCACGCACTTGAGAAGTACCTTCATAGGTTATAACTAACTTATCCCACATTTCTTTGACCGTATTGAAAGTGGAAACACGATTAAATTCATTTGGGCTTAGAGCACAATTCACGTTCACCTTTGCCTTAGCATTTAAGGAAATAATTTTTCTTTCATCATTATCCCATTCATTTGGCAATTTAGGAACACGTGTTCCATCAACTAGTTTAAAGGGAACGAAGGGACCGTCGGTGATGACTTGCCAAATTTGGTAGTCAATAGATTGAAGATAATCTGTCATTCTAGTCTTCCAATAACTATAGTTTGATCCATCAAACCAAGGGGGTCTATTGTTCGATTGACCCTCAACGTGAGTGATTATATTTGAAGTCATGATCGTTCTCTAAGACGGTTAAGCCTTTTAATCACTAGAGATTAGGCTCTGATACCAATTGTAAGTCACTAATTAGCCCTAGAGGGGGGTGAATAGGGATATAAAAATTATTTCCTAGTTTTTCTTTTCACTTAGCGTAACTTTAACAAGTTGATTTAGATTGAATAGATCAATAAACACTTATGAATATGACAATAGATATTTTTCTAAGTGAAAGCAATAATCAAATAATATAAATCAAAATAAGGTAAGCATGCAAATAATCAAATGAAAGAGCAAGAGAGAGATGACACCGTGATTTTTACGAGGTTTAGTAACTCCTACTTCTCGGCTTAAGGATCCCCCCTTAAGACTATCCCAATCTCACACTATGGTTTTTCCTTGCAGGTGGAATAGCAAACCTTTACACACGAGCTAACGAGCTCGTCGCAAGAAACAAGAGGACAAACCCCTCTTTTGAATCAATGAGCTTCACTCACTCAATGATCCCTTCTCATTTTATAATGAAAGGATACACTCAATAAAACTCTCAAAACCCTTAGGGTTTATGAAAGATTCATAATGTATAAGCTCAAGTGTTTAATATGATGTGTTTGGTTCTCTCAAGATCTTACACACTCTAGGAATCAATGATTCAAGAGTTGGAACAAAGATCTTATCTCACTAGCTTCTCACAAAGAAAAATGATTGGAAATAAATGAGAGAAGTCTAGCTTTTAATGCTTAAGCTTTGCTTGATATTGAATGAGAATGAAAAGCAGTTTTTCAGAGAGAATAAGGATGAAGGGCAGCTTTTCTGCAGAGTAGTAAAGAGATGTGTATTGTTCAATCAATATCTCTACATATATATAACTAGGGCAAGGTTTAAGAGAGTGAGACTCACTTTAGGAGAGTGAGCAGAGAGTAGTGGTAGCTAGGGACAGGTGAGAGCCATTAATGCTCTGAATATAGCCATTTTTAGTTTCGTCGATCGACTGATTCTTGGCGGTCGGTCGACTGATTCCTATCTGTCGGTCGACTAACATTACAATGTCGGTCGACTGGTAATTAAACAAAAATCTCCCTGACCAGGTCGGTCGACTGGCATGAACTGTCGGTCGATTGGTGAGGCCGTTGGTCGACTGAATTTTCAATGTCGGTCGACTGGCAAATACCTTTAAACTTTCTGACGAGGTCGGTCGATTGACGTGTTAATGTCGGTTGACTGATAAATAGCCTTAAAACTCTCTGACGAGGTCAATTGACTGGCATGAAACTGTCGGTCGACTGGCAGTACATTGAGTCGACTGATTTGCATGGTCAGTCGCCTGAATTTGCCATTTCATTTCTTTTGAAAAAGGATGAGCTTATAAGTGTGAAATCCTTGCATAAACCCTTCGATACAATTCGTTCACCATCCTATCTACCCCAAGTCTTGATTCATCAATCTTCTGAAGCATAAACATGAAATGATCTTTTTGTCCTTTCTTTAGCTTTCGATAAATATCCTGTTAATCTGTAATGCTCAACTGGATAGACACATTAGTACTAAACACGTACTTAACATTTTGTTATCATCAAAACAGATAATTGTTCTTTGATTGACCCTTTGGCCAACAATATATATATATATCTATATAATTCCACTAATTTATATATATATAAACGCCCAAAATATATATATACACATAATTTTAATTTAAATATATATATAATTATAATAAATCCCGAAAAATGTCGGATAAACTCCCAGCATATTCACGCGAACCCGAAAATCCATGGAACGCCAAATAAATAATATAAACTGATATAAATAGCCCGGGGTATAAAACTCAATCATTGGAACACCCAATAAGTCCGATCCTACTGAAACTCCATGAATAGGTAAACACAACACCAACCCAGATAAGTCTACTAACACGTATCACGTAGATATAAATACTGAGAAAACAAGCAAGTGAACCCGCCTAAGCACGTAAGCAGAACAAGGGACATAATAGTCTAATTACTAGAGAAACAAAAATGCCGGACAAACAAAGCGTGTCGCTACCCAGTCGAAGTACTAACGTTAAACGCCAAAACGAAACCGCGTAGTCGGCAACAAGAAAGTCCACGAAGTCGTCAAGGAGAAATCATAAAGTCATCAAGTTGAATCAAAACGTAAACGTGAAAATTTACGCGTACGAAATACCGAGAATAAACAAGATGTCATGAACAACTGACATCACAACTGAAATTAAATCAAAAATAATTTCAGGAAAAAAAAAAATTAACACAGGGTGTTACAAGTTAGAAGACTAATTTACTTATCTCATACTAGGCCAAATATAGCTTATGTCGTGAGCATAGTTAGTAAATTCATACATGAGCCTACGGAAAATTATTTGTATGCTGTTTATATAGGATTCTCCACTATCTTAAGGGTACATCAGTAAGAAGGGTCTTATTTAAGAAGAATGATGAACTTAATCTTGAAGCTTATACGAATGCAGCCACGCTGGTTCTATAATCGATAGAAGGTCTGCATCGGGCAATTGTACCTTTCTTGGAGGTAATCTAGTGACATGGAGAAGTAAGAAGCAGACTGTAGTTGCCTTGAAGTTAAAGCAAGGGATGGAGATTGTTTATTTTATTTATTTGTTTTGTTTTGTTTTGTTTTTATAATTTCATTAAAGTTGGCTTGTAATACTAATATAGTGGTTAACTTTATCATTTTTTTCTTATTTTTTTTCCTGTATTTATTCATGGCATTTTGTACCTTAATTTAGATTGTTGGATAATTTGATGATTTTAAGGATATAATTTTGTAGGATTACTTAATTTACAATGACAAATGAAAGAATTTCAACTGTTAACGGTACAACCAGTACTACGGGATGGAGTTGGATTTTCTAACATGTTCAAATATAGAATTGTATGAATAATAATTTTTTTTTTAAAAATTTTGGAACAAAGAAGTATTAAGGGTCCATTTGGGAACCTTGTTTTTGGTCTTGTTTATATTTTTTGGGCCCAAAAATGAGAACAAAATGTGTTTGGGTAAATTTTTGTGCCCAACTGTTCTGATGAACAGTAAAACATTGGCTAAACATGACCCCCCCCTTTTTAGGAAAAAAGGTGTTTTTTTGTTTTTGGTCATTGTACACTGTCAACATATTCTCCATCAAATTAAAACAAAAAAAAAAACCAAAACTTGTCTTCAGACCAAAAAAATATTTTTCGAACTTGTTTCTAGGGTTTGTCTTGGTTAGAGGTGAGCGGCGCGACCACCCATTTTCATATTCGGTTAACCTCAAATTGGCGATCGGTGGTTCGATTCCTTCAACGAAATGTGTTTCATTCACTCCTCTGACCATTCCGATGATCTGAATCGAGCAAATTCTAACAAGCAAGACAAGTTCGGTCTCCTCTCTCTTCACGATTTTTAGGTTTCATCTCTCTTTCGACTCTAATGTGTATGTGCATCACAATTTGTATGTGTATATGTGTGTTTGTGTATGTGTATATATGAATTCGATGAATTCATCTCTCTCTTGTAAGATTTGCTTTCAAGATTTGTGGGTCTTGTCTTTCTTGCGAGTTTATGTGTATGTATATGTTTATGTGTATATGTGATTTTGTTAACCATGTGTGTACATACAAGCATATATATATATATATATATATAAGGTTGTGTAGATCTGTTAATTTTCGGGTTTATTTGCTTTTACTCAACAATTTATTTTCTTTTACACAACATATTTCCTTTGTTTTTTTTAAAAAAAATTGATTTACCTTTCAATTTAAACCCTGTTTATACTCCACACTTCCCTCAAGGAATTGTTTGCACCCAAGAGGATCCAAACCCTAGAGGCACCGTAACTCCCGAATTTGGCCAACCCCTTGGGTTTTGGGGTTTGATTTTTTTATGTTTCTTATTTTCAATGCAAGCTTTAAATGTAACTCTTACCCTATATTAACGTCCTCATTGCATTTTCATGAGTTGATTCCTTTTTGTATCTTTATCAATCCCAACATTCTGTCTGTAATAGTATATGACTCTTTGTAGAAGTGTTGAATCAATTATCAGTGTTAATTTCAAGAAGTTGCAGAAATGTTCATTTATGACAGGTAATTTATAAACTGTGTCACATGATATGAATCTGGTCTACACAAAATTGGTTTTACTGTAAAGTGTGGTACTTATGCAATGTAATTCTTGTTGAAACTGATTTTCCGTAGGTCATTTTCTGGCCATAACATGAGTTAATCAGGGATTGGAATATATAAGAAATAGAGATAATCTTGGTGAATTAACTGAGTTTGTATTCATTTCTATCTCAAGAAAGGAATTAAGAGGTGTGTTAGAGTAAAGAAGAGCTACCGGGGGGCAAAATGGTCATTTCCTGACATCATTATCTTACCGAAGGGCAAAAATTTCATTTTCATACATTATTACTTCACCCAAAAGCATCAGGAGTCAAAGGCGACCACTCAAATATGAGAAAATGAGTTTTTACAGCAAAAGATGCATCATACCCTACGTCGTTAGAGAGAAAAAGAGGCAGATTGGACCTGAGCTACGCTTTGGTTTGGATCCTATGCCCAAGCGTAGGTTAGGAGCGTAGCCTACGCCCTAAAGTTAAGCCCCATCGTAGGTCCCACCTTGTGGCCACATGATCCCTTTACGTATAGAAGTTGTTTTGGAATTTTCCAGTTTTGTCCTTGCTTCGATATTTTAAGTGATCGGTGATTCCAGACCTCTACTGTAATACCCCATATTTAATGGATATTTATTTTCATATTTATTTCGGATGGCATATTGGGTGTTTAAATTATTGAATGAGGTTATCTTAGTCATTTTAAGGCTAGTAGGTCATAATATAATTATGTGATCTGAAGTGGGGTAAGATTGTCATTAGTGTTTGGGCAGTTTAGTGATTTATGCATAACACAAGGATATTTTGGACAATTCCCTAACCCTAGCCTCTTCTATATAAACATCCTTAACTTCAGATCTAGCCACCATCTCATTTCTTTTACTACTTCTTCTTTTTCATCAATTATACCCGAAATTATGAGGGTTGAGAGCTTAAGGTTGGTTTGGATCTGTAATTGTGGTGGATTCAACTCTACATTACAGGCAGGACATATGTTCTACTCTTCCTCTTTATACTGAAATTTCGTAGCCTTTACTTTGTGCATCTATAATTTGCTAGATAGTATTTTTCATATATGTATATATATGTATGTGTAAATCATGTTCATATATGACTTTTATATATTTTGTTTATACATATAGGTATAGATCCGTAACTATATATATATATCTTGTATATATGTAGAGATTCGAGGATTTATATAGGCATATATGTATAGATCTATTATAGCATGTTCATATTCATGTTTATTTATGTGATGATATATATTCTGTTTATACATATATGTATAGATCTGTTAGAGTATGTTCATATTAATGTTTATTTATGTGATGATATATATTATGTTTATATGTATATGTATAGATCCGTAAGTATATATATAGATCGTGTATATATGTAGAGATTTGTGGTGATATATTGATATATGCATGAGACTATGTTTATATCTAGCTATACGTACAAATCTGTTTTTACCATGAGTAGATATACATGTATGGATTCGTGGTTATGTGTCTTGTTGGTATGATTCTGATGAGGTGTATATGGTTGGAACTAAGTATAAATATCTTAATACATAAATATTTTATGTTTCAATGTTGACAAAGATTTCAAAACTGTTATTAGAAAAATATTGCATATTTATGTAATGGTTTTCTTTATTTTCTTTGTTATCAGACTCTGGACATTATTTTATATTGTTATTATGTGTTTCACGAATTATACAGGATTACATATTTTCGACCGTATAAATGAATAGTTTCGACCGTACAAACCACCGTATACCTTGGCGCTGGGGCGCTGCCCCAGACCCCATCAGGGGGGCGCTTAGGAAAACGTCGCGCCCCCCCTGGACTCCTCAGGCTCGACCTCTTAAATTGTTATACGTTCCCGAATAAAGAATACAAATGAATTAATAAATTCGTAAAATCATAAAATTTAATTAAATGACTATGTTTTGGAGATTTATAAGGAACCATAAGGAGGCTGACTAATACTACAGTCTCAATAGTATCACGGGACATGGGTGAGTTGTCACGGCATGGGTGAGTTGTCGGGTACGTGGTTATGGTAGGGCATGGATGTTGTATGAAAAAATCGGATTAAGGGAAGGAATTTATAGATATAATTATATTAAATGGTGGTATATTAGTGACTATGGTTGTAGTTAAATATATTATTATTTTATAATATAATTTTGGGAGTAGGTGTCACTAGGAAAGGGGATGGATTTTGGTATTCTGCTTGGGATCATGTAGAGTTGTACTTGCTCGTGGGTTTAACCCACATTTTTGTTGTTTCAGGTCCTCGACAGTTTCACCAGTAGGGTTGAGGACTTCATATCTATCCGTTCGGGTGTATCATATTTCCTTCCACTCCAGGGTAGGATTCGATAAATGACATATGTTGTATTTCTTTTAAGTGTGTTTCTAGGGGTCCATGTATATGGGATTTCCAAGTTGTAAGGTGTGGGACTTATTTTATTTAAGGATGTATTGGGGGTGGTCTTCTTCATATATAAGTTGTATCCTTGTTTTTGGTATTGCTGTTATTATTATATTTCGATTTTATGCCTTTTCTTCTGTGCTTATGTTATCAATTACAGACGCTTCCAATTTTCTTTGTATGGGCCTGACCAACCTATGCATGGAAATTTGGGGGTGTCACATCTACATACAGGCTTATACACATATTTACATAAGATTTTAGAGACATTATTCATGTATTATGAAATTACAGAAAAGGGCAACCATTAGGGTTTCCCTCACTTGTCTATAAATATGAGAGGGTTAGGTTTAGAGAGGTGTGTTGTTTTAGAGTTCTGGTTCTGATTTTCACTCATGTTCATAGAGTTCTCACGTTCAAAGTTCAGACTTGCTTCCATAAAAGAGAACCATTATTGAAGACCTAGAGATCCGGAGAAGAAGGCCATGGAAAACGTTTCTATACCGATAATACAGATTCTCTCAACCATGATCAATTAATTCAGTATCTAGGGTTTTCTCGCAAAACCCTAGCCAAGTAATGTAGTTCTAATTTTATATTCAATTATAGAGAGGGGAAACTGTAACTATACTGTGCTGATTGTGTTAGATGAGAGACCGTTTTTATTCGTGATACAAGTTTATATATTTGAATTGATTCTTGTCTTAGATTGTTCGAATATATTTATCTTACACAATCACAATTATTCACTATGGGCTGGAACTCGGATGCTTAATCTGTGATTTTCTAGACAATGGTGGTCATAAAACTCGAAACCCTAGGTTGACATATGTCATGCCCTGACAAACTGATATAAACATGCTTTAGTTTATTTTCATGCTTTAATTTACTTTTCTGCATTTACTTTCTGTTAGTAGTTGACATGCATTAATCAGTTTAGTCTTGAGATAGATTGTCGCGATACGATTGAGAGTAATCCTTTTTGGGGTCAAACTACTGGCGCGATGCGACCTGATTCACAATCAATGGATCGTCCCATGCAATTGATATATAATCTGAACTGTATTATGCGGTTAGTGGTGGAGTGAGGAAACCCTAGTTTTCTCTTTCTCTAAATCACAACCATTATTTATCATTGTTTTCTATTTTATTTTCATTAGTATTAGATAATTCACAAAAACAAACTCTTTTCAGAAAAATATAATTCAGTGTTCTTAGACAATTGAAGTGAACAATCATCGTCTTTGTGGAATTGATATTCCCCTACTCAAGCAAAACTATCTACAATTGATATGTGCGCTTACAGAAGGGTAAAACCTAAAGTGTCGTTAATGTGTCATTTTTAACCACATATTTTGCACACACCTGACGCTCACTAATAACCAATCCAATAGACATCAAAAAGTATAAGGTGTTTATCCTGTTTAGATGTACCATCCATAAGAAAAAAGAATGCTTAGGGACATGATGTTTAAACCACACAGCCTTGAACCAAGTAACTTGAGGCCCTTGATATCTAATAGAATTCCAAGTTGAAGCAATAGAGAAATTACTTCCTATTGGGGCCAAAACAACTTTGTCATTCTGCCAAGGTAAAAATGAAGGTCAGTAGGGAAGTTATTCTTGAAATCTAACCAAGCTTGAGAGTTTAGGGTTGGAAAATGCCATCTAGAGGTGCTTAGGAGTCTACTCACTGAAGCATTCATCCCAATACCAGACTCTCTAATCATTGAAGGGTTGAACATAGTATCTAGAGTTCCATTAGGATGTCATTTATCAAACCATAATAAAATGCTTCTTCCATTACCAATACTATATTGAATAAGGTGCTTGAAGAAAGGTCTTAATTGGAGTATCTTTTTCCAAGTCCAAGAACATTGAGCTGGAATGGGGATAATCCAAAAGTTTCTACCTCTTATAAGGTTATGCTTAACCCATTCAGACCAAAGAGAGTTAGGCTCCACTTGAATCACAGTCCATAGGTGCTTTGTTATAACAACCACATTTCATTCCTCTAAGTCATTTATCCCCAAACTCCCTTATTTGAAGGGAAGACATACTTGATCCCAAGCCACTTTACAACCACCTTTGCACATTTTAGAGCTAGTCCAAAGGAACATCCTCAAGTGAGTGGTGAGATCTTTAAGAACAACCTTGGGGAGGAGAAAAACAGATGGCCAGTAGACTTGTATTGCAAAGAGGACAACCTTAATCAATTGCAATATACCTGCAAATGACAAAAACTTGCTAGACTAGTTAGATATTCTTGTTAACAGCTTAGATACCAACACATCACAATCTTGTTTTTTCAGTTTGGAAGACAACAAGGGAACTCCCAAATAGGTAATAAGAAGGACTCCTAATTGAAATCCCAATCTATTCTGAATCTGATGTAAGATGGGGGGAGGGATACCAGCATGGAAAATTATACTCTTGGATAAGTTAAGGAGTAAACCTGATATACTACCAAAATCATGCAAGGCCTTCTTGATGTGGTTAGTAGAATTCAAGTCTCCATAGGAAAAAAGGAGGATATCATCAGCAAAGAGAAGATTAGAAATTTGTTGGTGCTTACTTTTCCAATGATAAGAGAAGTTGTCATTTGAGGTCTCTTTTTAGAGAAAACATATGAGAATATCCATGGTTATTGCAAAGAGATAAGGAGATAGGGGGTCCCCCTGTCTTATACCTCTTGAGCTTTTAAAATATAAAGCAAGATTCTCATTGACATTCACTACAAATGTAGCTAATCCAATACAAGCCATAATGAGTCTGATTATGTAGTTAGGGAACTTGAAAGCTTGCAAAGCAACCTCTAGAAAGGTCCAGGACACAATATCAAAAGCTTTGGTGATGTCCACTTTTATAGCCAATCTAGGATCCCCATTATCTCTATGATAATCACTCAATATTTCTTGGGCTAGTAAGATATTATGGGTGATACTTCTACCAGAGATAAAGGCTCCTTGGTTAGAGCTTATGCAATGAGGAAGACATGCTTTAATTCTATTGGTAATAACCTTGGAGAGACATTTGTATATGGTATTGCAGAGAGATGTAGGTTTATAATCAGTAACCATATTAGGAGTGGCTACCTTAGGAACAAGAGTAATGATGGTTGAATTGATTTCCTTGAGAAGATGACCTGAATGGAAAAAGGCTTGTATAGCCTTGATAATGTCAGCCCCAACAATGTTCCAAATATTCTTGAAAAACATGGCATTAAATCCATCACTTCCTGGAGCTTTGTCATCCTTGAGGGAGAACATGGAAAAACTAATTTCATCATTAGTAATAGGCCTATTAAGAGAATCAATCAGAGTTTGGGTAAGAGGATTAGACACAAAAGGATCAGGGATAGAAGAGCTAGCTGGAGCCTTTAGAAGATTCTCGTATAAGTCCACAATTTCAAACTTTATCAAATCAGTGTCAACTAGCCTAGTGCCATTCTTATCATTGATAGACATGATAGAATTAGCTTTCCTTCTAAAATTTGCAACTTTATGGAAATAGGCTGTGTTTTTTTCACCTAGTTGAAGCCACTGAACCCTAGATTGTTGCTTGTAGAAGGTTTCTTCAGCTTGTAAATGATGCATATAGTTAGCAACACAGACATCTTCTTGTTAAATGAGAACAAAATCACTGGGATTTTGATCTAAGTCAACTTGAAGCTATTTTAATTTGCCTTTAGTGCACTTAACATGTGCTGTGAGATCAGGATAGAACTGCATGTTAAGACCTTTGAATTCATGCTTTAAGATATTAAGCTTTTGAACAACTTGAAACATGTGAGAGCCAACAAATACATTCTTCTAAACCTTATCCACAATGTCCATGAATTGGGGATGCTTGAGAATATGGTTGTTGAATCTGAATGGAGCCCTTTTTTTAATATAATTGGAGTTCAAATAAAGGACAATATAGGCATGGTTAGAGATCAAACCAGGTTCAAAGAAAACTTGAGAGTTGACAAAAGCAGAATTCCAACCTTCATTCACTAATACCCTGTCCAATTTCCTAAAGTATGTGCCATTATTCCATGTAAACTAGATGCCATTATACTTCAAGTCACACAAATTAGCTTGCTCAACAAATTCACCAAACTCTCTTTTAGCTGAATCCCAAGAGCTAGTGCCACCCACTTGCTCAGTAGGGAAATCAATTGGGAGAGGTCCTGCCTAAGTCTTCTTCAACCAATATAGTCATTAAGCCCCCCAAGCAATTGAAAGAGTCATTGATACATTTAATAGAACAGAAGATAACTTGATCAGATTGAAATAGAGGGGTAACAGATAATCTAGTAGTATCCTAGCAAATCCAAAGTCTCCCATTGATAGCCTGATAATCTAGTTGTTAATGAAGCTCTATCCTCTTGCAATGGACTAAATGATTTTAGCAGCTTGAGGCTCTTTTGACTCTAGTCTCAATCATACAAAAAAGAGGCATATTATGCTTCCTAATGGTTAGAGAAATCTCCTTTTGCTTTTCAGAGGTATTTAAACCTCTTACATTCCATATTCCAAAAATCACGAGAACAATGAGAAATAAAAATCAAAAGAAAAGCATCACCTTCAAGAAGGGGACAAAGAGACTATTTAATCTTACTCCCACTCGAAGAGTTTGAAACAAGACCATGCCTAGTTTGAGTTCCAAACTTCTTAGGCTTTAGAACAACTTTATTTTTGGATTTTTTTGATATGTGATTGAACTTAATTTCACTACTTAATAAATAATAAATATTTAAATAAATATTTAAAAATTAAATTTGTACAAATAAATAAATAAATATTTAAATTAGTTCATTTTATTTTTTTAGTAATTTGAAAGTCTATGTAATTCGGAAATTTTTATAATTCAGAAGTCTATGTAATTAATCTTGTGCATTTTGATTCTTGAAATGTTCTATTAAATGTAACTTAATAAAATAGACAGCCTTTTGCAATTCAAAATAATTATTTGCTAATAATAATTGTATATAATTATTTAATAAATAATACAAGTAATGGGATGTTTGTTTATTGCTATGATGTTTCTCTTGTTGTGTAGGGTTTTTTCATTAGAGGTGGACACAGATCGGATAGAACTTAATTTCACTACTTTGAGTTGGGGATTTCATTAATTGAACTTAATTTCACTCAATTAAAGTCAATTTTATTACTTTGAATTTGGAATTTACTCAATTTTACCAAATTGAAGTCAATTTAATTACTTTGAATTGAAGATTTACAACAATTTATATATTTATTTTATAATGTCCTCTTTCCTTACTCCTCCCACGCTCGGAAAGAGGCTGGTTTGTCCTCTATTTATATATTTAAAATAAATATTTTTAAACAAAAAAATAATTAACGAATTATTTTATAATTTCACTAATTTATCAACTTAGAACTATATTATATATATATATATTTATTTATTTACATACAAAAACCAAACTAACTCTAAAAATCTTAAATTAATACACAAAAACTTTTATATTATATTTATTTACACACAAAAGCCTTCATATTTTAGCTAATAACTTTTTACTTTGTTGACAAATGAAGGTAGTTTGACACTTATTTAAAGAATATGCTCATTTGTTGTTTTCTTATGTTATGATTCTTTTGATTATAAAAATAAGTCTAATTCAATGCATCTTATTTTTATGTTCAATAGCATTGAATCAACTTTTCAATCTAAATTAGAAATCCTGTTTCTGGTCCTCATTTTAGCTAATATAGGTTTATATTTCAATCCGTGAAACCGATCCGAACTAATCCGATTCACCGCGGTCTGGTTTGGATTGGTTTCGTTAGACAAATGGATTGGATTGATTCCGAAAATTGGAAATCCGGTAGTAGTGAATCGGATCCAAAATATCCTCAATCCTATCCAATCCGATCCATGTCCACTCATAATGAAAACAACCCTATACAACAACAATAATAACTATAATAGACAATAAGGGAAACATCATAACAATAAACAAACATCCCATTACTCGTATTATTTATTAAATAATTACATACAATTATTATTAGAAAATAATTATTTTGAATTGTAAAAGGCTGTCTATTTTATTAAGTTACACTTAATACAAAATTTCCAGAATCAAAATGCACAAGATTAATTACATAGACTTCCGAATTATAAAAATTTCCGAATTACATAGACTTCCGAATTACTAAAAAAATAAAATGAACTAATTTAAATATTTATTTATTTATTTGTATAAATTTAATTAATATTTAAAATGTTTATTATTTATTATTAATTAGTTATTCATTTTATTTTTGTTTATTATTTATTTGGTTTTACTTTATTTATTACTCAAATATTATTTATTTATTATTAATTATTAATTATATTTTTATTTATTTATTCTATTAAACATTTATTACTTAATTGTAAATGGGTTTGGGTTGCTATAGTTATTTGGGGTGGAGCTACAGTACCAAAATCAAGACAAACCATTTCTTGAGATGAGTTGGTTTTCAACCCATTTGGTACCCCATATTTTAACACTGTTGACCCAAAACCAAGGTACTCAAACATAGGCTGGGCTACTCTTTTCAACCCAAAATCATAAAAATGATACCAAAACCATCTACCAAACACCCCTTACGTGTCATAAGTAAGATCTAGGGGTAGCGGAAAATGGGCTGAAGTCAGGGCCTAAATGAATTCTTAAAATTTTGAAACTTGGCTTTATGTATCATAAAACCCCCTTATGTTTTATAAAATCATCAAATATCCCTTACTATATCAACAAATCCCTTCCACTTTCTAATTTAGACAATTATCTAGGATTGACAATTCGTCTTCGTAGGTCGTGTTCATGTCGAGTTGAAATGGGTCGTGCCAAAAAAGTTATAGTTAATATATGTGTGAAATATCTTTAACCCTAACTCAACCCATTTATTCAATAGGTTGCTCTTGTTGACCCATGTAACCCGTATAACCAATTTATTATAATATATTAAAATATATTTGACACAATCCAACACGAAACAAACTATTTGACCTATTTATCAACAAAATTAAATTGAATTTGACACTACCTAATAATAGCTTATTGATATATTTCAACCCATGACCAATTAGAGAAGAGAAAAAAATAAAAAATAAAAATAAATGTAATCATGTCAAACGAGTTGTTTGGGTTACTCAGGTTTGACCATAACCCGACACTAATATTCTCGTGTCGTATTCGGGTCGACCCTTATACAACATCAACCCTTTTATGGTAAACCCTAACACTTTTAATTCATATCGTGTTCGTGTCATGTTACCATATCATGCCTCATTTTATCAGTTTTAGTGAATTACTCGCTTCTACCAAATTCTTTCTCATTTTGCCCTTGAAACTATTAGAATGATTCTTTAACGACTTTATTCCCAAACTACTCTTGATGTTATACGTATCATATATCTATACCTATATCTATATTACTTATAAAAGTACAAAACCCTCTTATTATTTCTATATATAAGCTTCTATATTTTCAGCATGGTATTATAGTCTATCGACGAAATTTAGATACATACAATATTCTTAAAAAACAAAATCATACAATATTCATATATACATAGTATTTTTGGTGGTGTTTATATTTTACCACAAAAAATCATTCAACCTACCTCTTATTCTAGCCACGCGACCATTCGCGCAACCTATCTCTTATTTTGGTCGCACGATCATTCGTGCAACCTATCTCTTATTCTGACCACACGACCACTCGCGTAACTTATCCCTTATTCTGGCCAAACGACCACTCATGCAACCTGTATTTGATCTTGCGGTTGCCCTCAACTTACGGCCAAAGCATGCCATGAATTCTATTTGCAGCAAGGTGGGAGTTGTTGACATCTACTCTCCAGCTTGAGCGAGCGGGAGTGTTGAAAGACAACTCGTAGTCAATTTTTCTTAATTAAGTGATTGTATTTTGTAGTAAACTTTTCCTTAATTAAAGGATTTGATAGGTTAAATAGTTTGTTTCGTGTTGGATTGTGTCAAATTTAATTTAATATATTATAATAAATAGGCTAAATGGATTACATGGGTTGACACAGACAACATATAAGTAGGGTTAGAGTTGAACATATTTGACATGTATATTAACCCCGAACACGATCCACCGATACGAACCCTATATAGATGGAGAAATTAATTGAGGATAAGCCAAAATCCCTTAAATTGGGGATATGATGAAGATTAAGAAGGAAATAATTGATTGAAATCCCATTAATTTAGGGAATAAGGTTACTGTTATTATAATTTGATTCTGTTTTTAATGGGTCGAAACCCATCATTTTTTTATTTGTACAGGATGTTAGAGCAATTTTACGCATCTACAATTACGATTGTGGAAATAAAACACCAATATTCAATATACTTCCATTATCAAATAATGGTACAGAAGTAACACTTGAAATACATGTTTGGTAGAGGGAATGAAGCCAAAATTTGGAGTTTGGTTTGAAAAAATGACACCAAACTATGTTTGGTAAATTGTGTGAAAATTTGGTACCAACACTGTAGCAACTCCATGGTGCCAACTTTGTGAAGGAATTGTGATGGTTTTGCTTTGGTGCGGCTACTGTAGTAACACTGTAGCAATCCGAAATATATATATTATATATATATCATTTTTAATATATAATATATTTTAATATATTAATATTAATATTAAAATATATTAATATTATAATATCAATATATTAATATATTATGATATTAATATATATTAAGATATATTAATATAATTATATATTAATATTTATTATAAAATAAAATGTGAAACCCATATATTAATAAATAAAATGTGAAACCCATATATTAATATATTTTAAGATTTATTAATATATTAATATTCAGAATTTCAACCCATACCAACTTTATCAAACATAGTTTGGTTTTTCAGTATCATTTTTTCTCACACCAAAATCATCTGCACCAAACATGATTTGTAACCAAAATAAAACCACACCAACTCCAACCAACCCAACTCCAACCAAACCAAAACCAAAAACCAACACCACACCGTCTACCAAACAAGCACGAAGAAGAAGTCAAAATCAGACCGGAGCCTCTCTATCATTTTCGAAAAAAAAAGCAAACTGGAGCCAAACAGGTCCTTGAATCGGCCCATTCCACTATTAAGCCCAATCTACTCTAACCCCAATATGTAGCGCAACTGCTAACCCTAACTCTGTTTTGCTTTAACACGAGTACTTTCTTGCCTACCACCCTATCCATATACACATACAGAGATATAAATTATTCCCAACTCTTCTCAGATCCACTCTCCCCTATGTTTTTTTTCTTTTTCTTTCTGAAATCTCCATTCCCTTTATGTATCATGTCAAATAGATATCGTTGTATTAATTATCGTATAAAGGCATCATGGCCATTGGCCATACAATTATGCAGGTTGTGATGACACATTTTTCTTTGTCATTGTTGATCTACATCTTACGCCAGTTTTCCCATTATTTCTTCTTTGCCGGTTTTCATTGTTTTTATTTTGTCAAAAACAGGATACATGGAAGATCTCCGAATGAGAATGGGTGGAACAGGCAAAAACACAGTAAGTTCTTGAGATAAATTTTGTTTTTTCCTTAATGTTTGTTTTTGTTCCTGCACTGTCAAGGGCGATACTGTTGAACTTTTGCATTTCACTACCAGGACGTCTTTATAAAAGTATAAAATTTGATTAGATCACCAAAATTTAGTCTTTAAATGTTCCAAGTAAAAATAAAATGACTTCTCAAATAGCTGTTCCCGAATTTCGTAAACTCATGGTTGAGGAATTTGCTCCGATGATTTTTTGGTTTGGGCTGAATAAGGGATGATGATGTGGCAATTCTATATACTATGTGTCGTTAAATTATTGGTTCGGTCAACCACCTAAGCAATAGTTAGATCTCTTCCTTTCCAAAAATTACTTATTTACATATAATTATTTTATTTTATTATACATATAAAAGCACGAAAATAAATTTTAATTTACAAATTTTTTATAAATTACATTAAACAATTTCATGATAATAATATTTAATAGAGATTATAAAAAATACCAAAAAGAGAGGCAAAATCAAAACTTAAATATTAAAATATAATAATACTTTAAGAGAAATAAATATATAAAATTTAATTAGTAAAGAATACTTTAATAAAAATCTTACAAATTTAGACCTTGGAAAATAAGAAATGCGACTTGATCAAATAACAATACATGTCAAGGTTGTGAGGTATCTAAACCTTATAAAATTTTAAAATTTTGATGCATTTATTGAAATAGACAAAAAGTGAACAAATAAATGATGCAAAAAGGCTTTAGGGAAAAAAATTGAAAATGAAAAAAGAGACTTTGTAGCTTCCCCCAATTATCATCTTCTTTTGCTACTATTCTCAGTAGATATGAAATAGACTTTGTAGCTATTGATGTGATATGATCTTCAGTAGATATTGGGGCGCATTTGTAGCTTCCCCCAATCATCATCTTCTTTTGCTACTATTTGATATTGCAAAAACTTAAGAGGAAGTTAAACGTGGTCGGAATTAGGTAGGCATTTATAAAGTTTTGCAAATGCCTATGTGGTCGGAATTCTATAGAAGTTTTGCAAAAACGTACTTTTCCAAATCAGCATATTTTTCTTACTGTCAACATTAGTATTCTACCATGCTTTGATTAGGTCAAGAATGAACTTATGGTAGTTGGGCACAGCTTGGTGAAAATAGACCAGGGTTCATGATAAGCACAGGCTCAAGGAAGCTTGGCTTGAATAATCACGGTGCAACAAAGCTTTAGTTTTAGGTCTTCTCAAATTCTTTTGCATATATGGGCCCCTTCATTTGTAAACGTACTTTTGAAGTGACCATCACATGAAAAAACATATCAGGGAGCCTTTGGTTTCAGTCATAAAGACATCAAACTCCAAAGATTCAGTTGTAAGTTGTGATGCCATTGTGGGCACACTTTGAACTGGCAAACTCAAGAACTGTTATCATGCATTTGGACCCTAAGCCAGACACACAAAAAGAGGCATCAAAACAAATGCACCAAGATACAACTTTTTTGGCTCTAAAGTGAATAGGAGTGACATGAGATAAGAGGACTACCTAGAGATAATCCAACTTCAACACACAGTAGTAGATCACACCTGAAATATATAGTCTAATATTGATTTCTTTGTTGGAATTGGTATAATATGATATTGGCAATAAAACACTATATTAATCTCAATATGTAAGTTTTTGCAAGACCTTGCTGAATTGTTTAAAAAGAGATGAGATTTGCTTTTGAAACACAATATGCAGATTCGGATTTAGAAGATGATCCTGATAAAACTTCTATGGAATTCACGGACATGGTGTAGTTGAAAGGAGATAGGGACACGTGGTAGTGTTGAAGTAACATGCTCCTTATGTTGTTCAGGCCTGTTTGGTAACCAGGTTTTGCTGGTTTTGTCTTGGTTTGTTTTTGTTTTCAAAGACCAAATTTGTTTGGTGGGTTTTGTTTTTAAATTCAAAACTAAAACCACTTAAAACTTTGGTCTTGGATTTGGTTCAAAATAAAGTAAAACCAAGACAAAAAAAAAGTTGGTCTTTTTTGGTCTTAGCCTATAATTTTTGACTTTTCTTTATTTTTTTTCTCTCTCTCTCTCCTATATATATATAATTCATGTACTAAAATTAAAAAATAATATATATTAATATATATAGAATAATATATATATTTTTATTTTATAATAATATCTATAAAATAATATTATTAAATATATATAAAAATAATATATATATATAAATATATATAAATTTAAAAATTAATATATATTAATATATATAGAATAATATATATATTTTATTTTATAATAATATATATAAAATAATATTATTAAATATATATAAAAATAATATATATATATAAATATATATAAAATTAAAAATTAATATATATTAATATATATAGAATAATATATATTTTTTATTTTATAATAATATATATAAAATAATATTATATGTAATACATATCTGTGTATTTTCTTGCGAGTTATTAAATTTGTGTGTATCTGTGAACTGTACAACTATCAATGATTTAGTATTTACAGGTTTTGGTGGAAGATATGTAATACATGGGTGTGAAGAATACTCCTTGTGTTGCTTTGAAAACATATTGTAGACACTACTGATATTCCTCTGGTACTGAGAAGCTGTATTAAGGTTTTTTAAGTGTGTGATTTTTAGCACAATTTTGATTGTTATAGTTGTATTCAGTGTGCATCAGAGTACTGAAGTAAAACTTTGATCTGCTTTTGCATTACTTTGAAGCAGTATGATCTGAACTCACTTAAGTTGCAAATATGTTGACTTGACAAATCGAACAATAATTGATGGCACAGCTGTGTTACCATGCTCCCTACCCTGCATTAAGGTGGCCAGGTTAGGGTGGCTTTGCCTCACATGGGTCCATCTTTGTACATAGATGTGGACTCTGTAAGGTTACCGCTATGAATCTTCCATTGCATGGTAGTGAAGTGATACCACACCTTGTACATGGGAATAAATGGAACTGGATCAGGAGGAAACCTAGTAAGAAATGAGCTAGCACCAGCTCCGGTCAGACCGCCCTCTGAGCCCTCCTCACACATCCACTTTTTGCTGCTTGTCCATTACTTTTTTAAATATCTACTTTTAAGTCGAATAAAATATCTTCAGTTCTATTGAACAAATTTATTTGATTTAGCTTATAATTAATTTGATTCCTACTGATTGTGTAATTAAATGTCATTCATCTACTTTATATCTAGATTAGGCTTTTTTTTCAAAAATGTTTTTGATCATCTACTATTAGATCACCTTTGATTGGTGATTGCAATATTTTAATGGAACCGGAAACCTTTTTTGCGTACTATCGTTCCTCATCGTGTCTTATGATTTAGAACCATAGACATATCTGTGTATTTTCTTGGGAGTTATTAAATTTGTGGAAGTGGACTTGGATGGTTTATACAGATGTACCGAAGACATATACTAGTCCTAGTAAAGATAAAGATCCTGTTTATTGTCCTTGGTGAAGCCACAAGTTACTAATACTCCCCCTTTGTGTATATATATATGATATATGTATATCGGGGTTACAATTGTGCATAGAATCTGGAAATTATTAGTTGAATAATTTGCCGATTTGTTAGATTATGTTTCCCAAATTTTTTTTTTCAGGTTGGTTGACTTTTTATTTTTTAGTCTTTCTCTCTCTTCTACTTCTTGTTATATATGTGTTACCATATGGGGTTTTAGGTTGATTGCCTTTTGATAAAGTTATAAGGGTTTTAGGTGGACAACGTGAAAAAATCAAAATTTGTGTCCTCCTTTCTATTTATCCAAGGGATAAGTAGTGTTCCTTCGAATTGTGATCATAATTCCAAAAACCTTTGGAAGGGGCAACAAACCTGGTGATCTTTAAAATATCATGATAATAATTCTGATCTGAATTCTATGAGTCAACAAGGTGTCCGCTTCTGCTACTACTGATAAGTACCTACAGTAGAATCAATTTTTAGGCTCTGATGATAAATACTATAGCTTTGATTATAAAGATCTGCCAACAGAGATTTGTTCCATGACCGCTGATTCAGATTTCAAACCACATTGACAGCTTTGTTTGGTAGCTTTGATTACTATAGCTTTAATTTAGTTTTGTTTCCACAATATACAGTTCATGGATAGTCCAATTCTCCAGCTCAAATCATTCAGAGAATTCTAATTGTCCTCGTATTTTTCCTGAATTGGCAGGAAAACTTCCAGCTACTTCAAGCGAAGTCTCGGAAAGAAACAGAAGAATTCACTGTGCTGAAGGAAATTCATACTGTTTTGGAGCATTCAAAACAGCCCCGGTTGGTAGGCAATTAATTTCTTAATCATTTAAAATTTAGTTTGACTAATTTTTAATCCTTTTGGTTCTAAAGGCTTACCCACCATTTCTAGTTTTATGGCCGAGTTCTACTTAGAGCTAAACAAATGGACAAATGACATAGAATTTCCTTTTTGGAAGTCTCTTGCGATTTCATCTTTAGATGATTGCCAATAGGTATGGGCCTAGCACCAATCCTTTGAATCCTACTTTTATGAAAATCTCACTAGTGTCACCACGTGGTATGGACTTTAGCCTTTATTACTGTATAAATATTTTGGAAATTATTTAGGATATCTTAGGGGAATTGTTTGTTTACATGACCCTCCAAATTATATCTCATGGGATCCCATCGTACACTTTGGTTTCAAATTCCTGAGTATCTTAAATTCACAAGCTCAGCACTTACTTGAGAGGCAGTCCCTAAGTGTATGAAACTTATATGTAAATTTTGTTGATTGCTTCTACATGTTTTAATTAATTTCCTCCGTAGGTATATGGTTTCCATTTTTTGATCTTCTCGGCATGAATCTGACTTAGTTGTTTGATATCGTGGACTCACCCTTAATCTTTATTATATTATCCTTTCCGATATTTTCATGTTATCCTTCATTTAAATTTCTGTCTTACCATTACTTCGCTATTTGTAATTATATTATTTTCTACCTTTTTATTTTCCCTCATTTAATAATGTAAATAGAGTGATATACATACAAAGGACGATATACGTGTTACACCTAATCTTTTTATTTTTTCTTTTTTTTTATCGAAATTTTGTTACAATTGACAGTGGGACGGCCTGAACGGGCATGAGAATGTGTTAAAAGGATGGAACTGCATTTCTTACCTGGATGCGACGAGAATCAAAGGTTCAGCACTGAAAATGTACCTTTCTCGAAAACAGCATCTTCATCTATCTAGGCATATATAGGTCCTTCCTTCATCTTTTGGAGCAACATATGGTGGAAGGTTCTGGCCAATGAGCAAAAATTAATATTGATGGTGCTACTAAGTTCGAAAGTGATCGTGGTGTCATCTCTGGTATTAGAATTGTCTTGCGAGACCAGTCTCTGAAGATATTAAGGTATGTAGCGATGCCGCGTCCGAAAGTGAACAAGACGTATCCGTATAATGATCAGTATTATGTACACGAAACAGAATTGATTGCCCTTGAAGCAGATGTCTCTTTGGCAATCGAACTTCAAATTAAAAGGTTTCCTTTCAGAAGCGATTGTTCCAACCTGGTTGACGGAGTCAATGCTGTTGCTGGGGATCATGTTAAATTTGATCGCAGAGGCACTGTCATTGATATTCTGCAATATAAGTTAAATTTTAGTACTCTAATTCTACGATTTCTCTTGACTCCGTCAAGCAGGTTGGAACAACCGCTTCTGAAAGCAGGCCTTTTAATTTGAAGTTCGAGGCAATCAATTCTGTTTCGTGTACATAATACTGATCATTAATATCTTCAGAGACTGGTCTCAATATTAATTAATATAAAACCATCTTGTGGCAATCATCTAAGTGCCTCTGGGTGTTGTTGGGATCATGTCATTGATATTCTGCAATATAAGTTAAATTTATGAAGATCATGTTGGAGGAAAATTAGCAAATGTTACATTCTGAGGTGGTTTTAGACTGTGTTTTCCTCCTAAGCAGGCTGCTGGAAAGGTTCATGTCTCTGTGCAATGATCCTTGGACGATCAAAAGGATAAAAAGTTATGGCTCACACAGTTTGATTTGGTCGGGTTATGGGACGTATCATAACCAAGCCGATTCCAATAGTTTCATAAATAATGGCATCAAACCGTGAGAAGCAATAGAACTGAAGTGCAGGGATCGATTTAATTTGTTTCAGTTTGATTCTTCGAGTTTTGTTTCTCTAATGTGTATATATTTGGGCATATTTATGCATACTGGTAAAAATAAAAAGGCAGATGTTGAATTGTGTATATGTATGTATATATATATTATATATGATCATCTGATGTTTTTTTTTGTGCATGGAAACTTGTATTGTGAATGAGTGTATTAATAGCAAATATAGATACCATCATCTTTGGCTTTGTTATGAATGAGTTGATCATGTAATGTTTTTGATCTTTGTTATTTGTCTTTGATCCTTTGTTTTGTATGCCTAGTTATTTTCTGTTGTCCTGTCTTTCCCCGTCTATAACAACTACTACTACTCCATATGGTGAGCTCGATCACGTGATTTTTTCTTTTAGTATTTTATTTTTTGAGTGGCTGCAAGTGAGCCTTATTTTATTAGTATTAGTAAAGTTTTGATCTAAATATAGGCCTTTAGCCTAATTGATCTAAATATAGGCCTTTAGCCTAATATATCAACGGATAGTTTTACGAGTTGTAATTGTTTATGGTGAAATCTTAATGAACAAAATAAGCTGATTACCTGATATCAACTAATTGAAGAAGAAAGCAATATGCCAAAAAAATAAAATAATAAATAAAATAAAAAGCCCCTTCAACAGCTGATAAAAATAGTAAGTACATGTTTTCAAAGAAAGGCAAGCTGAGTCGAAGCTTTGATGAAATATTTGGTCCCAAAACATGCTTTATACTGTGCCTCCAACGCAACAATTAATTACATGCGAATAAGATTTTAAGAAAATAAATGAAAACAAAACCATAATTATCCAAGTCTCGGGCTCTCAGCAAAGAATATTAGTGGATTATCGTTGTCAAGAATATGAGTGGATGATGACTGTCTGCTAATGATGCTAATATTGGTAAGCATGATAATATATGTTTTTGCTTTGTTGGAGATTCTACGTACCTGTTATATCAAACAGCTGTGTGATTTGAACCTTCATGTTATTTGACAGCCCTCATATGCATTTCTGCTATTATATATATATATATATATATATATATTCCAACAGAGGCTTTTCGTTGAACATGTGGGAATCTCCATCTCCACTAGGAATCTGGATTCCCGGCTTCCTGGATCGCTGTTGTAATTTCGAAGACACTTTAATCCCCGTCACCCCAGCCACTGTTGAAAAATAATTTTGGAAAAACAGAAATTTTAAGCAAATTTGTGCTTAAATAAATATGGGACCGAACTGTGAAATGAACGAGACTAAGTACCAACGTGTTTTCCTTGGTGAAGAGATTGATTTGGTATAATCACATGTTCAAAACTATTAAGTATTGAATGATAAATTATATCTCAAAATGACCCATTGAACTTGGGTTTGAAAGTTTGTCCCACATTGGAAAGAAAGTAAACTAGTGGTTTGAGGAGATTGAAGTACTGCATCTTCTCGGACGAAATCCGTTATATCTTGGGAGACAATTGTTCGTATACCTTGAGCACCGGAGAGGGAACAAATTTGCCTTAAGGGAACTGTGGTTGCATAGTGGTCGGATTAATTTTCTGTTTCAATTTCTGATTTCTGGATCCTACTGTAAGTTTTGCCTTTTTTCCCGGGTCAGTTTCCTTCTTGTTATATATATTGTAGGGTTATTCCCACCGACACCCCCTCAAAGAGACCATAATCCCACACGGACCCCCTTGATATTGAGTATTCCCACACAGACTCCCTCTGACAGACGGCCGTTAGTTTTATTGACCTTTTTATTGTGAAATTACTAATTTGCCCTTCGATATATATTTTAAAAAAGGGTAAATTGCAGTAGCACCCCCTAAGGTTTCACTTATTACATTAGAGTAATATATAAAGTATGAAATTACTCATATGCCCAAAATATATATATATATATATTACGAAAATATATATATATGACGAAAAAATATATAAATTATAAATTTCAAAAATAATATATAAAATTCAAAAAATATATATAAAATCTGAAAATGCAAAAAAAATATAAAATTTTGAAAAATTATATTAAAATCTGAAAATATATAAAAATTTAGAAAAAAATATATAAAAGGGGAAAAATATATAGATTCAAAAAAATATTTATATTTCAAAAAAATACCTAAATTATAAATTTCAAAAATAATATATAAAATTTGAAAGAAATATTTAAAATTCAAAAAAAAATGTATTAAAATTTCAAAATATATATAAAATTCGAAAAAATATATTTTAAAATTTGAAAAATATTATAAATTCGGAAATAAATATAATATTAAAAATATATATATATTTCTAAATTATTTTTTTTTGAAAAAAACATATTAAATTTCGAAAATAAATATAAAAATCGCAAAAAACATAATAATAAAAAATATATATAAATTTTGAATTTTTTTTTTAAAAAACATATTAAATTCAAGACAAATATATAAAATTAAAAAAAACATATAAAATTCAAATAATATATATTAAATTTCAAAAATAATTTTAAAATTCGTAAAAAACATAAAAAATTATAAATTTTGAAAATAAATATAAAATTCAAAATATATATATATTAAATTTCAAAAAAAATACTGAATTCTAAATTAAATATAAAATTAAAAAAACATTTAAAATTTATTTAATATTCTCTATTTAATATTCTCTCTCTCTCTCTCTCTCTCACACACACACACACACACACACACTCTGCACAACACACACACACCTCTGCACAACACACACACACACTGCCGCACACATATATATATATATACATACACACACACATATATATATAGATCTATACATATATAGACACACACATATATATATATATATAGATCTATATATATATATAGCAACATCTATATATATATATATTACCCGTATATATAGTATATATATATACGGGTATATATAGCATCATATATATATGTATATATGGGTATGCAATATATACAATTCCAATCTTCATTCTCTCTCCCAATTTCCCACTTCCAATCTCTCTCTATATATAAATTAGGGCTAGGGTTTTAGGATACCCAAATTGAAGAAGAAGAATGATATGTAGGTCATTTTATATCATTTTGAGGGCAAAATAGACAATTCACAGGGTGGTTAACGGCACAATTTAACGGCGTGGAGACGGAGGGGGTCTTTGTGGGACAAAATTCAATTTTGAGGGGGTCTGAGTGGGAATAGTGAATATCGAGAGGTCTATGTGGGATTAGGATATCTTTGAGGGGGTGTCAGTGGTATTTACCCTATATTGTATATGCACGTTTCTGTTTCAATATATATATATATGTTTGGTTTTTGTTTTTAATACATCCATGCTTCTGTTTATTGTATGATTAATATATATATATATATTACTAGTATTGGACAATAACCAATTTTTTTTTTTCAACCACTACTTTCAGAAGTCATTATCTGATAAGTGTAATGGTTTTGTTTGAACATTATCTGCATATTCCTTTGCCAGTTTCTGAATATTCGAGAGAGTATTTATAGAAGCACTGAGACTGATTATCTGCAATACTAGTTAATGTATAGTTCAGGGCGGCACGTATATCGCAATTCTAAAATAGTTTATAGTGGTTTTAGGCACTTTTGCCTTCTAACAATCTAAACTTTTCTCAGATGAAAGTTTTGTTACCAAGTAAAAATGTTTTCATAACAGTCTTATAAGTAGCTGGCCTGGGACTACTTAGAGTGCACTGTTTGAGAACAATTTCAATGAATGGTGTGTTTTCATGGGTAAAATAAACGGTCTTTACATCGTAAGGGACATACGAATTCCAACATAGATAGAAGTTCAGGAAACGACTTGAAGGTAAAATAAAAACACCTATGTCAAGAGTGTTGGCAATCCTGATATTTATGTAGTGTATTCACAAGATGTCTCAATGAAAAGTTGTAACAATGAAATGGTGTCTCGTTGAAATTACCTAGAAGATGGTGAACTTTGGGGTAGCCAATTTTAATTCAATTCGTTTAAAGCAATAATCCACGCAATAATAAATATACGTGCAAAAAATAAAGCAAGAGATGACACCAATATTTTTACGTGAAAAAACCTTGGAAAGACTCCAAGTCAAAAATCACGGATACGCTCGAGTATCGATACATTATGAATCAAGAAGTACACAGACTCTATGAAGTTTTAGACTTACAAATCACTCCCGATCTGCCTTTCTCCACTCGACGTCTGACGGTCTTGAATCACTCGCACTCCACGAAACTCTCGCTCCTATCTCCATACTCTGACGGCTCCGCTTCTCAACGGATCAAATAACCATGAAGTCTCCTACTCCGATCTCCACATTCAGACGACTCCGTTTTTCAACGGATCAATGCAATCGTGTTGCAATAGATGGTATGTAGAATTTTCAAAATCTAGGTCATCCAATTGTGCATAAGATCATCGATGTAGAAACGCAACTGAATAAACCCTAAACAAGAGAGAACTACAAAATATATAATGACTCAATAATTTTCTCTCTCTATCTCTCTCTGCAACAGAATATGAACTGTAGAGGAATTGCAGAAATCTCACAAAAACCATACCCTTCTCTTTGGTTTAACTCATATATATAGAGAAAAGTCTTCAATTAATAGTAAGAATCCTTTTCCAATCAGGATACGTATTTCCACCATTTAAATCTTCCAAATATAGACTAATAGGTCAATCATAGTCCAATATACCAATAATAACTTCAAATCATATCCCAAAGTGGTTAGGAGTTAATTGTGTAACAAGACAAAATCTTCCAAATAAGGAAATCGTAATTCCTAATTTTCTGCAGTTTGCCACTTACCGAGTACTCGTTGACTGTTTTACTGAGTACTCGGTGAACCTGTATGCATGCGCAATTGTGCTATAAGACGCATAGCCTTCTGGAAATTCACGCTATCATGCGCTAAGTCGCAACGTACCGAGTACTCGGTAGAACAAAATACAAATTTCTTTGAAATCTTTGCTTCTTTGCACTGCCGCTTTTAGCCGTTGTTCCACTGCATTTCTTTTTTTTTTTGGTAGTTAAAGCAATGACACTTGTATCAAGTTTGTAAACATTAAAATTTTGTTGGTTCAAGCGCAAAACACAACATAAAATATTGGGTCTTCCACTGCGTTTCTTTGTATTTTCATCACTCTACACTCATCATTCAACACTTAACAACTCGATGTAAAAACACACAACTTTTAATATAATTTTTTTTTTATCAAAATCATACCATTACATAAACAAATGTTCTTACACTCATAGTGTCAGTTCTCTTCACATCTTTTTCTATATCAATTGTTACATAACTTCTGAAGTTTTAAAGAAGTTATTAAAAACTTAGCAATAAATTAGATCATGCTCAGATTGAGTTGGTTTGGCCCATTCAATTAGTTGATCGATGTCTTTCTTTCTTTTATTTTATTTTTCTTACTCCTTTTATAGGTGGCAACGGAAATGTGCATTATTACGAAAAGCAATGACACTTGTATCAAGTTTGTAAACATTAAAATTTTGTTGGTTCAAGCGCAAAACACAACATAAAATATTGGGCCACAAATTAAATTAATTAGCCCAATCCTTATTGGTTTAATTTAAATTATTTGACTAAGTCCAAGCCCATTTAGTTAAATAAAAGAGATAATTATTGAACTATAATATTATTTTAATATTATAATTTGATAATTATAAAAAAAGGACACATGTCATCATTCTATTGGTCTAGGTTGTCTATAAATATAGACATGATGAAGAATGAAAGGGCGGAAGAATTCACGTGAAAATCAGAGAAGCTCTCCCAGAGCAAAAATATAAAATTCTATAAAAGCTTTTCTCTCCTAACATGAAATCAAGAAAACAAGAAGAACAACAAATACATCCAAATTGTGTCGTTCTTTTCCGTGATTCAACAAATTCCAAAGAATCACTCAAATCTAAATATCGAAGACGAAGAACAACAAACACATCCAAGTCGTGCTGTTCTTCCTCCACAAATCAAGAAGTCAAACAAAACTGTTCAAGATCAAGCTTTATCAACACTCGACCAGAAATCAAAGAAAATGATTTAAGATCAAGCCTGACGGCTATTGAATCCCTCTCAACAACCGGTTCAAGAACAAACTCCGACAACCCTTGGATCCGACTAACAAAGGAGATCGAATCAGAGGATTATTTTCCTTTCTATTGTAAAGTAAAAAATAGAGGATTGTACTACCATTGATTGAAAATTAATAAAATTATGATTTGTCGCAAATTTCATTCCTATATTTACGGACTCGAATCTGGTATGCCCGGTGGGACCCCTCTACCTCTCATCTCTTTCCCCTACATCAAGCCCATAAAACACTTCAAAATTTATGGCGCTCCTGAAGGTTCAGACATACAAAGATCAACACCACAACAAATGTGCAAAGAAGGGTGAATTTTCGTCAATCAATTTGGAGAAAGCTCAAAGTCATTCCATATTAACCTCTGGGGCAAGGAAATTTTTCTCAAAGAAACAACTGTCGAAAATCATCAACTCTCAAGTGAAAGAAATATGTTTTTTTTTTAAAAAAATGGCCGCAAGTCAAAAAAACTCTCGAATTGCTCCTGATCGCACGAGCCTAAATTGCACCATGATCCTAACCCACATGATTTAAAACTGTGATTGCACAAAAAAAATAAAAAATAAAAGTAGACAACTTAGAATTTTGTTATGAGTTCAGTCCAACCAAAACAAAATAAAATATATATGTATATATGGTCGAACATTAAACACCATTACAAGGGTTTTTGCAAGGACAACCCCCCTATAACGATAACTTCGACCTGCGTTATCTCTGTGAAGGACGCAATGTCTGTTGACAAAGAAACGCAAAACAAATGCATGACGCGACAAAAATATGGTCGAACACCAACTACCATTGCAAGGGTTTTCGCAAGGACAACCCCCATGCAATGATAACTTCGGCCCGCGATATCTCTGTGAAAGACGCAATGTCTGTTGACAGAGAAATGCGAAACAAATGCATAGCGCGACAAAAATATGGTCGAACACCAACTACCATTGCAAGGGTTTTCGCAAGGACAACCCCCTTGCAACAATAACTTCGGCCCGCGCTATCTTTGTGAAGGACGCAATGCCTGTTGACGGAGAAACGTAAAAAAAAGGCATGGCGCGACAAAAATATGCTTGAACACCAACTACCATTGCAAGGGTTTTCGCAAGGACAACCCACTGCAACGATAACTTTGGCCCGCGCAATCTCTGTGAAGGACGCAATGTCTGTTGACAGAGAAACACGAAACAAAAGGATGACGCGATAAAAATATGGTCGAACACCAACTACCATTGCAAGGATAACCCCCCCGTAACGATAACTTCGGCCCGCGATATCTCTGTAAAGGACGCAATGTCTATTGATAGAGAAACACGAAACAAAGGCATGGCGAGACAAAAATATGGTCAAACACCAACTACCATTGCAAGGGTTTTTGCAAGGACAACCCCCCTGCAATGATAACTTCGGTCCGCACTGTCTCTGTGAAGGATGCAATGTCTGTTGACAGAGAAACGTAAGACAAACGCATGACGCGACAAAAACATAATAAAAAAAAAGAGTTGTAAAAAAATAGTTGGAAAAAAAAAGAGTTGATAATTAAAAAAAAAAGGGGCGGAACTTCGAAAATAAAAAAAAAAAGAAAAAAGAAAAAAGAAAAAAAAAAGTGGAAAAAAGACCCCAGGATACAT
The DNA here is from genome assembly GCA_963922005.1 of Cornus suecica. NCBI lineage: Eukaryota > Viridiplantae > Streptophyta > Magnoliopsida > Cornales > Cornaceae > Cornus > Cornus suecica. The sequence goes on from OY998240.1 coordinate 30,710,734, forward strand.
GCAAGCCACATCGCTGCCGCGGGTAGTTGCCACATTGGAACCGTCCATGGAAACTCAGGTTACCAGTATTGGTTGATGATCCCCTCTTGCTCGATCGCGGCATGGTGTCCCTCTTCCGTCACCACAAGAAAATCAGAACTACCACTGCAGACCCGCATGGTTCACCCGTCGTCACTGAATCATACACCCAACTCGCCGTTTGGTCGCCGCTGCATGAATCCTTTGCTCTGGCTTGTCAATGATGTTTCACCAGTTACCGTTGCTTGGTGGATTTGTCCACCACTTGGCTATCCTCATGTTCCTTACTCCCTTCATTCGTAGTCAAGGATGGCGTCTCAAGATCATCTCTGATCCTCTTGAATTTTTTTTAAAAAGGCAATGTCCAGGAAGTTTTTCTTTTTTTTTAAAAAAAAAAAAAAATCAGAAGGAAAGAAGTGACAAGTGTATATAGGTCACTAGAATGGAAGAAACGAAAAAAAATAATGAAGCAGTGTATGACTTGAAGATTATTAGAGAATAATGTCAATTGTGAGTATGGTTGTCTATATAACAAAAGGAATTCAAATGTCAGTGGAATTGGAATTTTCGTTGGAGTTGGATAAAAAACAAATTCAACTTTGACAAGAAATTGGAATCCAACAAACACTTGTAAATTCCAGTTCTTTCGGACGAACGAACGAAAGAAATTCAAAAGAACTGACGAACAAAAGAAATTCAGACGGATTGATGAAAAAAGTTTAGACTGACGGACGAAAGAAGTTCAGACTCACGGACGAAAGAAGTTCAGAATGACGAAAAAATTCAGATTGACGGACGAAAGAAGTTCAGACGGATGGGCGGAAGAAATTCAGACTGACGAACGGAATAAGTTCAGACGGATGGACGGACGAAAGAAGTTTAGACGGACGGACGAAAGAAGTTCAGACTGACGGACGAAAGAAGTTCAGATTGACTAACAAAAGAAGATGAGGATTGACCGACAAAAGGAGTACTCTAAGTCTCGCCCAAATTAGATGACAAATTCATGTGCAAGACTTGGAGTGGGAGAAATCTGTAGACACTAAAATTTTGTGGGTTCAAGCCCAAAACAAACAAGACCCAACACAAAATATTGGGCCGCAAATTAAATTAATTAGCCCAATCCTTATTGGTTTAATTTAAATTATTTAACTAAGTCCAAGCCCATTTAGTTAAATAAAAGAGATAATTATTGAACTATAATATTATTTTAATATTATAATTTGATAATTATAAAAAAGGGACACATGTCATCATTCTATTGGTCCAAGTTGTCTATAAATATAGACATGATGGAGAGTGAAAATGAGGAAGAATTCACGTGAAAATCAGAGAAACTCTCCCAAAGCAAAAATACAAAATTCTACTAACACTTTTCTCTAAATATCGAAGATGAAGAACAATAAGCACATCCAAGTCGTGCCGTCTTCCTCCACAAATCAAGAATTCCGTGATTCAACAAATTCCAAAGAATCACTCAAATCTAAATATCAAAGACGAAGAACAATAAGCACATCCAAGTCGTGCCGTTCTTCCTCCACAAATCAAGAAATCAAACAAAACTGTTCGATATCAAGCTTCATCAACACTCAACTAGAAATAAAAAAAAAATGATTCAAAATCAAGCCTGACGGCCCTTGAATCCCTCTCAACAACCGGTTCAAGAACAAACTCCGACAACCCTTGGATCCGACCAACAAAGGAGATCGAATCAGAGGATTATTTTCCTTTCTATTGTAAAGAAAAAAATAAAGGATTGTACTATCATTGATTGAAAATTATGTTGGAAATAGTTTGGAAAAACAGTAATTAAACCCAACTTTGAGCTTAAATAATTATGTGACCCGAACTCCGATTTTAACGGGACCAATCACTAATGTGTTCTCCTTGGTGAGGAGATCAAGTTGGTATAATTACATGTTCAAAACTATTCATTATTGAATGAGAAATTATATCTCAAAATGACCCACTTGAATTTGGGTAAGAATGGTTGTTCCACATTGAAAATAAAGTAAAGTGTAAATGTGTTTATATATGGTTGCATTGAATGTGTGACTTGAACATCTAGAGGCATGGGAGGTGAGCTAGACCATGCATGAACCATGCTAGTCTTAGCCTAACCACACACGCGCTCGCGCCGCCCGCCCGGTCCGGACCGTGGTCATGGCGCGGTGCGGGTGGGCGGGTGGGTCGTCAGTTCTACCCATGTTATTTTTATTTTTTGCCAAAACTGCAAATATCTCTTCTGAAGAGATACGTATATAGTTTTGTATGCAACCAATGCATATACAGTTTGAACACCCAGTGGAAAGGATACCAATTCAGTTGAGATACCTATTCATACTCTATATGTATAGGCTATTACAGTTCATTTAATATACGTTTTATAAAATTCACTCTGCCAGAATACATATTTCCCTCTGCATACATACGCATATACATTTAGACATATAGGTCTGGTTCGGTTCGGGTACAAACACTGTATTTGAGTTCGCCGACATTCACCATTGCAGTGCTGCAATAGTGAAGACGAAATCCGTTATCTCTTCGGAGGCATTTGTTCAGAATCCTTTAGCACCGTAGAGAGAACAATATTGCCTTAAGGACACTGTGGTATCACACAGGGCTCGGATTATCTTTGTTCTTCTTGTTCTTCTGCTATTGTTGTATTCTCGGGTTAGTTTCCTTTTATTATTGTAATATATATATATTTCTATGCATGATATCTTAATATATACATATAAGAGAAGCATAGTTAAATAAAAAATTAATAAAATTATGATTTGTGGCAAATTTTGTTCCTATATTTACGGACTCGAATTTTGTTGTTTACAGAGTTGTTAGGCAAAATTGACACAGTAAATACATATCACGTGTTAATGAATTATTGTGGGATTCAATTATATTTATATTTATCCATCTAACAATTGATATGTATTTCGCTGTCCCAATTCTACTTAGGAATTCGATATAAGTAATATTTTTCTATTATGAAATAAGGATTGGAATAGATCATCCCATCTCGTTTTGTTTTTAATAATAAATTGTATTTTTTGTGGGCAATATTTGCCTTAAGCCACTTAAGTAAGAGCTCCTATTTACATTCAATAAAAAGCTGACACATTTTAATGAAAATAAAATAAAATTATATTTAAAAAGTTTTTCTTGACTCTCCCACGCCCCTCTTTCTCTCTCTCTATCCATCACCATTCACCACCAAACATCTCTAATCTCTCTGTGTTTTTAATTCCTATTAATCAATTAGTACCAAACATATATATATATATATATATACACATATGAATCAGTACCAAACATTTATAAATGCATATACATATATATATGAAAAATCTCGTTCCGGGGACAAGAGCCTCCATCCAAGGCGAAATGGGGGCGGAGGGCGGTTGAGTGGTGGTGAGCTGAACCCCAATGAGGTGGACCTCGGTCGATGTGGCCGATAACCAGACGGAATCAAGCTTCGTCTTTCCTATCGCCGCCATTGACTCTACCAAAAATCAAACACTAACAAGTGATTTTTTGTTTTTTTTGAAAATATGTGTTCTGATATATTCGTTTCCAATAAAAACCCACTTTGTTTCAAATTTCAGTTTTTTTGTTTACCTTTCCTGGGTTTCAGGATCTTGGTCCATATTGATGTATGTGTGTTTGTTTATATATATGTATATTTGTAATTGTATATATGTGTATTGTAGGTGGGAGAAGTTTATGAATTGTCTATGTGAGAGAGAGAGAGAGAGGCGTGAGGGAGAGGAAAAGCTTTTTTGATTTAATTTAATTTTCATTAACATGTGTCTTTGGTTGAAAAGTTATTTTATTATATATGTATTAAATTCGTAGTACAATTACAAAGAACTCCATAAACCACCCCCGCGTTCTGCCCTCGGCCTCGTCCATGATTGATGGGGTCAAAGTTTTTTGGTTTATGAAAAATAAAGTTTACCCAAATGTTGATGCACATGTAGAAAATGGCAGTTCTTTTTTTCTTTCATTTTTATGTTTTTAAGAATGATTTTTCTACATGTAAGTACCTTTGATTAGTAGATTTTGATAACATCTGTCCAATAAAAGATAAAATAATTATAAATTCGCTTGCATAATAGTGGTACCTTTTACACAAGAGTATGGTTAGCAATTGTGGTAACTGTATAACGGATTCGGACTCGGTAATATAGGTATTATATCATCATCTTCCAAAAATTAACTTTGTAAATCATATGATGGTATCTATACAATAAACCTTGGAAAATAAGAAAAGAAATTATTCATCTCGGAAAATATTAAAAAAGAATTACAAAAATAAAAAGTTTCCATGGAAACTACTAAAAAATATATTAAAAGAGGTAAAATAAAAAATAATATTCTATCAAAATTGTAAATTAGAATAAAATTTAATCCAAGTAAAATATAAAAAATAAAACATGAAATATTATTTGGGAAGGGAAGGGTAGGAAATGTGGTTTGAAGTCCACAATATACAAGTAATAACCCGTTTTTAATAGCAGTTTTGGATGTGCACACCACACCATGTTGAACGATAATTGTTTGTTTTCTTGGTTTTTTCCAAAATTATTGAATAACGAACGGTCTGTTATTTGTGGGATTTTCAACAACTCAAAGGCGAGGTCATCTCTCTCTCTCTCTCTCTCTCAATTTGTCAATTTCTATTCTAGACAAACTGTAACTCCAGGTTCTTTTCTCTACACAATATTATATATATATATATAATCTCTATTTTATGAAACTGTAACTTACTTGTTGGGTTCAACACAGATCACCTTTTTTTCTTATGTTTAATAAGGAGAATTGCAATTGTACGGGTTAACTAAGTGAGGTGCAAAAAAAGTAAATATAGTTTGTTAGTGAGATCAGGTGAGAAGATGATGTGAAAATGAAGGCCCCTTCTATAGATATATATTGGATCCTCTAGCTGCATGCATATATTTGTTTCCTCTTAAATCGGCTAGGTCAGCCAATTATGTTGATTTGCGCGGGCATGCCAGGAACTTTAACCTTGGCTCCAGAGGTTGATCGGAAAACAAAAATAGTTTTCTTGGGTTTGACTTCTCAGGCGATGTGTAGGAGGGAGAATATTAAACTCCTACTTTGGGTACTTTTCCATGCCTCAATTAAGATGACTTAAATCAGTTGAGAATGTAACATTAGAAACCATAAATCTCACGCAAACAATCGGCATATTTGGATGAAAAGTGATGAATGTAAAGTGAACAAAAATAATGAACTTAAAATTAAAAGATAGCTTTGAGAGTTGAATAAAAGAAAGCTTAGAAATGAAATAACAAGACAATGAATTAAACTGGAAATTGAAATAAGGAAGACTGAATGAAGATAATAACTTGAAAGTAATGAAAAGAAAGCTTGAATTGAAATGACAGGGCTGAATTAAACTAAAGACTATGAAAAGTAAAGACTTTGCAAGAAATAAAATAACGAGAGTTTGAAAATAAAAATGACAATTGAAGTAATTGTAGTGTTTGATTGATTGGTGTAAGATTATTGTCAAGTAGCAAAAATGTCTTTATTTATAACATTACAAAATAACAAACTTCCTAAAACTTTGTATAAGGGTAACATACATACTTAAATTTAAATTACAAATCAAAACAATTTAAAACTAGGATAACTATTTTGTTGGAACCCATCCATATCTCCATCCATTGACTTAATCTCAAATTCAAATCCCCCTATCTTATTCAATTGGCGTGCCTTATCTCTTGCCCTCTTATTCAAACCATAATTCCTTATATGCAATAACTTCCATTTTTAAATGCCTATCATTATTTTCAATGGGCCCTCACTTCTCTAATAAACATTGGCCCAATTTGGATAAGAACTCTCTTTCTTTGCTTCGGCCCAAAATACCAGCCTGGAACCTGTACACTGATTCGGCCCAATTATACCATAGTTCTTTGCCACATCACTTGTCAAAATGGGCTTTCTACAATGCCTTCCAATTTCAAATATTTTATCGACGGCCGGCCGCCTAAGCCGATAAGATGTTTGAAATTTAGAGATGTAGAGAAATTGCCCCCACCATGCTTGAATCAATCACGTGCAACAAATGGAGAGTCGATGAGCTTCAACATTTTATTTAATCATTTATCAATATAAAATTGATATTTATTCTGATCAACAACATCTTGCTGATCACAATTCTACTTAACAAGAAACACTAGTTGATATTTTATTTATTGAGCAATGGATCATTGAACCCATTCAACGACCCACCACTTGAGCTTTGTAATTCTTTCCATGATGGGGAAGCACGATCGAACGGAATTAAGGTATTATGCAATGTCATGTTGGTCGATCGCCCTACTGGTTCTATCAGGAGAACGACATAGGAACCATGAAACTTTTTGTCAAACGACCTTTTTAAGAATTTGTATTATTTAGTAATTTCAGCTTTATCAGCTGAAATTATAAAGAATGAAGTTTCGACAACGGCAGATGCACCCCTACTAACCGATCCATTATCAGTCGTTTCATTCTCGACAACTTCACTTTCTGCCGATTTGCTCTCAGGCGAATCACTCTCAGCAGCTAAATTATCGTCAGTCGATTCATTCTCACATGCCGATGCTTGTTTGGCCGATTCACTATCGGCCATTTTATTACTAGCCGATTTATTATCAGCTGATTCATTATCGATCAATTCTTTATCAACCGATAGATCATCAGCAGATTCATTTTTAATATATTTATCATCGGCTACTTCATTAGCCGATTTGCTCTCACTTGATTCTTCATCAGCCGACTCAATATCATCCGAATTATTATCGATAACTACATTGTCAGCCAATTCATTTTCAACAGATTTACCATCGGTTGATTCATTAGCCGATTCATCTATAGCTGATGCACTTTTTCTCACTACAACTTGATGGTCCTTACCATAAATTATAGTAAGATCTTCAATGAACTTATCAAGTACCACCATGATTTTATCACACTTCATTATCAGTCGATCATGCCCTACCTTAATCCGATCAAAAGGTTTATCAACAACTGATTGACCTTGTTTTACTACCAGCTGCTGATTTACTACAGGTGGCTGCTGACATTCGGGCCAAGCTTTCCGTTGATGTGTCAGTCATTGTCCCCCATGTATCAAAGGTTGATGTTGATATTCTGACCAACCTTGATATTGATTGACCTCTTGTTGTTGCTGATTAATCATTATTGGCGGGTATATCGCCGTTGATTGATAATCATCAGGCCAATATTGTCGCTCATCAACCTCTTATTGCTATTGATTGATAATCATCGGCAGATATGTCATCGTTGATTGATAATCAGGCCAATCTTGTGGATGATTATTTACCGCTTGCCCCCTGAGTCCAAAGGATGTTTGGGGAACGACTTCCTGATTATACATCCACCAATTTTGGTTGCCCACTTCATTTACAGGCTCATAGGGCGGCCAAACTTGTTGCTGACTTAGCTGTCCTGCCGATCCTCCTGACTGATCAGCGGGATACGTAATCGCTAGACCTGCCGATTCTCGTGCATCTTCTGCTAGCATCTGGTCCCTCTTTTGAAGAAGAGATTCCAAATAATTAGCATAATCCGGATCAATGTGCCTGGTAGTCTCGATGATGCGAGGCCATGGATCTAGATAATCTTCGTCATCGTCTTCGGAATCTTCAGCCGTGGTAACAACTTTGAAACCCCTTATTGGCTGCATGTTTCAATTTTTTCCATCCGATGGTCCCACTAGGCGTGCCAAATTTTTTTTCTCTTAATTGGCTAGGTCAACCGATTATGTCGATTTACGGGGGCGTCTCAGGAACCTTGACCTCGGTTCCAGATGTTGATCGGAAAGCAAAGATAGTCTCATTGGGTTTGACTTCTCAGGCGATGTATAGGAGGGAGAACATGAAACTCCTACTTTGGGTACTTTTTTGTGCCTCAATTAAGAGGACTTAAATCAGTTGAGAATGTAAAATTGGAAACTGTTGGCTTTGAAATTCTATTTCAAACAATAAATCTTGTTTTGATATTAACAAAACATTCAAAATCGTGTTTGGTACTAATTTGACTTTGAGCTAAGTGTTTCAGGAAGTACAGGTAAATGATTCGGAAAGATCATAAAAGCGACAAGCGATAAAGGAAACTCAAGCGCAAACTCGAAGAAGGACAAAAAGATCAAAGAAAGAACAAAAGCTGGACTCAAGACCCAGGTAGATAGGTCGGGGTGAGAATATTGTAACAAGGTATCTTATGAGTTGATTGGTCTTATAAGCTCAAGTAATTAATCAAACGAACTCAAACAGATCAAAAACGGACCTTGAAAACATTTCTTGGAGTCACCCAGTCGACTGGCCATGAAATGGCAGCCGACTGACTGTGACCCAGTCGACTGGCCAATAAGGACCCAGCCGACTGGATGAACCAGTGAGCTATAAACGTTTTGACTGCATGAGGCAGTCGACTGGCCTGTCCAAGGCAGTTAACTGACTGTGCCCAATCGACTGGCAGTTAAGGACCCAACCGACTCACTAAACCAGAGAGTTTTGAACATTTTTGATTGCCTGAGGCAGTCGACTGGCCTATCCAAGGCAGTCGACTGACTCATGAGGCAGTCGACTAGGTTCCGGTAGGCAGTCGACTGGGTGCTTCAGGATTTTAAGGAAAAATATTTCTAAAAAATATTTTTTGCTAAAAAGAAATGGTTTTGCTTGCTGATTTTCAGGTCTTACTCTCCATATTGTCTAGGGTGAGATACACTCTCCAAACCCTAGTGTTACACTATATAAAGAAAGAGATATGGATTGAAATGTTAATGTTCTTGTGTGAGAAATTTTCCGAATATTATTCATCTCTAATTTTCTCTTAAGCATCTTCTGAAAAATCTTTTGATAGCAAGAAATATCAAAATCTCGTTTTTCACTCTTATCATTTTGAAGATTTAAACTCAAGCTTTGTGCTTATTCTCTTATTGAAAATATATTGTGAGAATATATATATCTTGAGTTCTTGAAATATCACCTAAAAACACTAGAGCTTATATTGATCTATCTTCCATAAAAACCTTAGGGTTTTGAGTGTTTTTGTTTCTTGAGTGATATATTGATTGCATACACAAATTTGTGATCTTGGGTGAGTGAAGCCCATTGTATCAAGGGAGGATTGTTCTCTTGATTGTGTGAAGAGCTAGTTAGCTCTTTTGTAAAGGTTTTGCTATTCCACCTATTGAAGGAAAAACCATAGTGTGAGGATCGGGATACTCTCAAAGAAGGGGATTCTTTGAGCCGAGGAGTAGGAGTTACCAAACCTCGTAAAAATTACGGTGTCAATATCTCTATCTCTATCTCCTTACTTTATGTTCATGCATGCTTAATTTATATTGTGGTAAATAGCTTGTTGAATTTAAGTGAAATTATTCATTTCACATTTTACCTTTTAAATTAATATTGAACCTTGTTGCATGTTCTAGTAAGAATAAAAAGAAGTTAGAAATTATTTTTAAACCCTATTCACCCCCTCTAGGGTAATTTAGTGACTTACAATTGGTATTAGAGCCTAATCTCCTTTAGTGACCCTATTCTACTTTTTTTAGACTTAACCGTCTTAGAGAATGATCATGGCCTCAAACATAGTCACTCATGTAGAAGGACAATCTAACAATAGGCCCCCATGGTTTGATGGTTCAAACTATAGCTATTGGAAGACTAGAATGATAGATTTTCTTCAAGCTATTGATTATCAAATTTGGCTAGTTATTGTGGATGAACCTTTTACTATTACCAAAGTGGTTGATGGAAAAACTATTCCCAAATTGCCCAACGAATGGGATAATGATGAGCGTAGACTTATGTCATTTAATGCCAAAGCTAAGGTTAATCTAAATTGTGCCTTAAGTCCAAATGAATTTAACTGAGTATCTACTTGCTCCACGGCCAAAGAAATGTGGGATAAACTTGAAGTTACTTATGAATGAACTACTCAAGTTAGAGAATCTAAATTTGATATACTCATGCATGAATATGAACTATTTGCCATGAAGAAAGATGAAAATATCAATTCTATGATGTCTCGTTTTACTAATATTTTGAATGGACTAAAACATCTTGGTAGAATTGTTCCTAGATCCAATGTGGCACGCAAAGTCCTTAGAAGCCTTCTGGTCAAATGGGATGCGAAGGTGATGACTTTTAAAGAAAAACACGATCTTAGCACTATGAGTCTCGATGAGATTTTCGGGTCACTCCTTACATGGGAAATTACCTTAAAATCTCGTGAAGAAGACGCCAAGCCTAGAAAAGGTATAGCCTTGTAAGCTTCAACTAAAAGTGAAGCAAATAAGAGAATCGAAGAAGAGGTTGATGAAGACATTGCCTTGATCACTCAACAATCCAAGAGATTTCTTCAACGAAAGGAGGCTAAAGGTCGGAGGTTCTCAAAGAGCAACGAACCAAGATGAGAGACAAGCGAGAAGGAGTCCATTACTTGCTTCAATTGTGGTCAACCCGGACACTATAGAAATGAGTGTTTCAAGCCCGAAAAGGAGATCGAGAAAAGGCCAAAGAAAATGGCCATGAATGTAACATGGGATGATTATGACTCTTGTGATTCGGATGAGGAAGAAAATGGTGAGGAAATTGCAAATATTTGCCTCATGGCAAATGAATATGAGGTACATTTAAATTTACATGCATTAGATAATTCCATTTTGTCATATGATGAGCTTTTATTTTCTCATAATGAATTACAAGATGCATTTGAAACTTTATATGATGAGTTTGAAAAACTAGCTAAGAAACATAGTTTGCTCGAGAAATCTAAATCTTCATGTAATTCTACTTGTCACACCATAGTTGATGTAAATGCAACAAATGACAAAAGTATGAAGATAGAAGAGGAAAATATTTTATTGAAAACGACTATTGATGATCAAATAAACATCTTAGCAAAATTCATAAAAGGAAAAGAAAACTTGAGCATCATGCTAGGAAGACAAAGAAACTCTTTTGACAAATGCGGCTTAAGATATGATGCATTCAACAAAGATGCACTTTTATTGAAGAAAAGAAAATCAATAAAGCATACTTTTTCAAAACAATCTTCATTCTCATCTTCTATTGATCACAACCATGTCTCATGCTATTATTGCAAAAAAAGAGGTCACAAAGCAAATGCATGTTTTCTAAGAAAGAAGAAGAAAATTGTCTCAAAAATATTTTGGGTTCCTAAAGGAACCATTGCATCTCTACGTGTAAAATAAAATTTGGTAACTAAATCATTTTGGGTTCCTAAAGGAACTATTGCATCTCTTTCTAACCATAATGGACCCAAAATAAATTGGGTACCAATAAAAGTCATGTAACGTTGTGTTGTAGGTATGCTTGAAGTCCGCCTCAAAAGAAAGATAGTTCCTTGATAGCGGATGTTCAAGGCACATGACGGGGGACAAATCAAAATTCATGTCCCTAAAATCTTATGAAGGAGGAAGCGTTACTTTTGGAGACAACTCACAAGGCAAAATTGTTGGAATTGGATCCATTGGTATATCTCCTTCTCTAGCTATAGATAACGTACTTTTTAGTTGATGGTTTAAAGAATAACTTGTTTAGTATTAGCCAACTTTGTGACAAAGGTTATGATTTTATCTTTAGGTCCAATGCATGCATAGTTGAGAAAGATGGAAAACAATTGTTCAATGCAAAGAGAAACGGAAATTTATATACTATGTTGCTATGTGAATTAAATGAACAAGATGTTAAGTGCTTTGTCACATCGAGTGAAAATAGTTGGTTATGACATAGACGCTTAGGACATGCTAGTATGAACCTCATTCAACGTTTGTCGAAAAATGAATTAGTCAAAGGCCTCCCGAAGACTAATTTTTCAAAAGATAAAATATGTAGTGCATGTCAAATAGGTAAGCAAGTGAAATCTTCTTTCAAGAGAAAGAAAGATATCACCACTTCTCGACCCTTAGAGTTACTTCATATGGACCTCTTTGGTCTGGAGAGAACGACTACCTTAGCCGGGAAACTCTATGTACTTGTTATAGTAGATGACTACTCTATATTTACTTGGGTTCACTTTCTTGCTCATAAAAATGAAACTCACTCCATTCTTGATAAATTTTATAGAGTCATTCAAAATGAAAAAGATTTGAAAATCAAGAAAATTAGAAGTGATAGGGGTAGAGAATTTGACAATCAAGATCTAGAGAAATTATGTGATGAATTTAGTGTATCTCATGATCTCTCGGCTCCAAGATCTCCTCAACAAAATGGGGTAGTTGAAAGGAAAAATAGATCTTTACAAGAAATGGCTAGGACTATGTTAAATGAACACAACCTTCCCTGAAGTCTTTGGGCTGAAGCGGTAAACACCGCTTGTCATGTTATAAATAGAGTTATCATCCGAATGAAATTGGGTAAGACTCCGTATGAGTTGTGGAATGGTCGGAAACCCAATATTGGGTATTTCAAAGTGTTTGGTTGTAAATGTTTTGTTTTAAATGATAAAGATAACTTGGGAAAATTTGACTCCAAATAGGATGAAGCAATTTTCTTAGGGTATTCCTCAACTAGTAGAGCCTTTAAAGTCTTTAACAAAATGACTTTAACCATGGTAGAGTCTATCCATGTTGTTTTTGATGAATCACTACCTCTACCCTCACCTAAAGTTCACCTAGATGATGATGAAGTTGTAGGAATTGAGGATAGTTTCAATAATCTCAATATCTCTAACTCATCAAGTAGACAAATGGATAAGAGTGAATTGGAAATCAATCTAATGATGACTTGACTTGCTCCATTCCTAAATCTTGGAGGATTGTGTACAACCATCCTCTTGACCAAGTCATAGGTAACCATTCACAAGGTGTTAGGACAAGATCTCAACTTAGAGACTTATGCAACCACATGGCTTTTGTGTCTAATATTGAACCCAAGAACTTTCACGAAGCTCAATGTGATGATTCTTGGATCATGGCTATGCAAGAGGAACTAAATCAATTTGAACGCAATCAAGTTTGGCATTTAGTCCCTCAACCCACACATCAAACTATAATAGGCACTAAATGGGTTTTTCGAAATAAAAAAGATGAAAATGGAGTGATTATTTGAAATAAAGCAAGATTGGTAGCTCAAGGTTACAATTAAGAGGAGGGCATTGACTATGATGAAACCTTTGCACCCGTAGTTAGATTAGAAGCAATTAGAATGCTTCTTGCATTTGCATCATGTAGAAATTTCATTATTTATCAAATGGATGTCAAAAGTATTTTTCTAAATGGAACTATAGATGAAGAAGTGTTTGTAAAGCAACCACTCGGCTTTGAAAATGAACTTTTTCCAAATCATGTTTACAAATTATCTAAAGCCTTATACGGGTTAAAGCAAGCTCCTAGAGCTTGGTATGAACGACTTAGTGATTCAAAAAGAGTTTTCTAAAGGCAAAGTTGACACCACTCTCTTTACAAAAACTGTCAAGAATGATTTGTTGATTATCCAAATATATGTTGATGACATTATATTCGGATCCACAAATACTTCTCTTTGCAAAGATTTCGCATCTAGTATGCAAAACGAATTTGAAATGAGTATGATGGGTGAGTTGAATTTATTCTTAGGGTTGCAAATCAAACAAAGCTTGGATGGCTTATTTGTTAGCCAATCTAAGTACACTGAAGATTTGCTAAAGTGATTTGGCATGGAGGGAGCCAAACATGCCATTACTCCCATGAGTACCTCTATTAAACTCGACAAAGATGAAAATGGAAAATGTGTTGATATCACTCAATATAGAGGCATGATTGGAAGTTTACTTTATTTAACTGCTAGTAGACCGGATATCATGTTTAGTGTATGCTTATGTGCTCGTTTTCAATCTTGTCCTAAAGAATCTCACTTGCTAGCCGTAAAATGTATTTTTCGCTATCTTAGAGGGACGATTAACTTAGGACTATGGTATCCACGTGGCACCACACTTGATCTCACTAGTTATTCGGATGCCGATTTTGCGGGTTGTAGAGTGGATAGGAAAAGCACAAGTGGTACATGTAATTTTCTAGGTCACTCTCTTGTTTCATGGTCAAGTAAAAAGCAAAATTCGGTTGCATTGTCTACGGCTGAAGCCGAATACGTAGCGGCCGGTAGTTGTTGCGCCCAAACTATTTATATTAAGCAACAATTACTTGATTTTGGACTTGTTTTTAATCTCGTACCTATTAAATGTGATAACACTAGTGCTATTTGTATCTCAAAGAATCCTACTCAACACTCTCGCATAAAGCACATAGAGATTAGGCATCATTTTCTAAGGGATCACGTAGTCAAATGTGACATTGAATTGATTTTTATTGACATGAAAAATCAACTAGCGGATATTTTTACTAAACCCCTCTCGGACGAACCATTTTCAAAAATTCGTAGGGAATTAGAAATGGCCATGGATTTTGAAGTAATCAGTTAAATTTTCACAAAATCTCGTCCACGATCTCGACTTTCAAAATTTAAAATATTTTTCGAATTTTGTTTTGAGGGCTAGTCGACTGGATCAACCAGTGAGTTTTTCTGATTTTATTCATCTTCAGCCAGTCGACTGCCTCCTTCGGCCAGTCGACTGGGTCATGAGCCAGTCGACTGTCTCCATATGGCCAGTCGACTGCCTCTGCGCGAACCCAGTTTTTATTTCTTCTCTCTCTTCATGTTCTCTCCACTCTCTCCACGATCTCTCCCATTTCTTCCTTCCTTCAAGCCATATAATCACCTTTAAACTACTTCCCCACTACACCACGATCCTCTCTCTCATTATCACCACTCTCTTCTTCATATATATCCATATATATATATATACAAATCAATTTTTTTTCAGTTTATCTTTTCTCTCTTATTTTTAACGATTTCTTTTCGTCTTCTTTTCAAAATGCTTTCAATCATCTTGGTTCTCATCTCTCTCATGGCTCCCAATGTTGTGCGCATCAAGAAACTCGCCCGTCGGGGTGGAAGCTCTTCGGCTGCAGCTCCTCCACCTTCGTCCCCTGTTCATGAGGACACTGATTCTGAATCTGAAGCTGGTCCGTTGTCTCTTTCTGCCCTTCTTGGTGATCAAGATAATGTTGGTCTTTTCGAAACTAACTTCATTCATCGGAAGTTTGCTCGGAGTTGCATTGTGACTCAACCCTTGTGCGAAGAGATTGACGCTAATACGTTCAATCTTTTTCAAAATATGGGTTGGGATTTCTTTCTTTCGCTCGATGTTCCGTTTTATCCGCGGGCTGTCAAAGCCTTCTACACAAATCTCGAGAATCCTTCTCAACCACGTCCTCCCGCTCACAAACTTTGCTCCACTGTTGCAAGCGTTTCAGTTGAGTTGATCGAAGTAGTAATTAATACTATTTTTCGGCTACCTACTGGCGGTATATCTTATTTCTGCCCATCTATTTGGTACTCTTCGAGTGATTTCGATCCTCTCGAAGCAGTTCGGGCCATCTCAGTGAATATAACCACCACTGCCACTTCTGAGTTTCCTTCCTCCTCGCTTACTCCCGAGGCTCGACTTGTGCAGAATATTATCACATATTCTATTTTGCCCAAGTCCGGAAGCCGGAGTCTTGTGTCGATTATGGAAGCTTTTCTTGTCTACTGTGTCATGACCGGTCGTAAGGTCAATCTTGCTTTCCTCTTCATTTCGGCAATCCTCGAGTGCCACAAGAAGAAAGGTGCACTGATTTTTCCTACCCATTTATCGTATCTTATTGGTCGGAATGATGTGCCACTCTGTGATGAACCTACGGAGCACCATCCGATTTTTCTGGACCGCACGCATCTCAAGAAGATGCATATTGGTAAGAATGCCGATGGAGTGTTGGTCTCACTCAGGGTTGCTCCTTCTGCTGACCAGGCTGGTCCATCTGTTCCTCATCATGATGCTCCTCCTCCCGCGACATCTCGTCTGGACGCTCCAACTTCTTCTTTTCCGTCTCTTGGTAGCGATTTCGATATTCCAGATTTTGGGTTCGGGGGAAATCCCGAAACTCTTACCCAAATCTTGGAAATCATAAAGCGCAATGAAGAGGCCCAAAAGCGCAATGAAGAGGTCCAGAGGAAGACGACCGAGGATATGAAGTGTCTTGAGGATAAGATCGACTGCATCACCACTGCCATGGACGGTTTTCGCCGTGACCCTCCGCCTTTTTGATGTCGTCAAAGGGGGATAATGTATTAGGCTGTTTGTGTTTGGCCATAGGTATATTTTCTGTAGCATAGGACGTTACCTATATTTTATGTTTGTTGTTTATGGTTCGTTTCATTTCTATGCTTTATCATTTTGTAATGTGTAGTAGTAAAACAACATGTACCGAACTCGCAAGTTATGAATTGAAATATGTTGTTTCTATTATCTTTCAATGCATTACGTAAATGAGTATCAAATTGCAAAATTTATTTCCTAAGGGGGAGCTTGCAAATAAAAATGAAAGATGCACACATTGAGGGGGAGTATCACTTGATACTTCACCATTTTATGCGCAAACATGAAATGTTTTGTCAACATAAAAAAGGGGGAGATTGTTGGCTTTGAAATTCGATTTCAAACAATAAATCTTATTTTGATATTAACAAAACATTCAAAACTGTGTTTGGTACTAATATGATTTTGAGCTAAGTGTTTTAGCAAGTACAGGTAAATGATTCGGAAAGATCGTTAAAGCAACAAGCGACAAGGAAACTCAAGCGCAAACTCGAAGAAGGACAAAAATATCAGAGAAAGAGCAAAAGCTGGACTCAAGACTTGGGGCAGATAGGTCGGGGTGAGAATATTGTAACAAGGTATCTTATGCGTTGATTGGTCTTATAAGCTCAAGTAATAAATCAAACGAACTCAAACGGATAAAAAACGGACCTTGAAAATATTTCTTGGAGTCACCTAGTCGACTGGCCATGAAATGGAAGCCAACTGACTGTGACCCAGTCGAACTGGCCAATAAGGACCCAACCGACTGGATGAACCAGTGAGCTATAAACATTTTGACTGCATGAGGCAGTCTACTGGCTTGTCCAAGGCAGTCGACTGACTGTGCCTAATCGACTGGCAGTTAAGGACCCAGCCGACTGCCTGAACCAGAGAGTTTTGAACATTTTTTATTGCTTGAGGCAGTTGACTGGCCTGTCCAAGGCAGTCGACTGACTTATGAGGCAGTCGAATGGCCTTCTTGAGGCAGTCGACTGACCCTAGCCGTTGGGAAAAATATTTTAAATCTAAGCATGGAGGTAGTCGATTGGGTGTCGTCAGACAGTCGACTGGGTGCTTCAGGATTTTAAGGAAAAGTATTTCTAAACAATATTTTTGCCCAAAAAGAAATGGTTTTGCTTGTTGATTTTCAGGTCCTACTCTCCATATTGTCTAGGGTGAGATACACTCTCCAAACCCTAGTGTTACACTATATAAAGAAAGAGATATGGATTGAAATGTTAAGGTTCTTGTGTGAGAAATTTTCCAAATATTATTCATCTCTAATTTTCTCTCAAGCATCTTCTGAAAAATCTTTTGATAGCAAGAAAGATCAAAATCTCATTTTTCATTCTTATCATTTTGAAGATTTAAACTCAAGCTTTGTGCTTATTCTCTTATTGAAAATATATTGTGAGAATATATATATCTTGAGTTCTTGAAATATCACCTAACAACACTTGAGCTTATATTGATCTATCTTCCATAAAAACCTTAGGGTTTTGAGTGTTTTTGTTTTTTGAGTGATATATTGATTGCATACACAAATTTGTGATCTTGGGTGAGTGAAGCCCATTGTATCAAGGGAGGATTGTTCTCTTGATTGTGTGAAGAGCTAGTTAGTTCTTTTGTAAAGGTTTTGCTATTCCACATATTGAAGGAAGAGCCATAGTGTGAGGATCTGGAAAGTCTCAAGGAAGGGGATTCTTTGAGCCGAGGAGTAGGAGTTACCGAATCTCGTAAAAATCACAGTGTCAATATCTCTATCTCTATCTCCTTACTTTATGTTCATGTATGCTTAATTTATATTGTGGTAAATAGCTTGTTGAATTTAAGTGAAATTATTCATTGCACATTTTACCTTGTAAATTAATATTGAACCTTGTTGCATGTTCTAGTAAGAAAAAAAAGAAGTTAGAAATTATTTTTAAACCCTATTCACCCCCCTCTAGGGTAATTTATTAACGTACAATAACTGATACTAAAATCAATCTCTGACCTCAAATCTCTAACAATGTCACCCAACTGACCACAATCACAAAATTACTAACCATAGTCACAAGACTACTAACCATAACCACAAGACTACTAACCACAATCACAAGACAATTAACCGCCTCCTCTAAGGCCTCAATCACAATTGATACTCAAATCATTCCCTAACCTCAAATCTCTCTAGATATCACTTAACTAACCACAAAGTCACTATGCCAATGCACATAACCTCCCCAAGGGTATAAGGTAAATACTCACAAGTATAAAGATACACGTTCCATTTATACTTTAACAATTTTCCCATTTAATTCATGCTTTCACATTTATTACTTTCAACTGAGCATTTTATAAAGTATGAATTTATTTTACAGTATTCATAATTAATCATGCTCCAACATCATATATACATACATATCAATAAAATCACATAATGATATGCAATGCACCGTACTCACAGACCGCCTGTGGTACACACACACAAAAACAGTGACACCTTTCACAAGGGTACTGGATCATTCTCCACCATTCCCCTAAGTCTGCAGGCTCAATAGGGAATGTGGACTCATCGAACCGTCAATCCCAAGTGCTTTTGACACTTACACTTTTAATGGGAAATCGTGTCTCCACGACCTAGTCGCGCACTAGGGTCTTGGACGATATGTCCTCCCCCTATCATCTGCATTTCTCAGCTTTTTAGTTCTGTGGGAGCAAAGAAGCACCCCCTGGCCAGTTGTTTCAACGATCCAAATACAAACGTCTACCCGCACGCAAACGGAAGTAGACCACACCAAATGAATTTCTCTGGAAATGGTGAAATTATGCACTACATGCACCAAAACCCATGTCTCACAATACATGGTGTACGCAATAAAATCATGTCTCAACATAAATATGTCATGCACCATATTTATGAAAATACCCACATGGTAATGTCATCATAAATCTCAAAATCTTTTTTCATGCTTTAAAATACAATAAAGCAATTAAATCATATGAAAACAATTTCATATACCATTCATGTTTTCAAAATTATATTTTCTTTAATTCTTTATAAAATATTTCAATTTCCCTTATCATGCCTTTAAAATAATTTAAACAGATAATCCACGTATAATGAGAGGAACCTAGCATAGCGTCTAAGTTTCTCACGTCCAACGTTTACAAAATTCTCTAGCCCATTTAATTATCAATGGAATTTTTAAGCCATCTATTCCTATTCAAGTCAGATAGGAAATTATTTAATTACATAGAAAATAATTTAATTAATTTTCTTAAATTAATCCCTAAGTCCCATTTCGATTCTAAGCAAATTATAGATATTTAAATTAACAATTTAATATATCTATATTTAATTAAATAAGGGTTTGTACCCTTAAACTACTTCAACGATACGGAGTGAGAAATATAATTTCCCACCTAATTTACCTTTACCGAATAGCCCGCAACAACACAGTATCGGCGCCCGAATATGGAGCCCGCCGACCAAAATTGTCCGAAAACTATTTCGAATATATCGAAATGTCCGTCTCGACAACCTATACGATTTATACGAAGCCCATTAGCAATAGGTTAATTAATTTGGTTAAATCTAAAATAACCCAAACGAAAACTATAACCTATAAATACGATTTTCGGCCAAACCGTTCAACGTAAAAATACAAAATTAAAGTATGATGAATACTACGTATATACGAAGTTACTCACCAAAAATCGGTCCAAACCGATCAACTGAAGTCGACCGAAAAAATGGCCGAAGCTCGGCCAGACTCGCCCCTACTCGCGTCCACGCGCGGCTGCCCAGCCGTGGCCTTGCCCTTACCTTTGCGCCACCGTACGCGACCACCATTGTGTGCCGTCACCACCAACGCCATCACCTCAACCACCGCGAGCCGCTGTCGCCTTCGTCTGCAACTCCAGTCTCAGCTGATACTGTGGCGAACCAACCCTGGTCGTTTCTCTCTCTCTCAGCCAGCTCTCTCTCTCTCTATATATCGATCATCAACAATGGGGAAGGAGAAGCTGCAGTCGTCGTGTGAAGATGAAGAAGAATGAAGGAGCTGCAGGTCTGTTGGGTGTGAGGAGAAGGTGGAGCAAGTGGTTGCGTATATGAATATACATATATATAACCTAATTGCAAAAGCAACCCACCAGCTATCCATAATTGGAAAACAACCCCGCTTCAATATATATATTTAATTATATATATATAATAAATCCCAACAATTACCGGAAGCCTCCAAATAATATTACGTCAACCCGTAAGTCCACAGGATGCCAAATAACCAAATTAGTCATAAAGAAATACACCGGGTTAGGAACCCAAACGTCGGAACACCTAACAATCCCGATCAATTAAAACGTGTCGTCGTCCAGTCGAAGTACTAAACGTTAAGCGTCAAAACGAAACCACGTAGTTGGTAACAAGAACTCGCGTACTGTCGTCCAGTCGACTTTAAAACTAAACGCAAAACATTTACACGCAAAATACCAAGGATAAACAATGCGTCAAGAACAAGTGACGTCATTACTGAAATTAAATTAGAATTAATTCCAGGAAAAAGGAATATAACCCGGGGTGTTACAATCATGCCTAATAAGTATCATTATATAGAAACCGTTATTTAATCACAGAGGTTCTTGCTCCGATTGATAAAACACAGTTGTTCAAGATAAATCATTAATGCAATCTCAGCTTAAGAATATAATCAATAAATAAATCTTATTTAGATTATTAGTTTAGTCTCTCACTACATAATCATTATATAAGTGCCCTTTATCAGATTCCCCCATTTGCAATAAAAATAAATAAAAGTCTACATTACTCGGCTAGGGCTTCGTTGGGAACCCTATATACCAACTAGCCGCTCATGGAAAGGGGAGACTCCATCGTTGATGTAGCCATCGTCTTCATGATTGGATGGTTTGTTCTTGAGTTCTTGACGAATGAAGTCTTTCTCTTTGAGAGAGGCTTTTTATGAACAATGATATTTTGGAAGATATGAAAAGATATCAAAAGACGTTCCAAATATGTCTTATCTTCATGAAATCCACCTGTATTTATAGACAAAAGTTGGTGCAGAAATGACATGTTCTTTGCTTGCACTCCAAGAAAACTTAGGGACTAAGAAATGATGATGAATGGACGATTCTGCCCTTCAATATACTTATACACAAAGTCAGAATTTTGCAATACAATTTTGCATAGATTCTAAGGCGATGATTTCCGAATGATCGAAGGATCCACCGATCGATTGGTGGCTCCTGAATTTTATTATTTATTTATTTCACAAATTTTCATGCTTCAGCCACTTGTACTTTGCTTTACTGACTTGTACCTTGTTGATTTAGTGCAAAAATCCTCTAAGTGTTGCTACGAATCCAGCATAATTGCAAAAAACCTGGAATTAACTCACTTTTGCATTAAGACCCTGAAAACATGGTTAAACACACAACTCGCATAAAATTACCAAATTATTAGAGTAAATAGACTAACAAGAGGTAATAATGCATAGAATACCAAATATTCTGGTCTCATCAAGCCCCCAAACTTAAACATTGCTAGTCATTTACCAATAAAGAATGAAAAGAAATCATGAAGAGTAATAAAATCGAAACTAATTTAATGTAACCCTTTTCTTTTGTGAGGGTAAATGATTACACTTAGCACGTGTAATAAGTCTTTTAAACCCCTAGGAAAAATCCAGTGGACGAGTGAAGTCTCGTGAGGGTTAAATAGACTACCTACAACTTCTTTATAATATTAATTTGTACATATTCATGAATATTCTTGTTCATTAACTAGGAAATGATATAATCCATAGAATAAATGCAAGCAAATAAATTCTACTTATACAAAATAATAATTATCTCAAATTAATGTTTACTTCTAGAGTCAACAATTCTTCGTGTTATGTGAACTTTCTCTATAGCACATTTACTCCCATTTATAGTATATCTCTCTCTTCTCTTTTTTTTTTTCTTTTTTTTTTGGAGAGGTTTTTCCTCTCTCTTTTTGCTTTTTCCTCTCATATACATATATTTTTTCTTTCTTTTCTTGGAGATGGCTTTCTTCCCCTATTTTCCTTTTCCATTCTATATTTTTTCAATACGCCATTCTCCACTCCTTTATATTTTCAAGTGTTTATTGTTTTCAGAGGGAGAATGTATACGTATTATATATTTTTTAGAGATAATACTTTATATGCTCATAAATGAAACTATAAAAATCACGTGCATGCTCTTATAGGTCAAGATTGTGTTTTCTAGTTTCAATTTCACCATTTCACTTCCCTATGGAGAACCACATCTTTTCACCTTTCTAATTTAATCATTATTCAGAAAAGGAAAAAATAATCACATACATCTATTTTCTTAGACTAGTCTTATATTCCTAACTAACTCACAAGTTTAATCAAGAATATGTTTAAATAAAAATAAATAAAAATAAGATTTAGAATATAATAAATATGTATTTTACATAGGTATCTATATTTATACAAGTTAGTAAAAGAAAATTTTCCATATATTATTATTATTTTTTTTAACTCTGTCGAACGATCGCAACAAAGGTCGATCGATCGGCCAAGGTTCTGCACGTTTTTAACACTAGTAGCCACCAGTAGCCACTGCAGTTTTTTTTATTTATTATTTTTATTTAAAAACTTTAATTTTTTTTTGTATTCCTTATATTCATGTCTATACTATTCCATCCCCCCAAACTTGAATTGAACCATGTTCTCATGGTTATAATAAATATAAAAACATAGGGATAGAACAATTTTACCACTTATTTGAGCAAGATTTCTGAATGGTGACGAAACCTCCCTTAAAGTTGGTGTGTACCATAATCTGCATTCTAATCAACACTAAAACCAAGATCATAGTATATTTATTGTATTCATACAAGAAATATAAAGGAATGAAATTTTATTAATGACATAAAATTAAAGATAGTGTGGGCAAAAGCCTACAAAGAATTGGAAATTGCAAGAAAATAAAAACAACCTAATTCTAGAACTTGAAATAATGCAAGAACAAAAATAAACTTATTCCATCCCTAGTACTAATATTCATCCTTTAAAGCTTTTACTCCTCACTCCATTTAGTACGCATTTCCTCATCTAACTCAACCCCAAAGGACCTTGATCCATAATATTTGGTGAAGGCCTCACATTCCTCCTACTTCTCGTACATATCCTCTCGTAACTCACTTTCAAGAATTTTGCTAATAAGGAAAGGATAAGGAATCTTCAAGTCATTAACAAATGGGTCTTTTCTTTTCACTATCATGTCCATATGTAAACACATGTTTTCAATAATTAAATCCGGAATTGAAACCCAATACCCCATATGAAATTTATAAATCAACTCCACCATGCTTCGATAACGAAGTAATCCATCTTGGTTGGGGTAAATTTGAGTCATCCAAATGGACTCTAATGCCCAATAATTGATATCCAAATAATGTTTATCCATCAATTCTACTCCTACCGGAGTTTCAAAACCATTACAGATTTCTCTTACCATCTCAACAAAAGAAGGCAAAGGACTTGGTGGCATAGCAAACTAATCTCGCCATTCCTCAAGAATTTTTCTCAGAATCCCACTCCTAGCTATTGTATCCGCATCAATTAGAATGGGGTCGAAATTATACTCTGTCCACACAGAGAGAACAACTTCATTGTTTATTTCAACAACTGTCATATTTCTATAGAATTAACGTACTACTTCTGGGAAAGCAACGTTGGAACTAGTAATCAAAAGGTTCAACAATCCTCGATTTAGAAATAAAACGAAAGCAAAATGGAAACGAGGATGGTCTAAGCGATTTGCGAGGAATTTAACCTCGTATCCTAACTCACATAAATTAAGGGAATTAATGATTGGATTATCAAGAGGAAAATAATCGGGTTCTTCTTCTTGAGCAACATCATCAACATCTAAGATGTAACACCTCGCTCCAACACTTGGTATAATATTGTCCGCTCTGGGCCCAGCCTGTACGGTTTTGCTCTTGGGCTCCTCCCAAAAGGCCTCATACCAATTGGAGACAACACTGCACATATAAGTACATCCCCATACCTGTACCCGGGTGATGTGGGACATCACAATCACCCCCTCTTGGGACCCAGTGTCCTCGCTGGTGTTACTCATGGGCTTGTGCATGCACCCACACTTATTCCGGCCGGGAACCTGGCTCTGATACCAATTGTAACACCCCGCTCCAACACTTGGTATAATATTTGCACATATTAGTACATCCCAGACCTCTACCCGGGCGATGTGGGACATCACAATCACCCTCTCTTGGGACCCAGCGTCCTCGCTGGTGTTACCCACGGGCTTGTGCATGCACCCACACTTATTCCGGCCGGGCTCTGGCTCTGATACCAATTGTAACACCCCTCTCCAACACTTGGTATAATATTGTCCACTCTGGGCCCAACCCGCACGGTTTTTCTCTTGGGCTCCTCCCAAAAGGCCTCATACCAATTGGAGACAACACTGCACATATAAGTACATCCCTAGACCTCTACCCGGGCGATGTGGGACATCACATAAGATATGCTCAATCCTAGCTTCTTCATTATGAGAGTTTGATGCAACAGATGAAGAAGGTGGAGAGGAAGAAGAAGAGGAAATGACACTTATTTCAGCCATTATGCTAGTATTCTTGTATAGGGATGAAATAATATGTAATGTTAGCTAGTATATTTATAAAGATATTGGGTGATTAATTAGTCAGGTTATTGGGTTTATTGAAAATAAAAGGAGCAATCTTTTAATTTCATAGTAATTTTACTATATTAGTTTATATAGATGATTTTTTAACTTAATGGTTATCCTAATGACCTAATTCTATACTACACCTTATTCTGCCGCAGGAAATGTATTTATATGAAACTGATCTTCGATCGATCGAAATTTTCCGAAAAATAATATTTTTATTTTGGTTTTATAAAAATCTGCTTAAATTAAAATAAATACTAGACTATAATATACTAGTGGTCATTATTTTTCGCCAATGACCTAATGAGATATCATTTTATCTTAATCGGCACTGTATGAGGGATCTATTAAATTAATAGATTCCACCATACCTATGTTAACATCATGTTCAAAATAATGTTTCAGCCGTTGGCCATTAACCTTAAAACGATTTCCATCTTTTGGATCCTTTAATTCCACGACTCCATATGGATATGCAGTTTTAATTGTATATGGCCCATCCCATCTGGATCGATGATTTTCAGGAAAACATCTTAATTTTGAATTAAACAACTAGAATTTTTGACTTGATTCAAATGTTTTACGACGAATATGTTTATCATGGAATGCTTTTGTTTTGGCTTTGTAAATTTTAGCATTTTCATAAGCATTGTTATGCTTTTCGTCTAGCTCGTTTAATTGCCTTTTCCTCTGTATCCCTACTTGCTTTAAGTTAAAATTTAATCTTTTTATTGCCCAATATGCTTTTTGTTCTAAGTTCACAGGGAGATGGTACACCTTTCCATAAACTAATATATATGGAGTAGTACCAATCGACGTTTTGTAAGCAATTCTATATGCCCAAAGTGCATCATTTAATCTATTTGCCCAATCTTTTAGGTCAGGACGCACTGTTTTTTCAAGGATTTGCTTAATTTCTCTATTTGAAATTTCTGCTTGACCACTGGTTTGAGGATGATAAGTTGTGCCTACTTTATGTGTTAAATAATATTTTTCACACAAACTCCAAAAGTATTTATTGCAAAAATGTTTTCCCCCGTTGCTAATTATAGCTTTTGGTGTCCTAAACCTAGTTAACACATTAGACTGTAAGAATTTAATGACTGTTTGGTGATTCGCTTTCTTAGTTGGTACAACTTCAACCCATTTAGACATGTAATCTACCGCAACTAAGATGTATTCAAATTCTTGTGACTATAAGAATGGACCCATAAAATCTATTGCCCAAACATAAAATAATTATATTATAAGAATCGAGGTTTGGGGCATTTGATTTCTTCGCGATATCGCACCTAAACGTTGACACCTATCACATCTCTTACAATATTCATAGGCATCTTTAAATAATGATGGTCAATAAAACCCACTCTGTAGCACTTTCATTGCTGTCTTTTTGGCTCCGAAATGACCTCCACATTCAAGGGTAAGACAAAATTTTAAAATACTTGCTACTTCACTCTGGGGAACACACTTCCTAATGATTTAATCTGGGCAATACTTAAATAAAAGTGTATCCTCCTATATACAGTGTTTAACTTGTGAGAAGAAACAATCCATTTCCTGTTTTGTCCAACCCTTAGGTATTCTACCAGTTACTAAGTAGTTAACTATATATGCATACCAAGGGATCTCTATACTTACATGAAACAATTATTCGGCTGGGAAGGAATTTGTTACAGGTGTATCATCCTTGGTTGACTCCACTATTAATCGTGATAAATGACTTGTTACTACGTTTTCTGTACCGTTTTTATCCCTGATTTCTAAATCAAATTCTTGTAGAAACAATATCCATCTGATTAATTGAGGTTTTGAGTCCTTCTTCGATAAGAGATATTTTAATGCCGAGTGGTCAGAGTATACTATAACCTTAGTTCCTAGTAAATATGATCAAAACTTATCCAAAGCATAAACTATGGCCAATAAATCTTTTTCTATGGTAGTATAATTCATTTGAGTTTCAGTAAGGGTTTTACTAGCATAATAAACAACATGTGGTATTTTATTTTTTATTTACCCAAGAACTGCTCCAATAGCATAATCTGAAGCATCGACATTAACTCAAATGGTCATGACCAGTCAGGGGGTTGCATAATCGGTGCAATAGATAATAAATTTTTAAGTATCTCAAAAACTTTATGACATTCTGCATTAAACTCAAATGGTGCATCTTTTGCTAATAGACTACATAGTAGTCTTTCTATTTTACCAAAATCTATAATAAAATGTCGATAAAAACCGGCATGACCTAAGAATGATCGTATTTGCCGTACAGTTGTAGGCAGAGGTAGGTTAGAGATTAATTCTATTTGCGCTTTGTATACCTCAATTCCTCGTTTCGAAATAATGTGACCCAACACTATCCCTTCTTGAACCATAAAATGACTATTTTCCCAACTTAGAATGAGATTATTTCTTTACATCTTTTTAATACTAACGCTAGATGTTCTAAACATTCGTTAAAGGAGGTTACGAAGATTGAAAAATCATCCATAAATACTTCCAAAAATTTATCTACCATATCAAAAAAGATTGACATCATATATATTTGAAAAGTAGCTGGTGCCTTGTATAAACCAAATGACATTCTTCTATATGCAAAGGTACTATAAGGACAGGTAAATGTAGTTTTCTCTTGATTCACAGGATCAATTGCTACTTGGTTGTACCTCGAATATCCATCTAAGAAACAATAATAACTTTGCCCTGCTAATCTTTCTAGAATTTGATCAATAAAAGGCAGTGGGAAATAATCTTTTCTAGTATGGGAATTTAACTTTCTATAATCAATGCAAACGCGCCACCCTGTGGTGGTGCATTGAGGAATTAATTCCCCCATTGTATTGGGTACTACTTGTGTTGGACTTACCCATGTACTATCAAAGATAGGGTAAATTATTCCTGCGTCTAATAATTTTACGACTTCCTTTTTAACTACTTCCTTCATATTGGGATTTAATTTCCTTTGCATTTCTCTAGAAGGTTTAGCATATTCTTCTAAATGAATACGATGCATGCAAATTGAAGGATCTATTCCTTTTAAATTAGCTACACTCCACCCTATTGCTTCATTATTCTTGTTCAAAACCCTTACTAAACTGTTTTCCTGTGTTATATTTAACTGAGCAGAAATGATTACTGGTAATGTCTTTTCAGGTCCTAGGAATACATATTTTAAATGATTGGGTAATTCTTTTAATTCCAACTTAGGTGGAACTATTAATGAGGGTATTGGGGGTGTACTTGATAGAGTTGGTAGTGGTTCCTTAGGTGCCCTCCATAGTGGTATTCTTAAAGATTGTTCAATGACAGAGATATCTTCCAATTTGGGTAGATGCTGATTATTTAGCGACTCAACGTAATCATCTAACACTTCATCAATGCTCATTGCTCTTACTAATGGATCTTTAGTTAATATTTGGGTGTCATTTATTCTATTATCTCATCGAGTGCGTTCGTGAGAAAACAATCATCTTGTTCAAGCATTTGATAATTATTAGAGAACACATTTTCCTAACTTTCATATTCCCAAATGATAAATCCATAACCGCAGTTCTGCAATCTATACATGCATTAGCAGTTGCTAAGAAAGGTCTTCCTAGGATTATGGGTATTTGTTTAATAGGATTGTAAATAGGTTTGGTGTTTAGAACAACGAAATCCACAGCAAAATAGAATTTATCAATTTGAACAATAACAACCTTTACAATTCCTCTAGGTGTTTTAGTTGATCTATCAGCAAGTTGTAGAATAATAGATGTGGGAGTTAAATCTCCTAAGCCTAGTTGGTGATAAACTGAGTAAGGTAGTAAGTCAACACTAGCTCCTAAATCAAGAAGAGCCTTCCCAATTTCTTGATCTCTTATTACATAGGAAACAATTGGTGCTCCAAGGTCTTTATATTTTGGAGGGGTAGTGTTTGATATTATTGAACTCACATGATTGGTTAATACTATTTTCTTAGCATTGTGAGTTCAATTCTTTCTTTTCTGTATACATAAATCTTTTAAGAATTTAGCATAACCAGAAACTCGTTTAATAGCATCAAAGAGAGGAAGATTGATTTTCACTTATTGGAAAGTTTTGCACATTTCTTGAATCTTCTATCCTTGCTCTCCATAAGGAACATGATCTCTTAAGCGTTGTGGAAAATGTGCTTTTGGTTCATAGCTTGTTTCTCCTGTTTCTTTAGGTGGTACAGAAGTATTCTATGTTTCTTTAATAGGTTCTTTTCTTGTAGAGATTAATTCATCGAACACATGTTCTTATTTTTTTTCTTTATTTATTTCTTCATTATTATTTTGTCTTTTCGTCCTCTCTTCAAATTACTCTTCAGCCTTGTTATCTATGACTTTTCCACTTCTAAGAGTAGTTATTGCTTGAATAGTTTCAATGGCTGGTTCTCCTACAAGAATTACATGCTCTATCATGTGTTGCCCCTTAGGGTTTGTTAATGGTTGACTTGAAAATTTTACTTCTTCCCTTCTATTCATAGAATTTGCTATTTGCCCAATTTGGGTTTCCAGTTTAGAAATAAACTGGGAATGTGTATGTAGGAGTTGTGTAACATTTTTGAATTCGTTTAAGACACTCCTAATTTCGTAGGTTGTGTATTGTTTGGGTTTCTAAATGGTGGTTGATTAGGGTTTTGATTAAAGGGACGAAATTGATTTTGTTGTTGTGTAAGGTTTGATTTAATGGGCGGAATTGATTAGAAGGTTGATTTGGGCTTTGGTTAAAGGTATTATTTTGAGTCTTGTATGAGAAATTAAGATGGTTTCGCCAACCTGGATTATAAGTATTTGAGAACGGGTCATTATTTGGATTGGTAAAAGTAGCATTAACATCCTAAGTGATAAACTCAGACTCTTGTTGTCTATAAGGACAAACATTAGCGAAATGTGAAGGATTAACGCACACTAAACAAACTTCTTGGATATGATTTTCTTGTGTATTTATCATTAATAAATCAAACTTTTTATTTAACTCATACTTTTGAGGTTACTTTGTATATATATCTGACTGACTTCGAATGCGTTATCCGTTCTTTTAGGATTAGATAGGATAGTTCGTGGTGCTCTAATGTAAAACATATTTTGACGTGAATCTTCTCTAAGATTCCATAGAAAGTCTACAGGTTTTTATGTAAAGGTTCCTCCACAGGCTACATCAACTGTATTTTTATGACCCTCTCCTAGTCCTATATAGAAGCTACGGACTAACTCATGAGTTGGAAATCCATGGTGAGGGTATTTTTGTAATATTTCGTTAAATCGCTCCCAAGTTTCATAGAATTGTTCACCAGGTAATTGTGCAAACATTAGAATCGCTCTTCTAGTTTCATGAGTTTTTCCTACAAGGAAGAATTTATGCAAAAACTCCTTTTAAAGCTTCTTCCAATCAGTTTTAATATCTGTTGGTATGGTTTCGTACCATACTTTAGCTTTATCTTTAAGGGAATGAGAGAATAATCGAGTTTTAAATTCATCATTTGTTTGTCCTCTCATACGTATGGTAGAACATACATCTAAGAATTCATCTATATGTTGATAAGGGTCTTCATGAGCATTTTCATGAAATTTAGATAGCATATTAATTATAGTTGGTTTAATTTCAAAATTGTCTGCTCCATTGGGTAGTGAGATTTCTAAAGGTGACGTATAATCTTGAGGGGTATAGAAATCTTTAAAGACTATGGCCGGTGCCGCGACTGCGTTATCATCCATGTTTAAATTATTTATAATATTTAATAAATTATTTCTTTTATTTATTCGGTACGTTCGATTAATTTCAAGGTTAAAGGCCTTAAGGGGACTATTAACTGAACGACGTTCAAGCATAAACAATAAACAATAATAATATTTAAATAAAGAAGCAACGAATTGTAATATTTAAATAATACAACAGTAATAAAGATTTTTAAATAAGTGAATTATTTAATTTATTATTATTTTTTTATGTCAATAAAATATAGATCTAAACAAATCTGTTTAAAACAAATATATATATATATATTTATTTTCGGAAAATATTGTATTATGATTTTTTTTCTAATACTGTTATGATATGATTGTACAGTATCTTTTCTGTTATATATATATATATATATATAAATATATTTACGAACACAATGTTCCGATTAATCTAAAAGTCAACCAATCGATCGGGGGTTATTACCGAATGATTGGAGAGATCTTCGATCGATAGCTGGAATTTACCGAACGATCGTTGAAGGAGTCGATCGATCGGGAATTGGAGTTCGTAGTTTTTTGAAAAATTGCAGTTTCAGTAGTAGTTGTTCCTGCAAAAAGAAATGCGAAAAATTAAAAAGAAAAATTAACAAGATCAAAGAACTTCAATATAATAATTTGAAATATCCGTTTGATCCCTGACAATGGCGCCAAAAACTTGTGATCGTTTCCAGACGTGTGAAAATAAAAGTGTTAAAAATAAAGAATTAACAAGATCTAGTTTTAACCTGTCAGTCGCAAGTACGCGAGTAGTATATAGTATAGTTGGGTAGAGAGGGTATCAAACCACATAGATCAAAGTCGTATTTCAAATAATTATAAAGTAGCAAATTGAATTATATTTTTGGTTTCACTCAAGATAAACAAGTATAGGGTTGAATTCCAACTCCACCACTAGCCTTATAACATAGTCCTTTAATTATATTATTACAAGAGGGCGGTACAACTCATATGAATTATACTAGTAACGCTACAAGCAGTTGCCTAGTCCTAAAAAGAATACAATCGGTCCATTTTCACTATAATCCATCTGCAATTAGTAGACTGTTGTATGCATCTATACTACAACTACTCCTAAAACATGAAATTAAAAATCACGCTAACAATCAACTTCTCTAAGCATGGACTGTGTAAACCAAAGACTTTATCATGCCTAAGAAGTACCATTATGTAGAAACCGTTATTAAATCACAGAGGTTTTTGCCTCGATTGGTAAAAAACAGTTATTCAATATAAATCATTAATTCAATCTCAACTTAAGAATACAATCAATAAATAAATCTTATTTAGGTTATTATTTTAATCTCTTACTACAAAATCATTATATAAGTGCCCTTCATTAGATTCCCCCCTTTGCAATATAAATAAATAAAAAATCTACATTACTCGGTTAGGGTTTCGTTGGAAACCCTAGATACCGACTAGCCGTTCATGGAAAGGGGAGACTCCATCATTGATGTAGCCGCCGTCTTTATGATTGGATGGTTAGTTCTTGAGTTATTGAGGAAGGGAGCCTCTCTCATAGAGAAGGGCTTTTTATGAACTATGATATTCTGGAAGATATGAAAAGATATCAAAAGACGTTCCAGATATGTCTTATCTTCAGGAAATCCACCTTTATTTATAGACATAAGTTGGTGTAGAAATGGCATGTTCTTTGCTTGCACTCCAAGAGAACTTAGGGACTAAGAAATGGCGATGAATGGACGATTCTGCCCTCCAATATACTTGTACCCAAAGTCAGAATTCTGTAATACAGTTTCCCACAGATTCCAAGGCAGTGATTTCCGAACGATCGAAGGATCCACCGATCGATCGGTGGCTCCTAGATTTTATTATTTATTTATTTCACAAATTTTCATGCTTTAGCCACTTGTACTCTGCTTTACTGACTTGTACCTTGCTAATTTAGTGTAAAAATCCTCGAAGTGTTGCTTCGAATCCAGCATAATTACTAAAATCCCGGAATTAAATCACTTTTGCATTAAGGCCCTAAAAACATGCTTAAACACACAACTCACATAAAATTACCAAATTAATAGAATAAAAAGACTAATAAGAGGTATATTAACGCCCAAAATACCAAATATTATGGTTTCATCAGTATTGATATATATATAGATAATTATTTACTATAAAATAAGATATTATGATTTAATTTAAAATAGTATATTATTGATATAAGATATAATGAGTTAATTTAAAATTATATTATTGGTATAATATATTAAAATATATATGAATAAAACTGGACTGGACCAGATTAACAGATTATTAAAAATGTAATCTAGAACCGATTCGTAAAATACTGGATTGGGTGTTTTTGGATCCATGTCCAATCCAATTCAGAAACAAAACCGATCCAATATGTCTTGATATGATTGGACAGATTGGATTTTTGGATTGGACGAATTTTTGAACGCCCCTAGTTATTGTCGTCCTCATCTTTTTTTTGGTCTTTGGAGGACACCTATGTTGATTCTACAGACTCGCACACAGGGTCACAGCCGGTGCCATATGTGTCCATGGGGTCACAATTGGGGGATGTATAGTTTCTCATACCGTCAAACCTCGAGGATGCAGTAGATGACCTGTTAGACGGGACGATGGCGAAAGGGAACAAAGTTGAGTGGACGTACCCCGTTCTAGAGTTTGAGGGGGATGAGGTGCTTGCTTGGGGGATTCAGTGTCTCCATGAGAGGCAATTTTTGCCGATTCGTTTACCCCCCCTCCAACTTAGTATGCCCGGATTTTATTCGGGAGTTCTAGCAGTACATGGAGTTCTATAGGGGGAGTACTAGATGGTCACAGAGGTGTGTATGGTGAAGTTTGAGATCACTCCGGCGAACATAATAGATGTATGGGCGATCCCACATGAGTGTCCCCCAGAGTTAGTGGCTTCTTTATTTATTTGTTTGTTTCAGTTGTTGTAACACCCCGTGTTATTTTCCTTTTTCCTGAAATTATTTCTGATTTAATTTCAGTTGTGATGTCACTTATTCTTGACGTCTTGTGTATTCTTGATGCGTGTAAATTTTTCGCGCTTACTTTTAAAGTCGACTGGGCGACATTACGGTTTCGCTTTGACGAGTTCGCGTGTGATACGTTGCGAGTCGATTCAGGATTTATTTTAGTTTATATCCAACTATATAGCCGAATTATTTATTTCAGACTTTATTAGTTATTCGGAGTACCGTGGGGTTTTCGGTGATTTAATCGGTGGATAAATTTTGTGCCCCAGAGCTTTTATTTGGGCATATATTATTTATTTGGAGTCCGGAGAATTTTATGGGCTCACGTGGAATTATTTGGGAGTCCCCGGTATATTTTACGGGACTTATTTTATTTATATGAATTTGATTATGATTATATATATATATGGGTTTCATACCCTAAATTATTTATTTTAGCTATATTATTTATTTGGGCGTTTCGTTTATATTTTCGGGCACGTGTTATATTATTTGGGGGTTCCCGATACATTTTCGGGATTTATTATACATATATATTATTAATTGGGGGAAATATATATATATATATAGAGATGTAATATATGTCTTGGGGTTAAAGTGTGAATTGACAAGACATGAGAGTCACACATGTAAATATGGGAATTGGAGAGTTATTTTAGTAATTATGAAAAATGAGATAGTCACTTGTGTAATTATGCTAAGTATGAGAGTTGGTTTTGTAATTGGCCTAAATATATATACATGTGAACGATTGTGGGTGTTTGATCCAGAGCTCTTATTCCTTTTCTTTGACGAACCACAACACTAGCTTCTTCATCCTTTTCTAGTCACCGATTGAGAGTGTGAGAGACAGAGAGAGAGAAGGCTGTGATGGAGGACGCATGGAGCCGTGCGTCGGACTACGCGACCTGGTGACTTGGAGGTCACCGGACGTGGTGACCCAGGTGCGGGTTAGCTCGCCGGAGTAACGGCGAGCTGGAGGCAGAAGCGGCGTGCAGCAGCGAGCTCGCCGGAGCTGGTAGTGACGGCCAGCGGTGGAGCAGATCGTTGGTAGTGACGATGAACAGTAGCGAGTCAGACTGAGTCGGGTTGACTCAGTGCCGAGTCGGGCCTTGTTTGGCACGAAACTTTGAGGGAAGCTCGGCCTCGGTGTCGTGTACGTCATATCCGAAATTGGTGCGAAACCGTTGAGCGGTTTGCCGGGAATTTCAGATTCTTCGGTATGAATTTCGGTTTCGATAATTGTAGATTTGTTCCGAATTAATTATCGATTGCTAATGAATTTTAATTATATTGAATAGGGCGGTAAGGCGGTCGTTTCGACATGTTAAAAATATTTTTCGGAAGACTTTGGTGGGTGGGTGTTATATTCGGGCGCCGGTACTGTTCACGGTGGGCCCGAAACGGTTGTTCTGTAAGCGAAATCTTAGGTCGGAAATTTTATTTCTCACTCCGCATTATTGAAGTAGTTTAAGGTGTGCAAACCCTTAGTTAATTTAATATAGATATATTAAATGGTTAATTTAAATATCTATAATTGGCTTAGAAACGATGTAGGACTTGAGATTAATTTAAGAAAATTAATTAAATTATTTCCTACGAGATTAAATATATTCCTAATTGAATTGAATAGGAATAGGCGGCTTAGAAATTCCCTTGAGAATTAAATGAGCTAGAGGATTATGTGAACGTGAGAGACGTGAAACTTAGACGCTATGCTAGGTTCCTCTCATTATACGTGGATTATCTGTTTATATTATTTTAAAGGCATGTCAAGAGAAATTGAAATATTTTCTAAGGAATTAAAGAAAATATATTTGTGAAAACATGAATTGTATATGAATTTGTTTTCATATGATTTAAATGCTTTATTGTATTTTAAAGCATGCAAAGTGATTTTGAGATTTATGTTGATATTACCATGTGGATATTTTCATAAATGTGGTGCAAGACATATTTATGTTGAGGCACGATTATTATTGAGGCCCTGGATGCATATTGAGTTGATATATGTGGGGTGTAATTATGTATGGATGTCTTTGTGTCGAACCGTCGCAACAACTGGCCAGGTATAGGTGTCTCCCACCTCCGGATTAGTAATCTGGGAATTGGGGATATAGGGTTGGTTGCTGCCCCATCGTGGTGGTACGCGCCACTCTCGGATCTTCGTAGCATGGAAGTCGCCTGTGGGGGCTCTCATGCGACCGTCTTCCTTGTTGAAGTGAGAAGTTTCAAAATCACTTGGGAAGAGTCGGTGCGGTGCTCGTTACTCATAGTATGAGTGAATGCGTGTTCGTTAACCCCGAATTGGGGCAAAGAAGGTTTCATGGGGTTTCTGCCATGAGGTTTATGAGTCATATTGCCTTGTATAGCATTATGTGATTTCATTTGATATGTATATATGATATTGTTACATGTGATGTTGGAACAGGTTTATATGTGTTATTATTACCTGTGGATTGTGAGCATGTTAATTATGTATTTTATTAAATGCTCAACTGATAGTGATTAATGTGAAGGAAAATGATTACCTGTTGTAATTAATAAAGTAATAAAGTATAAAGAAATGTATATTTTATACTTGTGATTTTATATACTTTTGTACCCTTGGGGGAGGCTAAGTATATTTGTGTAGTGACCTTTGTGGTTAGTTGCGGTTAGGGATGGACTGCATAGTTGATTTTTGAGTTGATACATTCGAGAAGGCGGGGTTAACAGTTTTGTGATGGTGATTAGTTGTGTGACCTCTTTGGAGATTTGAGATTATGGATTTATTTTTGTCACTCTTATCTGGCTGTCTGTCGGAAACCGAGTTTTTCAAGTTTTGAAGACAAACTCATAGTATTTAACAGGAAAAACCCGTTTTCGCCTACCCCCGTAGTCAGGACAGGCAACAACGGAGACTGGGGGCAAGACGGTCATTTTTACTGTATGGTTTCTTAAAGAAAACTATTTTATTATTTCCTCGAGATTCTGAGATTCCGAGACTTCTTTCTCAAGATCTCGACCTGTAGAATTTTGAAAGGTGTTCCATTGTTTCACCTTTGTTTCCTATCATTTCTATGTCTCGGGTATGAGGCTTAGTGTTGTTCAGGGCACACCTATAGTGTTGCCATTTCCTTTTCTCTGGGTTGTTGATGTCACCACCTAGGTGATTTGAGTGGTTACACATGTTAGGGGCATGGATGCCAAGTGGTGGATTTTGATCCTTGTGGATATTAAAGGTGAGTGTGATTCCCTCTGTTTGGAGTTTCTGGTTAGCGTTGTAGGCGCTTGATGATTTGTTAGATTGGACCTTAGGGTCGTGTACCTAGCATACGTTGGTGAGAGTAGTGTAAACTACTGGTGTGGTGCTTGGAGTACGAGTCTTAGTCGTATCTTATAAGCCCGTGTTGTGTATTTATATATATATACATATATATTTATCCCTGATATATATATATATATATTCATTTACGGTAGCATGTGAGCACGTACCTTGGGTTTTCGTGGCTGGGTTATGTTGTGGGCTATGTATCTCACTGGGTGGTTTAGCATTACCTAAACTGCCAGAGGATGTGGTAGTTAGAGTATCTTTTCCCACTGAGCTTATTTTCTCACAGGGGAATTTCATTTGCCCCCTGGTATTCCACGCCAGGTTGCAGGAAACATACGACTATGAGCAGGATGGAGTGCAACGGCAGTTTTCTTTAGTTTCTTGTTACAGGTTTTGGAGTTGCGTTGGGTGATGCGGTTACGGATGCAGCACGACTGGTTTTGGGGACAGTAGTTGTCTTCTATTAGCTTCCTTACCCATGTTTTGTGGGATTGTCATTTATTTCTTTTGGGAGCCAGTCTGTTGGCATATCCCTATTTGATGTATCTTTTATTTCCTGTATTTATTCTTTGAGGAGGTTATTGTATCTATTCTGCACAGCTAGGTGATTTCCTGTACTCTTATTCGAGCAATTGTGGCTCTGTTGATTTTAGAGGGTTTGGAGAGGTCTTGGTTTCTTTCCACTACCTCGGCCCTAGTAGGATTGATGAATGTGGGGCTTGGAAGCCATTGTTATTATCGAAATGTTATTGGCAGGTACTTGTGCTGTGGTTATGTATCCGGATGTTCCATTTACAAACGGAATTCTGCCGGATTTTCGTTAGATTCCGCTGCTTTGTTTATTATTCATTTGGGTATGAAATATACCGTTCCATCATTATTCCATACGTTTTCATGACTAATGATATCTTAGTTGGTTGCTCATCATAATGATCACATCCTGGATCCCTTGGATATCCCAGTTCGGGAGTCTTAGGAATTTAGGGACGTGTCAGCATGATATTAGAGCATTTTACCTTTTGTGGGTGTTTGATGACCTTCAGTCATTGGTTTTCATTTGTTTTTCGTTTCTTTTTACTTCCGCATTCACTCCCTTAGCTCTTAGGCTCGGGTTTCGGAGTCTTAGGAATTTGGGGCGTGACAGTTGTAATGAGGGGAAACTGAAGACCACACATGTGATGATTGTGTAGATGAGAGATTATAGATATTTAATATAAGGGGTTTTATATTCATTCTAATCTTGTCTTAGATTGAATGAATGCATTATCTCAATCAATCATGTTTATTTAGTATTCCCTAGAATATCAAGATTTTTTACACAATAGTGCTTAACACCCGAAATCCTAAATTTACGCAGGCTATGCCTAGGTGAGGTGGCATAGACATGCTTTAGTTTACTTTCATGATGTTTAGAGTAAAGTAGATGACATGCACTAATCACACTCTGTCCGGAGATGAGTTTTAGCCAATCCGATTGACAGTATCTCTTTGGAGAATATACTCGACTATTTGCTGTATAATCTGATTCACGGGTGATGGATCACCCTCTTGCAATTAATCAAGTAAATAACTATATTATGCGGTTAGTGGTGGAGTAAGAAAACCCTAGTTTTTCTCTACTCTGAAACACAAACATAATTTACTTCTTATTATTAGTTAGTTTAACTAGATCACAAATCTCAAATCAATCAAAACATTTTTCAAACTGTAATTCAGAACTGTTATATTTGTAAATTAAATAAATCCAAGTCTCTGTGTGATTGATATTCCTATTCTCAAGCCAAACTATACTACAATACAATTTGTGCACTTACGATCGGTAAAACTAGGGCACTACAAGAGTTTGCCACCATCAGTAATTTAAATACTCAGTTAGTGGAATTGTAGTCGAGTATTTGAGAATATGAAATTGCTTATGCCTACATGTATTCACGTATATACCTACTTGTATATTAGGCTTGGTTGGGATGCCCTCGAGTTGATGATAGGGTGCCAATTATCGGGTTGAGTAGCTTTGATCACATAGGCCACTCCGTGTTTTGGGGGTCTATTTAGTTTCTTTAGATCTCTTGGTAGTGTCATCTTGCCCCAAGCACGTGTGAGGGTGTTAGTGATGCCTTTAGGTAGGTCCGACGCTAGATTTCTCTTCACCACCCCCCTTGAGCTTGGACCTTCACTTCCTAATTTTATAGTTGTTTTGAGAATCAGAAGTCACTTGTGATTTTAGTATCTTTTTACATAATTTGGATAATCCGACCTTCCGCTCAATTGTCCATCTCTTTATATAAATGTCTTTTAATGGTTTTCTAGGTGTACGGACTCTTAGGGAGGTAACGGGACCGACCGACAACAATTGGGACCATTTTTCAAAACCAAAATTCAGTTCAGGGCGCGACATCTCGCACAGAATTCCAAAAATTTTGACATCCTGAGGTGGCTAGTTGAGATGGCACACTAGCCCGCCGACCCCTGTTCACTATTTCAGTCGTATCTTTTGATCAGCTTGGAGGTTTTTGACAATTTTGAACCATTGAAAAACTAACTGAATGAAGTGGAATTAGGCTTTTGAACCTACCAATTTGGAGTTGTTGTGAGAGAGTTCTGTCTATTTGAAGATGAGGGTGTTTTATAATCCTTCGGGCACTTAGCCAATCTTTCAGAGGTTCTTTGGGAATCTCCTTTGGTTGTTGTGGGGACTCTCCTAAAGTGCCTTAGGGACCTTTATAAGGTCCCATTGAGGTTAGTTGGGTCCTTGTACCATTCTTCTCTTCCTCTTGTCTTCTTTATGGGGTTGAATCCCAAGTGATTGTAAGTCTTCCCTAACCTCTCGGATGAGGTTATTATAGAATACGGTGGTGAATTGAATAACTTTGGTGTGGTCGTGGTTGTCATATCTTGTTTGGTTGGAGCGTGGTGAGCCTTCACCTTGGAGTTTCTAAATTATTGCTTAGCTTTGGAAACATCAGAGCCGAACGGAATTGACCGAGCCTTTTCAACTTTTTTCTTAAAAACCATTGAATGGGGTTCAACACCTTTTGAATTTTTGTTCTCGGCATTCGCTTTGGTTTCGCGGGTTTTGGTACTCTTACTTGTGTACCAGTAGGTGGTGTGACTTAGGGATTGCTTTACGGTTGTGGGTTTTAACTTAGTGTCAAAATCTTTCCATTTGTTTAACTTTCGAGCTTAAAGTGATTAGAAAGGAGGGTGTGTGCATCCTTTGTGGCTTCTAGCTAGTTTCATTGGCTCTTCTAATTCCCTAGAGCATTGTAGGAGCGTTAGTGTCGGTGATTGGTTATGAATGCTTGTTTTTAGAGTATTTAGGTACGAGGGTGGAGTGTTCTTGGAACGAGTGTGGTGTAGGTATGTTGTGGTACTCACTCCACCGACCTTGAGAGACTTTGTGCTGAGGGCACGAGTGTGTGTTATATGCTACTGTGGTTAGTATATAGGAGGTTGGATGGTCTGGACCTTGGTGTATATTTTTATTTAATTATATATCTCTATGTATTTACATGTACGTTGTTGTATATGTGTATCTTGTGCTAAGTGGAATGTGTCACGCCCTAAAAATCCAAAGGTCCCCAAACCGGAGCCTCCAAGGATCCCGAGTCTAATGCCGTATAGAGCACCTACTAGACGCATCAAGAACAATAAGATACGTAGAACAATAATAACAATAACTGGTTCAATATATACATGACAAAAAGTGAATACAAAATGAATCCATCGGATACATAACGATGCAGAACAAAATACACGGAATACATGATATAAAGATACAAAAAAAAAGGAAGGGATATGCCAACAAGTTGGCTCCCAAGTGATACAAGAATAACCCTAAAATAATAAGGGGATGGATACAAGGAAAAAAAGATGATGCTGCCCAAATAGGGTTTAGAATAGTGATTAAAATGGACCTTTGTAGTGACCTAGTTTTATCGATTGCAAGTGCAGGAATCGTATTATAGTATAGCATGATTTAAGAACAGGAATGTCGAATCCCACAGAGACTTGCATTTATTCACTTTAGTATTCTAATAGTACTGAATTATGGATTTTATGAAAAGTGTTGGTTGGATTGAAATCTATCTTCTAATTAAACTAACTAAAAACATGAATTAAAGATGGTTTGTGAATCAAGGTAGAGAAATTCTAGGGTTTTTCATAACTCCACCACTAACCTCATAATATAGCTATCTACTCATTCAATTGTAAACGGGCGATACATCACATGTTAATTAGATTAAACTTCAAATAATCAATTGTAATCCCCAAAGAGATACAATCAACCGGGTTCACTACAACATGAAATTAAACTAAAGCATATCTATACCACATCTCTTAAACATGGCCTATGTAAACCTAGGGTTTTATGTGTGAAGATCCATTGTGTAGAAAATCATGAGTTAAACATCCGAGTTCTAGCCCATATTGAATAAACATGATTGAGTGAGATAAAATAATCATTCAGTCTAAGACAATAATAGAACAAACATAGAATCTCTTATGTTAAATAACTGAGGTCTCTCATCTACAGAATCATCACATGTGTGTTCTTCAGTTTTCCCTCTTTACAATTGAAATAATTAAATAAAACCACATTACTTGGCTAGGGTTTTCTAACAAAGCCTAGATACTGGTTTAGTTGCTCATGGCAGAGGAAGAATGCATCGTTGATGAAGAATCGCCATCCATGGTCTTCTTCTCCGGATCTCTAAGTATTGATGCTCCTTTTCTTTTAATGATAGAAATCTCCAGAGAAAATGCTTTAAAAATTAGGTGTTCAGAGTCTCTCCAGATCTGCTCCAGACCTTGGTATCTATAGAATGTGTTGAGAAGAGTCCTACTTGAATGAGACTTGTCCTGCTTCAACAAGGATTCCTCTTATGTCTGTTCTTCTTTAATTCTGAGCCAATCCACCTCAATATGATGTAAATATACCTTAATCACGTGCTTAGAGGTGTTGGAGTGTGAAACAAGTCAAAGGAAGTCGATTCAGATTGAAACACAATTTTTGAGAATTCTAGGTCAGCCAACTACGCAGGCCTCTTCGCATATGCGTAGAGGTCCCTACACATAAGCATAGTCTGACCTAAGCGTAGGCCAGTGCATAGCCTAGTTCGCTGGTTTGCGCAAAATTGCACTTTTAAACATTGTATTCGCTGGCTTGTGTACCAAAAATATTAAAATCGACTTTTTGCATTTCTCATTCCTTTTGGACTCCATTCACTTTTAAAATTTATGTTTTGCCCTCCGGGACGCATCTTCTCTAAAAAACTCCATTTTCTTCTCTTTTAGATTGGTCACAAACACCAAAGTTAGCTTGTTTTCTCCGTTAAGCTCCTGAAACACACTTAGACATGCAATCCGGATAAAAATACCAAGGAATGTGATGATAAGACTTAAAAATAACGAGTTAAGGGCCTATGTACAACATTCGGCTCCAATCATAGCCCCAAATTTAAATATTATTAGTCCCTTAGCAATCAACTCAAGAGAGAAGTTTAAAACACCTTAAGATAACTTTATGACCTAACTATTCTACACTAATCCATTACTTTTGTAAGGGTCGATGATTACACTTAGCTTGTCCAATAAGTCTTTTAAATCACTAGGCAACACCTAGTGGACGAGTGAAGTCTCGTGAGGGTTATATATACTACCCACAACTTCTTCATTCTCACACATTCATGCATACTAATCAATGAAGCCATGCTACAATATACAAGATAGTATGACCACAAGTATTCCCACTCACTACTGAATAACAACTATCTCGAATCAATGTTGAGAATGGTTCCCACTATAGTGAATAACTTGTTAGTTCTATTTCCAATTCGGACAACCTTTCGTGATTGAGTGAACATTCTCTATTGCAAACTATTATACTTTTCATATTTCATCTTCATTGCCTTCGCTATGCTTTTTTTTCCTTTCTATTTTTTTCTTTTTCCCATCATTTATTTTTTCCCTTTCAAGAACTTTCTAGTGGTTTTTAGCGGACGTTGGGCCAATGTCTCCAAACCTAGATAGCTTTAGGGCACTATGTGATAAAGCACCCCTCGGGCTTAATAATCCAAATCATCTAGGCTCGACTTCATTAATATAACTTCAATATTTTTCCCCTTTTCACGCGAATACTCAATGATTTGTGGCAAGAGGCCCGTTTACTCAGTTCGAAACCATCTATTATTCAACTTTTTTTTTCATACTATTTTTCCATTTTGTTTCCAGCATTCGAAACTTTTTCTACATAATACTCAAAGATGACTAATCTAACCATAGAGATCGTGTGCATGTGTGATGTGAAATTGAAATTACCTAGAAGAAGGTGAGCTAAGTGTAGAGGGGGGAGGGGTATTTGCGGAATATTTAATTTTAATCACAATAAATGTCATTAAAAAACTTTTCTTATTCTAATAATATTTATCAGAGATAAAATAAATTTTTATTAAATAAATATTTTTAATAAAAATAATAAATTTTTATTCAAAATAATTTTCTTTTAATAAAACAATTAATATTTATTAAAAATATTTTTCTTCACAAAAAGAAACTCTTTTGAGAATAATCAATCAGTGATGCCCTAGAATCAATATTGTGAGACGTAGGGTACAATTGTTACCCAAAGATGTGGAGTAAAATAATTATTTCAATATATAATAAAACGTATTATTGACCCACCAATCGATCGCGTATCCCACCGATCGATCACTAGTGTGCCAATTAGGGTTCCTGTTTATTTCTCATTTACCACCGATCAATCACTTGTGCCACTGATCGATCACACTACCAAATGATCATTCGCTTAATACGAATTGCTATTACCAATTGATCAATTAATCCCCCGATCGTTTGAAAAATTCTAAACGCAAATTCTGGGAACAATGTGCAGATTTTCTAATTAGGTTATTATTGTTTATTATTCCACACAAATTAATTCTCTTCACAATTAATATTAATCAAACAATAATATAATAACAGAATATAAAACAGTAAAATAACACACATATTTTTTATGTGGAAAACCTTGGAAACGTTCCAAGTAAAGACCACGAATACCCTCTAGTATCGATGCACTATGAATCAAGAGTTACACAAACTCTATGAAGATGGGACTTACAACAGATGGTGTCTAGATT
This sequence comes from Cornus suecica, assembly GCA_963922005.1. Classification (NCBI taxonomy): domain Eukaryota; kingdom Viridiplantae; phylum Streptophyta; class Magnoliopsida; order Cornales; family Cornaceae; genus Cornus; species Cornus suecica. The sequence continues at coordinate 30,754,886 of OY998240.1, forward strand.
TTTTCAATATCTAGGTCATCCAATTGTGTATAAAAATAACAATTGTTGTAGCACGATTGAATAACCCCAAAAACTATAGAGAACTAGAAGATGAATAATCAATATATTTTTTCTCTCTATCTCTCTATCTATCTACAGAAAGATATTTTGTGTGGAAGAATTGCAGAGCTCTCAAAGCTTGTCTTCTCTTCTCAATATCTACCCATATTTATAGAAAAAAAGTCTTGAATTATGGAATATAAATCTTCAATTATGGAATGATATTTCTTTGCTTGCACTACAAAAAGATTTGATGTGAGGACCAAGTAATAGCTGTGAATGGACTAGTCTGTCCATCAATATGCTTGTACAAGGAGTCAGAATTCTGCTAATACTATTTCGCATGAATTCCAATGTCGGTGTCGTCGATCGATCGATCGGGAATTCCACCGATCGTTCGGTGGTTCCTGAATATTAATAATTAGTTATTCTACAATTTTATGCTCCAAAATACCTAATCTACCCAACATGGTTATTGACTAGACATGCCAATATAAAAATGTTCTAACAATCTCCCCCTTGGCATTTCTGAGTCAAAACCATATTTTACAATGATATCCCTAAGGGATACAAAATTAAATCTAGACCTATGAAGACACACCAACATACATAGATCCAAACCAGTATCTTGATCTCATGAAGATTCTACCAATTCCGACAACCACAACACTGAGCAAACATACCGTGAAAAACAAGTGTGGAAAAATAATTAACAGGAATAAACAAATATAATGATCATAAAAATAATATCAATAACAATAGGCATAATGATCATTACTTTAAAATAAACCAAGCATGCATTTTAAAAATATTACTTAATCCTCTCCCCTTGAAAACATACTCCCCCTCAACAATTAATCGCACCCCCTTAATAGATAATCTCTCCCCTATAATATATATTCTCTCCCCCTTTTTGACACTGAAATGCAATGCAAAGTAAGATCAGTATAAACTAAAATTGCAACCATTTAGAAAGAGAGGAAGAGAATTACTCAAACTGTAAATAAAAGGAAAAACGATAAGAGGAGACTATGAAATCTAGATAACAAACAAGATAGACATAGAACTCTAAAAGTTCAAACCCAGATTCTTAATTGACAAATATCTCTACAATGCATGACCCAAATACTAATGCATGAATGCAATATGTCATGAAAAAATATAAACTTTTTTGTTTAAGAAACTTGTGAGCAGAGCTGTAGAGACAATGATGTAATCATAAACACATCATATTCACATATTTGATTTAGCTATTATACACACTGTAGTGAATAAAATCAACACACATTCCTTGTATTTATAAGCTATCTATCGCGCCCCTAAAATTTCAGAAACTCTAACCCGGAGAATCAGCGAATTTCTAAGGGGTGACGTAAGTCAAATAACCACTAGAGTCAATAATAAGAAGAAAATACATGGAATAACAAAGAAACTATTATATTCCATGTCTAATTGAATGATAGAAACTCAACAGAATGCTCTGATATCAAACTGTCATGCCCCTAAATTCCTAAGACTCCCGAACCGGGACATTCGAGGAATCCGGGGTGTGATCCATAAATAAGCGACCAACTAAGATATCATTAACCATTAAAACATATGGAATAATGATGAAAATGATATATTTCATACCCAATTGAATGGTAGAAATACAACAGCGGAATCTTACGAAAATCCGGCAGAGTTCCGTTTGTAAATGGAACATCCTGGAAACACAACTCCATAGAATAACCTGTCAATAACAATTCGACAAAAACAATGGCTCATAGCCCAACATTCATCAATCCCATTAGGGCCAAGGTAGTGGAAAGAAACCACCAACCCCTACACAACCCTGTATAATCAACAGAGCCACAAATGCTCGAATAAGAGTACAAAAATGAACATGGCAGTGCCGAATAGATACAATGACATCCTGAAATAATAAATACAAGAAATAAAATATACACCAATAGGGATATGCCAACAGACTAGCTCCCAAGAGAAATATATGACAATCCCATACAAAATGGGTAAAGAAACCAGATGATAAAGGAAACAGTAGATAGCTATCGTCCCCAAACCAATCACGCTGTAACCATAACCGTATCACTCAACGTGACTCCAAAACTTGTAACAAGGAAAATAAAAGAAAACTGTTGTTACACAACATGCTGCCTGTAGCCGTAATATTTTCGGCAACCTGGCGTGGGAATACCAGGGGGCAATGAAATACCCCTGTGAGCAAATAAACTCAGTGGGATAAACGATATCCTAACTACCACATCCTCTGACTGTTTAGGTAATACTAAACCATCCATCAAGATACATAACCCAACCATAAAAACACAAGGCAAGTACTCATATACTACCATAAATAAGTATATATCGGGGATATATATATATATATATATATATATATATATATATATATATATATATATATATATATATATATAAGTACACAACATGAGTCCATAAGGTTCGACTAAGACTCGTACTCCAAGTACCAACACCAGTAGTCTACACTACTCTCATAAACGTACACTAGGTACACGACACCCAGGTCCAATCTAACAAATCATTAAATGCTCATAACGCTAACCAGAAGGTCCAAATAGAGGGAAAACACACTCACCTCTAATATCCATAGGAATCAAAATCCACAGCTAGTACCAATGAATACTCACAACTCACTCCCCGAGAAAACAGGAGGGAAAACATTCACATCCTTGCGTAGTAACACAATCGTCATCAATATATATATATTGTACATATATATATATATAGGAACCATCATCCCATCACTAGAGAAAATCTACCTCTCAAGGACTGGATCACCTCAACTATATCACCATATGAATCTTATAATACTATCTCCAATATGATCGTTAATTTATCAACAGTCTTACTATGCATCAGGAAAGCTAACCAAATCAAAACACGGAGAATACATGGACACTACTCCCATGAACAACCACACAAGGGTCAAGAAACGAAGTAAGGGAAAAGAAGACCCAATGCTAAACCAACGGATAACCGAGATAACAATATCAAGGTTAAAAACACCACAAGTGCTTAGGGAAAACACCCGGATAAAAGAAACCGATCCATTCGGCATCCATGCCCCTAACACGTGTAACAACTCAAATCACATAGGTGGTGACATCAACAACCAAGAAGAAGGGAAAGACAACACTATATGTATGCACTGAAAAACAACAAGCCTCAAACCCGAGACTTAGAAATGATCGGAAACAAAGGTGAAACAAGAAACCACCTTCCAAAATACTACAAGTCGAGATCTTGAGAAATAAGCCTCGAAATCTCGGAATCTCGAGAAATGTTAAAAGTAAGTTTTATTTTAAGAATCCACACAGTGAAAACGACCGTCTTGCCCCCAGTCTCCGTCATTTGCCTGTCTTGGTACCGGGGGTAGGCGAAAAAGGGTTTTTCCTTTTAAATACGAATGAGTTTGTTTTCAAAACTTGAAAAAACTCTATTTGCGACAGACAGCCAGATAAGAGTGACTACAACTCCAAGGATTCCTATAATGTCCAAGAGAACAATGAAGGAAGAACAATACGTTGGACTCACGGAACACAACCATCCGTTTCCAACTCCACAAAATTAATGACAACATAAGGAAGAGGTCGGCACCACGCCGTAACCGACGGCTCAAGGAGTGACATATAAGTGAAAGACATGTACTAGTATACAAAGTACCGTACAAGAAATACTTAGGAGAATGAACTAAGCACTAGAAACAAGACTGCCAAGCTACAATACCTCGAGTACTTAATAAAATCACTTAGACTCCTTAATATCATGAAAAGGGAAAACTAGTGGTCGATACCACGGAACTAACTAATTTCAATCAATAGCTCTTTTAATTCATTATAACCTCAATTTCACATTTGATACTAACTCTCTAGATTACTAACGGAATCATGAAACCATTGTCACTCAACCAAACAGATTCAATCACAACCTCGTCTAACCACACTCAAAACCTCAAAAGTACAATAATGATACATTTATCTAAGTATGAAAGAAACCTCTATTTAGTTAGTACTACGTAACCAACCAAGGCCACAAGACTATCACCCGCCTTATCAAGGCCTCAACTCACCGTTAATACTACACAATCAACTAGGTTTACAATCTTACCACCTGTTTTCTCTAAGGCATCAACTCAAAATCGACTCTACAGTCCATCACTAACCTCAACTATCCATAGAGGTCACTACACCAATATACTTAAACCCCCCCCCCCCCCCCAAAGGGCATAAAAGTATATAACCACAAGTATAAGAATATACATTTCATTATACTTTAATAATTACTGCATGTAATAACATTTTCACATTTTTCACTTTCTGTTGAGCATTTTATAAAATATGAATTTATTTCGCAATATTCATAATCAACATGTTCCAAAATCCACAGGTAATAATATCACATAATAAACCTGCTCCAAAAATCCACATGTAATAACATCACACATACATGTCAAATGAAATCACATAAATGCTACACAAATACAATGTGACTCAACACCACTCGTGGTATACATACGACCACACACCCTATACCGAGGGTCAATGGATCCCGAATCTCTACCCATTCACAGCTGAGGATACAAGCTCACAAAGGAATGTAGAATATCGCACCGACTATTCCCAAGTGATTTTTCTCTCTATCACTTCAACAAGGAAGATGGTTGTACGAGAGCCTGACTTGGAACTCCGTGTACCATGACTCCTAAAGTCAAGAATATGAGCCTGTCTTACGTCTTCTAAACAGTTTCACATTTCGGCTTTTTAGTTCCGTAGGGGTGAACCCCTCTTGGCCAGTTGTTGCGATGATCTGACACAAAGACATCCACATATGATTATATAACCCGCATATACCAACACCATGATTTGACACTACACGATGTCCTCAATATGCATCTAGGTTTTAAATAATAATCATGTTCAATCACAATATATGTTTTTCTCTTTGTAATATATTATACACCATATAATAATGGTCCATCATAATACATGTTTTTCTCATATGCAATATATTATGCCAAATTTATCCACATGCTTCTAATATCACATTTATAAGCAATAAACCATAAAAATCAATTATATCACATAATCATGCTTGCAATTCATCAAATTATCCTTTAATTCATAAGTATAACATTTTTATTTCTTTTTAATATGCTTTTATTTTCATTAAAGGAACAATCTATAAATCATAAAGAGAACTAGAATAACGTCTAATTTCACGTCCCTCACTGCGACATATCCCCTAACATGTTTTAATTTCGTAAACATAATCAAAAGGGGAACTAACATCGCGTTCTAAGTTCACGTCCAACTTTTACAAATTTTTCTAACCTATTTTAATTCTCAAGGGGTTACTAGGTCACCTTTTCTTATTCAGTTTAAATAGGTATTAATTTAATTTTGCAAAAAAACAATTTATTTAATTTCTCAAATAAATTTCTAAGTCCTGCTTCGCTTCGAACACAATTATAGATATTTTAAATTCACAATTTAATATATATCTAAATTAAAATAAATACGTATTTGCACACCCAAACCACATCAATGATACATAAATGAGAATAATTTTCTCACCTTAATTTACGCGTAAAACAACCCCGAAATGGCTCACCGTGAATAGTGTCAATGCCCAAATATGGGACCCTCAGACCAAAGTCATCAGAATACTATTTCAAATATACCGATACGTCCGCCTCGATGACCTATACGATATATACGAAACCCATTAGCAATAGGTTATTAAATCTAAATAAATCTAAAATAACCCAAACAAATATTTTAACCTATAGATCAAATTTACGGACAAACCGCTTAACGAAAAAAATATAAAATTTTAGTATGTCGTACCTAACATCGATACGAAGCTTTCCTCAAAATTTCAGCCCAAACCGACATCGGGAAGTCGATGAAACTGTAGGATGAAGTTCCCAGCCTTAAGTTGCGCGTCACTGCTTCAGCCATGCCACCTGTGCGAGACCACCACTGCACGCCGTCACCACCATCGCACCACCAATGCCGTCGCCTCAACCACCGTGAACCGCCGTCGCCTTTTAGTCATCGTCGCGGCTTGGACGACCACCATGACACACCAAGTCACGATTCCCTTTCGCGCGACCCTCTCTCTTTCCACCAGTTCGTCTTTCTCTATCTCTTTCCGAGCCCTGATCTGTGATGGTGAAGGGAAGTAATTTCAAATGAAGGAGAGGAGAAGAAGGAGCTTGTAGCGTGGAGAAAAAGAAACACATGATTGGTTAATGTTTCTCTCATTCTACATATATACATATGTATATACATATATATCTAATTGCACAAGTGACCCTCCAAACATCCCAAATTGAAAAATAACCCCTCTTCTACATAATTATAAATAATAATCTATATAGGCATAACTAATCCAAAATTATAATGGACCAACTCCCAAGTGTGATCACGCAAACCGACAATTCCACGGGACACCCAATTAAATAATATTAAGTCCAAATAAATAATATAAATCCCAATAAATACTCCGGGGTACGTAACCATCCACTGAAACACCAAATAAAGTCCGAACTCTTCAAGACTCCTAAAATCCTGGACATCGACATTTATTGAGCAAGTCTCAAAATGACGCCGCTGATATATATACACGTCCGTAAAATAAGTACTACTATTGTAGCTGAAACATCTGAGTCATAAATTCAAACGTGCGAATAAAAACGCGTGTCGTTAACCAGTCGAAGTACTAAACGATAGACGTTTAAACAAAACCGCATAGTCATCAACTAGAAAGTCCATGAAATCGTCAAGGAGAAATCGTAAAGTTGTCCAATCGACTTTAAACATAAACGCAAAAAATTTACACGTGAAATACCAAGAATAAACAAAACGTCATGAACAAGTGACGTCACAACAGAAAATAAATCGAAAAGAATTTCAGGAAAATGGAAAATAACATGGGGTGTTACACTATCACAAGGCAAGCTTTATATAACAGTTACAAATATATATATATATATATATATATATATATATATATATATATATTTAGGTGCAAGCAAATAACTAAGATTAAAGCAATACGTACTAATTCTAATAATCTCCTCACTAACCTTGATGATACTTCAATCCAAAACCTAAGCTAGAAGTCAAATCTTTAACTTGGACCTTATTGCTTGTAAAAAAAGAAATACCACATTATCACATAATTTATTCTTTTCACGATATCCCTTTTTGTCTTTCTAAGCTCTGGACTTTCCAACGAGGATTTTTAGTCCCGACCAACTGGGCCCGAGCTTCTTCTATGGGATATATGTTAATCAATTTTCTCTCCCTCTTGGATTGAAGAACTGCCTTTTGCATTTTTATATTTGGGAAAATTACACAAACTACCCCTGAACTATAACATAATTGCACGCGGTACCTCTTATGTTTCAATAATATCATAAACTACCCTTAAAACCACATCCGTTGTAACACTTAGCCCCTTCCGTTAAAAGTCAACCCCTTCCCTTAAAAGTCAATGACGGAAAATTTTATTTTGTTCCAATTTAACCCTTACTTTTACATACAAAATTACTTAAATACCCTAAATTTTTTTACCAAATTTCCCTCACAATTTCATTTAAAAAAAATAAAAATTGAAATTGTTTGTTCCAAAAAATACAAACATCAATATTTTAGCAAATTCCATTAACATCAATATTAGTTTAAACCCCAAAAACTTAAATAAAAAGATTCTATAAATTATATTTTTCGTAAAAAGTATAAATTTAAAAATATATATATATATTTCGGAAAATATGATTTTTTCCGAAAAATAATTTTTTAGCGAAAAATATATATTATGTTCCAAAATATGATTTTTTTACGAAAAATATATATTATGTTCCAAAATATGATTTGTTTTTGCAAAAAAGTATATATTATGTTCCAAAATATGAATTTTTTACGAAAAATAATTTTTTTGCAAAAATTATATATTATGTTCCAAAATATGATTTTTTTTTCGAAAAATAATTTTTTTGCGAAAAATATATATTATGTTCCAAAATATAAAATGTTTTCCCAAAAAATTCATATTTTGGAACATAATATATAATTTTTGCAAAAAAATTCATATTTTTGGAACAAAATATATACTTTTTCGCAAAAAAAATTCATATTTTGGAACATAATATGTATTTTTAACAAAACAAATATTTTTATAATTTTTTAAATGAAATTGTGAGGGCAATTAGTAAAAACAGTTAGGGTTAAATTGGAACATGCATATATAAGGGCAAAATTGGAAGTTCACTCCAAAAATAGGCTTTATTGACCAAAAAGAAAATTTTCCGTCGTTGACTTTTAATGGAAGGGGCTAAGTGTTACAACGGAGGTGGTTTTAAGGGTAGTTTATGATATTGTTGAAACGTAAGGGGTACCGCGTGCAATTATGTCATAGTTCAGGGGTAGTTTGTGTAATTTTCCCTTTATATTTTGATTATCTCATTTTTTCCTCCTTCAACATTACCATAATACTCAAAAGCTTGCAACAGGTATTCAAAAACAAAGATCAATCTAGTATAATTCATGAACCTACATATCACTTTGGATTAGATGAGAAAGATTAAAAGTTTCAGCAAGTATTACAGTCATCTCTGAATTGAAACAAACAGCCAAAGTTAATGATTTCTAAAAATAATACTTAAGCATGTCAAATGAATAACTCATATCCTTATATCAGACTAACATCTCCAATTCCCATAAGCATAATAAACAAAATTAAATATGAGAATAGAGTAAAATATGACAACCATGTGTATCCTTGCCATGCTCAACAAGCTAAATATTTTATTTTATAATTTTTATCATTTTTGTCGTAATGATGCATGCATGAATAAACATAGTAGTAGCAAACCATGATGCATTAATAATAATAATAAAAAAATAATAAAAATGCATTATAATAAAAATGCATGATAATATATCAATTCTAGGATAAAAAAATAATGAAAGATATTCCTAGAATGATACATATGAAGACATCTATTCTAATGAGAACATACCACTAGATTTCTTAAGACTCGCATGATTTTGAAAATCTAATGGTTTTGTAGAGATGTTTGTCAACTGAGAATCTGTGGATATAAACTCTAGACCTTTCTCAGAACAAATTTTAGGAAAAATGCAATAACGATTATCAGATGTACATTTATCGGAAGTGAAATTGACATTATGGTTATTATCGTATATTTGGCTAATGCTAAACAAATTAGCCTTTAGACCCTTAGCATAATAAACATCTTCTAATTTAGGTAGACCAGAAGCAACAATGGTGCCCTTTCCTAAAATTTTAGATTTTTTTCCATTACCAAAAGTAGCAGTTCCAATATCACTGCTCTTAAAATAACCAAACAATGACTTAGTTCCAATCATGTGCCTAGAACAACCACTATCAAAACGCCAGGAACTAGAGACACATGCTTTAAGATCAGTATTGACAACAAAACAATGTAGCTCACCTTTCTTAACCCATGTCTGTCTAATTTTCGGAGCTCTACTCATTAGCTCTGATAAATTCTTTACCTCTTAACTCAAAACCCTAATTTGATCTTCAACACTGGGTCTTCTTTGAGTTGTCCTTGATTTCAAAAAATTTCCTCTTAATTTAAAGCACATGGGACGAATATGACCTTTTACTCACACAGTGATGACATACAAGAACAAACCTTTGAAAACCATTATTATAATTCTTATGATACTTAGTGGTAAATGGAGGCTTATTCTCAACCGGCTTTCTGACATAAGTGTCACACCCCAAATTTCCTAGGACTCTGAAACCCGAGCCTAAGAGCTAAAGGAGTGAATGTGGAAGTAAAAAGAAATGAGAACCAATGACATTCAGTCATCAAACATCCACAAAAGGGGTAAAAATGCTCTAATAACATGTTGTCACGCCCCTAAAATTTCCAAAACTTTAATCTAGAGATCAACGACCAAGGGAAGACGTCAATCAAACGACCACTAGAGTCAACAATAACAAGAAAATACATGAAATAACAATGAAAAATATACTCCATGCCAAATCGAATACTAGAAACTCAATGATATCCTCTGATACCAACAGACACGCCCCTAATTTCCTAAGACTCCCTAACCGGGACATCCAAGGAATCCAGGATGTGATCCTTAATACGAACGACCAACTAAGATATCATTAACCATGAAAACATATGGAATAATGATAAAACAAATGGTATATTCCATACCCAAATGAATGATAGAACAAATGAGCGAAATCTAACGAAAATCCGGCATAGTTCCGTTTATAAATGGAACATCCGTGTTGGCCACATATTGACACCTAGAGGGGGGTGAATATGGTCAATTACAAAATTTGAGACTTTTTCGGTTTGACTTTGTTTTATCAAAAATAATCTTTGTAGAGCTCTAGTCAAACACATAGTGAATAAGATGATATCTTAAGTGTCTACCTTAATTCATAATTTAAATTATGAACAATGAATTGCATTACCAATTATATGCATAATGGAATCAAGTAGAATAGGAAATAATTCATGCATCCAAGTATGCAATTCAACTAAGCATGTTATAACATTTTTTTCATTTATAAAGACATAATGCAAAGTTCTATTAGTCATGAGGAATGTCTTGTAGAGTTTATGACAATTTATCAAGCATTGAGTTCATACATAAACTTTCAATTAGAATCTTATATTGAATATGCATTTAGTCAAACACTTGGGGTGCATATGAACATTTTATGCTAAGGTGTGTTGAATATGAATTTTATCAAACACTTGGTGTGCACATGGATTATATTTAAATGAGATAGTAGTCTAAGCTATAATCCAATCATGTTCACAATTTAATTCATTTCAACTATGTCTTTTCCTAACCTCTTCATTGATACACAACCACAAGCAATTCCATATCATTGTTATTTATAAAGCTCAAGATTATAAATGGAAATTGCTTTTAAAATAAAGAGATAAGGGTTAGATAAAATGCACACCATAGACACCGAGATTTTTACATGGTTAAACCAAATCTTTGGTCTACTCCATGCCTTGAGATAACCTCTCAAGGATTCCACTATCGTGTTTCTCTTTCTGGGGATAAGCAAACCCTTACATGCCTCATTCTTCCGGGTGAATAGCAAACCCTTACACGCTTCTTCTTCCGGGTGAAGAGCCAACCTTGCTCACTCTTGCGGGTGGAGAGCCAACCTTCGAACACTCTTGCTTTCGGGTGAAGAGCCGACCTTTGCTCACTCTTGCGGGTGGAGAGCCAACCTAATCCTCTCTTTTCAAGGTAGAGAAAATTTTTTACATAGCTTCAACAAGCCCAATCCATGCCAAGACAACTTCTTGGTCTTTCACTCACAAAGAATAGGAATTGAATTTGAGTGTATACAACATATCTCTCAATAGATGGATATAGAAATTCAAAGCTCACTTCCTCATATACTTAGAGTCATAAATGAAATACTCAATTGAAAAGCTCAACTCAAGTATGAAGAATGAATCACAAGAAGAAAATATGAATGATGCTCATGTGGTGATTCATGTAGGAGTTTTCTACCCAAAAATAATTTCAAAATTGAAGCACAAATGATAGATCTTTCATACTCCTATCTCCCTCTCTTCTCTTAACCATTTTTGGATCATATAAGGCATATATATAGTATAGGAACACAATATAGCCGTTTGGGGGTGTTTGGGGAAGTTTTGGAACACTTTGGATCCGAAACTAGCTGTTAGAATTCAAATTCCGAATGAGGCAGTCGACTGGGTGTTTTGGGGCAGTTGGGTGGGTCTTCAAAAATTCATTCCGAAATTTATTTGTAACTCTCTGACTCAGCCAGTCGACTGGCCTTCTTGGTCCAGTCGACTGGGTCAACAGGAAGTCGACTGGGTGGTTACCCACTAGACTGTGTTGTTCAGCCCACTTTTGACACAGTTCACTCTTTTAGTCATAACTAGAGTTCCGTAACTCGGATAAAGTCTTTCTTTAGCTTTTTGGAAATAATACTTCAATATTTTAATTTTAGGCTTTTGAATCACTCCATTTGAACCATGTTTGAGTGCGATATTGTCGTTTTAATGTGACGCTTCATTTCGAACTTTTAACCCACTTGATGGTTTTTCGTGAAATCTTTTGGAATTTTTCCGAAATGACTAAAATAGACTCCTAGGATGTCTTAGAAAATTATTCAGGTCCTTGACATGCATAAAGTCAATATTGAGATCATAAAATGTTTTTCTAATTTAAACAAATTCTCAATATTAGACAAAAGCTTTTCATGGTTTAACAATTTTGTTCAAAGCTTTAATATGCATCTAGAATCCATTTCAAGTGATATGAGTTAAGTTAATTTTTTTAGGACAACATCTTTGTTGGTTATTCCATAGCTTATGAAATCTTGAACTAACTCAACTTTAGCAAAAGACTAAATGATGTTCACAGTTTAATGTTAATGATGCAAGGACTCATGAATGATATGCATGATCCTATATGCTATATGGTCAAGAGTTGAGCTTTCAAATAAGTTATTTTAGAAATAACTTTACATTTAATCTAGCAGCCACCCAAGACTATTTTACCCATTTCTTTGATCTTCAATTTCTTTAAGCTTTGGGTTGATGTCTCCATCCTTGTCTCCAATGTCTTTTGAGCTCTAAAAACCTTTGCTTGATCTTCTCATGGATCCACTAGCTCTCTTGAGTTTATCTTGAATCAATAACCTATTAAGCATAGCTCAAGTAGACATTAAATTCACCACATTCAATGGTTTGTTATCATCAAAATGTCATGTTTACCCATGGTGGAAAACCTTGGGTCAACAATCCGTACACCCAACCATAACAGAATAACCTGCCAATAACAGTTCGATAGTAACAATGGCTCACAGGCCCAACATTCATCAATCCTACTAGGGCCGAGGTAGTGGAAAGAAACCAAAACCCCTACACAACCCTCTATAATCAACAGAGCCACAAATGCTCGAATAAGGATACAGAAATGCACATGGCAGTGCAGAATAAATACAATAACATCCTGAAACAATAAATACAGGAAATAGAAGATACACCAATAGGAATATGCCAACAGACTGGCTCCCAAAAGAAATATAAGACAATCCCATACAAAATGGGTAAAGAAACTAACAGCAGATAACTATCGTCCCCAAACCAGTCGCGCTGCAACCGTAACCGCATCACCCTGTGCAACTCCAAAACCTGTAACAAGGAAAACAAAAGAGAACTGTCGTTGCACCGCATGCTGCCCATAGCCATAACATTTCCTACAACCTGGCGTGGGGATACCAGGGGGCAAATGAAATACCCCTGTGAGGAAATAAGCTCAATGGTAAAAGATATCCTAACTACCACATCCTCTGGCAGTTTAGGTAATGTTAAACTATCTAACAAGATACATAGCCCACAACATAACCCAGCCACGAAAACCCAAGGCACGCGCTCATATACTACCGTAACGAGTATATAACGGGGATATATATATGTATATACATATATATATAAATACACAACATGAGCCTATAAGATACGACTGAGACTCATACTCCAAGTACCAACACCAGTAGTCTACTCTACTCTCACCAACGTACACTAGGTACACAACACCCAGGTCCAATCTAACGAATCATCAAACGTTCGCCACAAAATCCAAAAGAGGGAAACACACTCATTTCTAATATCCACAGGAATCAAATCCACAACTAGTACCAAAGGATACTCATAACTCACTCCCCGAGAACACAGGAGGAAAAGCACTCACGTCATTGCGTACTAACACAATCGTCATCCATATATATACAATATATATATAAGGAACATAGTCCCATTCGTAGGGAAATCTATACCTCAAGGATGGAATTACCTCATCATATCACCATATGAAAACCTCAATTGTTATCTCCAACAAGGTCAATAAATTACCAACACTCTCACTATGGATAAGGAACGATAAACGGTCGAATCTTGGAGAGTACATGAACACTACTCTTATGACAACCCCATAAGAGTCAAGGAACTAAAGCAAGGGAAAAGAAGTCCCAATGCTAAACCAACGGATAACCGAGACAACAACGTCAAGGTTAAAACACCACAAGTCCTTAGGGAAAACACCCGGACAAAATAAACCAATTCACTCGGCATCTATACCCCTAACACGTGTAACAACTCAAATCACCTAGGTGGTGACATCAACGACCAAGAAGAAGTGAAAGGAAACACTATATGTGTGCACTGAACAACACTAAGCCTCATGCCCGAGACTTAGAAATGATCCGAAGCAAATGTAAAAAAAGGAACCACCATTCAAAACTCTACAGGTTGAGATCTTGAGAAAGAAGTCTCAAAATCTCAGAATCTCAAGAAAAGTAATAAAATAGTTTTCCTTTAAGAAACCACACAGTAAAAATGACCGTCTTGCCCCGGTCTCCGTCAGTCGCCATCACCGGCTTTTAGAAGTTAAAAATCTCTTTAAAGAAGATCCTAAGATCATTTTATAAAGTGTTAAAACTTTTAGTTGCTACGGGGGTAGGCGAAAACGGATTTTTCCTTCTAAATACAAAGAGTTTATTTCAAAACTTAGAAAACACCGTTTCCGAAAGATAGCCAAATAAGAGTGAACACAACTCTAGGGATTCCTATAATGTCCAAGAGGACAAGAAAGGAAGAGTACTACATTGGGTTCATGGAACACAACTATTCGTTTCCAACCCCACGAAATCAAATGATAATACAAGGAAGAGGTTCAACACCACATCGTAACTGATGACTCTAAGAGTAACATAGAAATCAACGGTCACATACTAGTGTACAAAACACTGTACAAGGAATACTTAGGGAAATGAACTAAGCATAAGAAACAACACTACAGTACCCCAAATACTTAATAAAATCACCACAAACATAACCTCTTCTAACCCAATCAAAATCTCAAATACAGTTGATAACCCATTCCTCGAAAGGTGAAAGGCACTTAAAGGTCTATACTACAACATCCACTAAGTCTACAATTCGTCACCCGCCTTCTCTAAGGCCTCTAATCTCAATTGATACTAAAATCAATCCCTAACCTCAAATTTCTAAAGATGTCACACAACTAACCACAATCACAAAACAATTAACCACCGTCTCTAAGGCATCAACTCAAAATCAACTCTATAGTCCAACACTAACCTCAACTAACCACAGAAGTCACTATGCCAATATACTTAATCTCCCTCAAGGTACAAAAGTATATAATTACCGCATTTAATTCATGTTTTCACATTAATCACTTTCAGTTGAGCATTTTATAAAATATGAATTTATTTGCAGTAATTTATAATTAACATGCTCCAATATCCACAGGTAATAATATCACATAAACATGTCAATGAATCACATAAATACTATGCAGTGTAATGTGACTTATACACCACTTGTGATACGCACACAAAAACACACCCTTCCAAAGGGTGACGGATCCTTCTCCACCATTCCCCTGAGGCTGCAGGCTCACTAGGGAAGGTAGACTCATCGAACCGTTCTTCCTAAGTGCTTTTGACACTTCACACTTTTAACCAGGAAGACATCAACCACGACCCAGTCATGCACATGAGCCTCACGGACTCCTCCCCACATTTTCGGCTTATTAGTTCTGTAGGCGTGATACCTCCTGGCCAGTTATTTCGATGATCCAAACACAAGTCTAACCACCTGTAAACGAATGTAGACTACACCAATTGAATTTTTCTCTGCAAAAGGTGAACACATGCACTACATGCACCAACACCCATGTAATCACAATACATTGTGTACGAAATAAAATATGTAATGCATCATATTTATGAAAATATCTACATGAAAATACCAACATAAATCTCAAAATCTCTTTAACATGCTTTTAAAATATAATAAAGGTTTTTAAATCGTGAGAAAACAGGTTCATATACAATTCATGCTAATTAAACAACATATTTTCTTTAATTCCTTAGAAAATATTTTCAATTTCTCTTAACATGCCTTTAAACAATTTAAAGCAATTAATCCACGTAACATAAGGGTAACCTAACATAACGTCTAAGTTTACGTTTGACTTTTACAAAACTTTACTAACCCATTTTAATTCGCAAGGGATTTACTAAGCCACCTATTATCTCTCAATTCAAATAGGAATTTATTTAATTTAGCGGGAAAATAAATAGATTAATTTCTCAAATTAATTTCTACGTCATGCCTCGATTCTAACCTAAATATAGATATTTAAATTCACAGTTTAATATATCTAAATTTAAAATAAATATTGGCTTGCACACCCAAACCACGTCAACGATACGGAAGTGAGAATAAAATTTCTTACCTAAATTTACGCTTACAGAACAGTCCGAAACCGTCCACTGTGAACAGTATAGGTGCCCGTATATGGAGCCCGTCAACCAAAGTCACTCGAAAAATATTTCGAATATACCGAAATGTCCGCCTCGACAAATTATACGATATACACGAAGCCCAATAGCAATAGGTTAATCAATTTGTGTAAATCTAAAATAACCCAAACAAAAATCATAACCTATAAACGCGATTTTCCGATAAACCGCTCAACGGAAAATTACGAAATTTAAGTATCATGAACACTACGTAGAGACGAAGTTACTCACCAAATATTAGTCCAAACCGACAATGGGAAGCAGTCCAAATCGTCGGCCAAAGTTCATCCGGACTGCACTATCGCCTCTGCTACGCGTGACACCTCTGCGGGAGCCAGACCCACCAGCTACGGCCCTCGCCGCTACTCTCCGCTGCTCCAGCCGCAACTCCTCAAGGTCGCGCTTCTAGCTGCGAACCCTAACTCTCTCTCAGCTCGACTCTCTCTCTCTCTCTCTTGCCGGCGGCGAGATGACGGTTAAGATGGAAGTGGTCGCCGCTCATGGGGAAGAAGAAGGAGAGGAAATGTAGTGTGAGGTTTCCGCGTGAAAAGGAAGGAGAATAGAGGAGTTAGGTCAGATCTATGTATATATGTATGCATATATATATCAATATTGCAAAAGTGATCCTCTAATCATCCAAAATTATAAACTAACCCCACAATAATATATATATAATTACAATTGAATATATATATATATATATACAATAAATCCCAATAAATACCGGGAACACCCAAACGAAATCTCGCAAACCCAAAATAATAACTGGACGCCCAATAAACAATCCCAATTAAATATACTGAGGTAGGAACCCAAATGTCGGAACACCTAACAAGCCCAATCCAATCAAATGTGTCGCCATCCAGTCGAAGCACTAATGCTATACGTCGAAAAGGAACCGCGTAGTCGGTAACAAGAATTCGCGTAGTCATCAAAGAGAAACCGAAATGCTGTCCAATCGACTTTAAAACTAAACGCGAAAAATTTACACGCGAAATACCAAGGATAACATGAACGTCATGAACAAGTGACGTCATAACCGAAATTAAATCAGAAATAATTTCAGGTTAAAGAAAAATAACACGGGGTGTTACATAAGGTTGAATATTAGGAATATTATCAAAACTACCTTGAGGAGAACTAGATGCTACTTGGGATGCCTTAATAAAAATCGTTTTAGGGGTAATATTTGAATTACTTGTTGTTTCTTTAAATCCTAACCCCTTTGTATTTTCTGCAGATTTACCTACACTCAACATATAATCAAACTTAAGAGTTCCACTGGACCATTTATGACTAGTTGAGTTAGCATCTTTCAATTCCTTTTCCAAAACCTCAATTCTCGTAGATTTCTCATTTATATCAAATCTTAGAGTGACTAATTTCTTATTGAGATCATATACACTCTTCAAAGCCTGCTTCTTTTCCTTTTTAGACTAAATAAATTTTTCAGACCATTGAGCTCTTTGTGTCTGAAGTTGATTTAGGCGAAAGGTGGTATCGATTAATTCTTTTCTTAAGGATTGTCATTCCTTGTCAATATTTTTAAATCGAACTATATATTTAGAAAAGACTTTGCTAAGATGTGTGGACTTTTTATAAAGTTTATTGTATGCATCTTTATATGAGTACCCATGATCTTCATTATCCTTAGAATTTTCATCTCTAGACATTGCCCATCTTGTAGCAACTTCTTCAATCTCCTTACTTTGGGCTGAAAGTGCAATAATATCCTTATAACCATAAGCCAAATCACACTCAATAGAATCACTAGTTGTTCCATGATCTGATCATTCATCCCAAGTGAGAGCTAGACCTTTTGTCCTTTTTAACTTATTAGCGCACTCCTCATCTATGTGACCAAAATCATGACACTCAAAACATTGAGGTTTCTTCTTCTAAAGGTCAAACTTGTCATTCTGATTTTTGGACTTTATTTTTATTTTTAAAATCATATGATTTATTTCCAAATTTTTGTCCGTTAATCACTTCTTGACCACAAGAAGATTTTAAAAACTTATAAAATTGTTTCATGAGCATGTCAACCTGCCTTGTACTACTATCATCCTCCTTATCATACTCAAGACGATCCTCCTTAGTGGTTTTAAAAGCTATGCTTTTCTCTTTTACACTACTAGACTTCTTAGGGGGATTTTTGAACATCTTCATCTCATAAGATTTTATATTTCCAGACAATTCTTCAAGTTTAATTTATTTAAGACTCATAACTTCCGAGAAGATAATAACCTTAGACCGAAAATGTTCAGGGAGACACCTAAAAATGTTTTTAACTATCATAGTTTCAGGAATGGGCTTTCCTAGATTGTGACAACCCGTTACAATATCAGTTAGTTTATCCTCAAAGTCAGCATATACTTCATCTTCTTCCATCTTAAGTTGTTCAAATTTAGAATTTAACATTTGGAGTTTCGATTCTTTAACTTTTGAAGTCCCCTCATGAGTTACTTGAAGAATATCCCAAGCTTCTTTGACATTTTTGCACATGGCAATTCTCTTAAATTCACTTACAGTAACGGCATTGTTTAAAGCATTCAAGGCTTTAGAGTTCCAAATAGAATTGTTTGTCTCAGTAGGAGTCCACTCGTTAGACGGTTTTAATTTAGATTTATTAGTAGTCTCGTCTATCATAGTAGGAAGTGAGTACCCTATCTCTATAGCAAGCCAAGATTTTTCATCTAGAGATTTCAAGAACGCTCTCATCCTAGCTTTCCAATACGTATAATTAGAACCATGAAATAAAGGGGACCTAGTAATTGAATCTCCTTCACGAGGTAAGTCCATCTTCTATGTTCAAGATCTAACCCTAGGTCGTTAACGTAAATCAGGGTAAACCTTGCTTTGATACCAATTGAAATTACTTAAAAGACGGTGAACTAAGCTTAGAGTGGGTGAATATGCTTTTTATAAATTTAATAACCAATTAAAATTATTTGTGAAATATTTAATTTTAATCAGAATAAATAGGTCATTAAAAAACTTTTCTTATACTAATAATATTTATTAGAGATAAAAAAAAATTATTTAATAAATATTTTAAATAAAAATAATAAATTTTTATTCAAAATAATTTTATTTTAATAAAACAATTAATCTTTATTAAAAATATTTTTCTTCACAAAAAGAAACTCTATTGAGAATAATCAATCAGTGATGTCCTGGAATCAATATTGTGATACGTAGGGTACAATTGTTACCCAAAGTTGTAGAGTAAAATAATTGTTTCAATATATAATAAAACGTATTATTGACTCACCGATCGATCGCGTATCCCACCTATCGATCACTAGTGTGCCAATTAGGGTTCGTGTTTATTTCTCATTTACCGCCGATCGATCAATTGTGCCACTAATCGATCGCGTATCCCACTGATCAATCACACTACCAAACGATCATTCATTTAGTACGAATTTGTTACCACCGATTGATCAATTAATCCCCCGATCGTTCAAAAAATTCTAAACGCGAATTCAAGGAACAATGTGCAGATTTTCTGATTGGGTTATTATTGTTTATTACTCCACACAAATTAATTCTCTTCACAATATATATTAATCAAACAAGAATATAATAACAGAATATAAAGTAGTAAAATAACACAGATTTTGTACGTGGAAAACCTTGGAAACGTTCCAAGTAAAGACGACGAATACCTTTTGGTATCAATGCACTATGAATCAAGAGTTATACAAAACCTATGACGATGGGACTTACAATAACTCTAGATTTTCCATTCTACACTCAACGTCTGAAAGTTGTTGATTCACTCGCGCTACCACGAAGTTTCCTGCTCCGATCTCCGTACTCTGACGACTCTACTTATAACGGATCAAAGCACACATAGTGCAACAAATGGTGTCTAGATTTTTTCAATATCTAGGTCATCCAATTGTGCATAAAAATAGCAATTGTTGTAGCACAATTGAATAACCCCAAAAACTATAGAGAACTAGAAGATGAATAATCAATATTTTTTTTCTCTCTATCTGTAGAAAGATATTTTATGTGAAAGAATCGCAGAGCTCTCAAAGCTTGTCTTCTCTTCTTAATATCTACCCATATTTATAGAGAAAAAGTCTTCAATTATGGAATATAAATATTCAATTATGGAATGATATTTCTTTGCTTGCACTACAAAAAGATTTGATGTGAGGACCAAGTAATAGCTATGAATGGACTAGTTTGTCCATCAATATGCTTGTACAAGGAGTCAGAATTTTGCCAGTACTATTTTGCATGAATTCCAATGTTGGCGCTGCCGATCGATCGATCAAGAATTCCTCCGATTTTTCTGTGGTTCCTAAATTTTAATAATTAATTATTGTACGATTTTATGCTCTAAAATACCTAATTTACCCAACATTGTTATTTGTAACGCCCCACATTTTTATTTCTCTTTTTTGGAATTCTTTTCCGAGTGTTAACGTTTTGTGATGTCACTTATTCATGATATCTTGTGTATTCTCAGTACATGTAAATTTTTCGCGTTTGAGTTTCGGACTTAGCGGGACGACTTCGTGAATTTTCATTTTCGGATTCGGGATTTATTATTCGTTGGCGACTACGTGGATTCGTGCAATATTTTCTCGTTGGAGCTTCGATAATCATATTGCATTCCTGAATGTGTTACCCTATTTTATTGTAGACGTTTCGGGGTAGCACTTATGTTTATTGCTTGTTATATTTTCGTTTTGTAATTAATGAAAATTGTTGAAAATTATTTCGGGAAATAAATGATCGGAGGGTAAATGAGTATTTTCATATTTAGAGCACTTAGTAGAAAATGTAGAGATTTGACTAAGTGTTGGGGCATGAATGACATGTTGGTAATTAAAGAGGATGACAATGGGTAGAAGGGTAATTAAGAGGCATGATGACACTCTTATAATTAACCCTAAGTTGGGAGGAATTTGCTCATTTCCCCTTTTAAAGTGGTGTCTCATTTATGGCTATTGATCTCATTCTCCCCTCTTTGTTCTAAACACTTGGATCATAGGGCCTTGTTTGGTTGTCACTTAAATGCAAGAATGCATTATTGTTAGGCTTTCACTTGGCAAGACTTCTTGTCAATCCTTGGATGGTTAATTAATTTCCATTGCGTTATTCTCAACCCTTGGATGTTAAGACATTGTTTGGCAAGTTAATGAGTTTTGTGTGTGGTGTAATAAGTATTTCATGGAAAGACTTATTCCTAGCCCTTGGATTCATTTTTTTTCCCATATTTGTTTTGGACCCTTGGATGGTGAGAGGTGTGAGTGGAGAATCTCTACACATCACTTGATCTTCTATTGCAAGACTTTATTGTTTTCTCTCCATTTTCTCCCTCTTGGTTCTTCTTCACTTAGAGGTGGATTTTATCACCTTAAGTTGGGAGTTTGGTATGACCATCAACATGGAAGATGTTCATGGTGTTCTTCTTTTTGGTTTGAGCCAAGGATGGGTAAGTGTTCTTCATTCCTTGTGTGTTTTCCTTTATACCCTTAGTTAGGGTTTCTTGTTAAAACCACTTAATTCTCCTCTTGTCTTGGAGCTTGATTCATTGTTAGGAGGCTATGGTGAAACTTTCCACCAGATTGCTCATTTGATTTCGTTGTTAGGGAAGAGCTAGGGTTTCATAGGCCTTACCTAGTGGTTGTGCTTTGCTCTTCAAGAGGTAGGGGAAAAATTCTTAACTAACTCATCTTATGATTGTGTGTGTATGAGAAGTTGATTCTAGGATTCCTAGCCTTAGATGAAATTTCTAAGTGTATCGTTAAAGTTGTGAAGTTACGGTTTGAACATGTTTATGTGGATTAACCCTTACGTATGGAGTAATTAGTAATGATATTGTTAAGAATATGATGCATGCTAGTTAATTGAGTGACTATTCTTGAGAATTCCCATAGTAAAGTATGCTTGTATGCCTATATATATGTGGATATGTATGTGGGTATTGTGGTGTACATGTGTAAGTGTAGTTATACATATGTATATGTGGGTGTTAGGAAGGTAGCCTTGGTATGCAATTAGGCTAGCTCATTTGGGTAGCATATTTGAGGTTATACTATGAGCATGTTTGGTGTAACTAAGCATTTCAACTTAGAGTAACTATCTAGTTTCCCTTTTGTGAATGATATTTGCTAGGTTGGGAATTGATGTTAGGTTGAGACGTGATTTATGAAAACTTGCTTAATTGAACTAAGAGCATGCTTAAAGAATGGAGTTGTTATCCTTGTGAATTAAATGATAAATTGATGATTTAGATCATGAATGGTGCATGAGAAAGCATGCTTGTTGATTATAGCTTTAAATGAGATTTAAAAAGCATGTTGAATGATGAAAAGCATTCATGTTGACATTTTGGGAATGTTTATCATAAATATGATGTGATACATATTTGTGTTGGCATATGATGTATTGAGACATAGTGTATATGGTGTCACCTTTTGTATTGAGAACTCAATTGGCGTTGGGCTACGCGCGGTCATATTACCAGGGGTGAGTAGTCTTTTGTTGAATCATCGCAACAACTGGCCAGGAGGTGTCCCCCACCTATGGAACTAAAATGCCAAAATTTGTTGTTACAGGTTTGGGTCATCCCATCCTCAAAGTCGCGGGTCGTCTCGTGCATCCGATCACCGGATCTTTCGTCACGAGTCGTCTCGTGTAACTGCATTTCTTGTTGAAAATGAGAAGAGTCAAAATCACTTGGGAAGAATCGGTGTGGTACTTTTTCTTAGTGTAAATGGGTAGACTACATATTCATTAACCTGTGTTGGGCAAAGTGTGTATCATGAGGTGTGTGAGTCACATTGCATATGAGTTGCTAATATATGATTATGTTTACATATGGATCATGATGTTATCCCATGTGGTTGATGAGCATGTTTAATGTGGATTTTGAGATATATAATTCACATGTTATTAAAATGCTAAAGTGAAATCGAAGGATATGAAAATATGATTTGCATACCTTGTTTAAAGTATAATGTGAGATAAATGCTTATACTTGTTGATATGTGCTTATATACCTTAGGGGGGTGATATGAGTTGGTTTAAGGACTTTCTTGTGATAAGTAAAGTTGGTTGTGGCTATTGAGTTGAATATGTGTTGAAGCCTTGAGAAGGCGGATGATGATTTTGTGGTATAGTTAGCGTTGGTGTAGCAACGTGTCGTCAATCATGCTATTGATGTTTTGGTCATGATAGACGAGATTATCAATAAACCGAGTCAATTGTGTATTGATGGTCATGTGATATTGTTAAAAACCTAAGTGATGTAGTTTCAAATGTGGAATTAAGGTTTGAAAGAATTGGAAGAGGTTTTGATTTGAAACTAGTTGGTTTTGTGGCAACGACCACTAAGTTCCTTTAGCAATCTTAAGGATTGAAATGTCATTGAAGATGTGATCATTTATGGTTAAGTCGTTATAGGGTTTATGAGTTTGAATGTGGAGCAAAGTGTGGTTGAGTTAGAGTTAGTGCCTTATGTATAGTCACTTGCCCTTTCCTTCGAGTTGCTTTTAAACTCTGGTTCTTCATTCATTGGCTCCATTTGAGTGTCTAGAAGTACACTTTGGTTTTTCCGTTGGTTTCGGTTTGTTTCCCCGAAAAATGATTTTTCATAAGACTTGTATTTGAGTTCATTCGGTCTTTAAGTAAAACCCATTTTCGCTTACTCCTGTAATGCCGACAAAAACTTTGAGTTTTGAAATGGTTTTAAAGTCACGAAATAAAAGATTTTGACCTTTGAAAGTCGGTGGTGTACGAAACGGAGACCGGGGGCAAAACAGTTAGTTTTACGGATTTTTAAGAAAATGTTTTCGATAAATCTAAACCGAGATTAAATGATATTTTCTCATTTCTAAAGTCTCATAAACAAGTTGAGGACTTTGTTTCATGTTTCCTAAGGGTTTAAAACTGTTTAGGGGTAAATTTTGAGGTTTCCATTTTGGGCAGTCGACTGGGCAACCAAAATGATTTTCCATAAAAATTTCCAAACTCTTTGACTTAGCCATTCGACTCTATTCCAGCCAGCCGACTTATGGTTTAGCCCCGTTTTGACCCTATTTTACTATTTCACTCATATCTCGAGCTACAGGTGTTGGATGGAGGTGGTATTTAGATTTTTAGAACGAGGATTTAAAGCTATTTATATTAGGATTTTGAATCACTTCAATATAGTCATTTTTGAGGCCGTAATGGTTGTTTGAATGTGACGGTATGTTTTGAACTTCGGCACGTCGCGACGACCGATTTTCAAAATGTCATAGATTCCTTCTCGCAACTTTAAATTTGGCTCCGTTTGTTCCTATGAATTATTTTAGGTCCAAAACTTGTCTTTATACTTTGAAGTTACTTTTTTACCATGAAATGACTATTTTATCCTTGAGTGAACACGGATGTTTAAATGGTCCGTTGAAGGTGTCGTTTTATTCATTCCACTTATATTTCGATTCCAAGTGATCTTGTTGACGTCTTTTAGGATTGGAATGACATTTTTACCCTTGTGTGGGTGTTTTACGACTGTAGGTAATTTCTTTTCATTCCTTTCACTTCCCTTTTGATTTTTGGCAACCTTTGTGACTTCCCTTAGGTTGAAGTGACTATTTTAACCTTGTGTTGGGTTTACAAATATCGGGTAGTGACATGTGATATGATTGATAGTATGAGTTGATACTAATTTGAGGTTTTGGAGCTCGGTATGCTCTTGATCTAGGAAGTGCCATGATTTTGTGATAGTGTTGTGTTAATTGTTAGTGTGGGACTAGAGGGTACAAGTCGTAGTGATCTATGAGGGGGTCTATAGTACGTGTCTTGTATAGATTGTATATCTCTATATGTATAGATGCATATCCCTTCCTTGTATTTGGTATCGGTGCATCGTTGTATAGATGTATTATTTCGGCACCTTAATGTGCCTTGTGTATCATTTGATTTAGCTTCCGCTTGGTTTTGTATGGAATTATTATGATTAATAATATTCCATTTGGTTTTATGGTTATTTAAGATCTTTATTTATTAGACATGCCAGTATAAAAATGTTCTTACATAAATTTAGAGTAACCCAAAAGATATATTAACCTAAATAAATTTAACTCGCAAGCATAGTAGTAAGGAGTACTAGTATTGCGAAATCATTCCCACGAGGATTGATTAAAACAAATTAAATCTAAGAATTACTATTTAACTGATTCAACCAAAGATTGATGACTTTGAGAAAAAGAATAATTGTAAAAGTGCTATAAATACAATGATAAAGAAAATACCAAGACTTTGATTCCACCATTAATCAATAAAATTTCAATTTTAAATTGAAGTTATTAAATATTCAAATAATCTTCACACAACCAATAAAAAATAATTACAATCAAATACATGGATGTCCTATCTAGGTTAGGGCATAGGTTCAATTAAATAATTATTATATTGGTCATGAATAACAAACAAATAATTGAAAGAATAATATAAATCAGAACTAACTATCCATGGTCAGACATAAGTGACCTATATGTTAAAGTTCCAATACATATAGGTCAGACATAAGTGACCTATATGTTAAAGTTCCAATACATTCAATTAAAGTCTTAGTTAAAGCACATAAAACTGAAAGTATATGCAAACATTAAAATAATAATAAAAGAATTTAAATGGAATATTCAACTACTTATTTCAATTAAAATCATAGAATTGTAATGAAAAGGGCTTTCTCTCTACCTTGGACGAGAGAATTAGTTACACATGAAGGAAAAAAATAATAAAACAATAACCAAACCAAAATCGAAGATGGAAGAACCTCTTTGCTTTCTCCGTGGATTGCCCCAATCTTCTCTTCTGTTTCTTAGCTATTGATAATCCTTTTGTGTATCCACATATGTCCTATTTATAGAGATCCTCAAGGTTTTCTGCTAAAAAAGTAAATAAGAGAATAAAAAAATCCCATATTTCTTTTCCTAATTGGTGATATCTTGTACCCCATTTTTTACTAATTTGGATATTGAATTTGGAAGATATTTGATGAGATACTATTTTCTTGTCAACCAAGTCATCTTTCCACAACCCTTGATTTCACTCCGCTCTGATCATTCCTTCAAAATTTGTGATTATATTACCAAGCTGATACTGATTTTCGAACAAAATAGTGAGCCTGATTTGAAATGTCTTTTTCGCCCTCTAAACATCATAATTAGGATTTCTATGTGAAATACTAATATTCTCTAAATTGAATCAAATTTCCAGAAACATTGGGGTTGCATAAATCCAATAAACGAGCTGAAATATATGGCCCAAACACTAAAATGTGGTCTAAACAGATTTTGAGCTTGTTTATATGGATTTAACTCATTTATACTAGAAATTACCAATAATCTACAAAAACATAAAAAGAAAAGTAATAATTAAAATAAATGACTAACAAGTATATTTTTGGAGGTTAATTGTGTATGAATTATGCGCTTATCAAATACCCTAAACTTATATTTTGTTAGTCTATGAGCAAAACATAATAAAAAATCTAACTATACCACTTTCGCAGGAACTCTCGATTACATTTAGCATATGCAACAAGCTTTTAAACCCCTAGTGGATTAGTTATAGTCTTGTGAGGGTTTCCAGTGACGATACCCACAAACATCTGAAAAACTAGTTTCAAAGCAATATACAACAACAATCACATATGTAACCTTGAATACCAAATTATCATCAACTTGAGATTTTTGAATCATTAATTTATTTTAGATGTCAAACTCTAAATTAAATTCAATTCAATCTAGTTCACTTATCAAAATATAGTTGAAGCCCCAAATTATCCATCTTTGTTATAAAGTGAACCAACTAAACACTAATTTAGAATTGGTTGAAACCTCACGACATAACTCTAAAATATCAAAAATCACTAGCTTTCCAAAAAAAGCACAATTTTACATTAGTATCTCAATTGATTACTCTTTTCATTGACGATGGTGGAAGCAAGGTATCCAATGAGGTTTTTTTCTTTTTTTTTTTGACATACTTCCACAAGGAATTGTTTACCCAAGAGGAGTTTAATCATAGACCTAATATCTCTTGAGGCACTAGGGCCAAGTGAATCCCAACCTCAAGCCAACCCTTTGGAGTATTTTTTATTTATTTATTTTATTTTTCAATTTTTTTCCTCACTGGTATCCTTTTCCTTTCAACAAAGTTTTTTCACCACAGGAGTTTTGATTGACTCTCATTCTGGTATACCGATTCTTCCTAAGACAATAGAACTATATCACTAAATTTTAAACCTTCCCTAAAAAAATGTAAGTCGGCAGTGCCCGCGGAATATTTTTCAAGCTTTAGCTACGAGGGTCATCAACTAAACAACGATAAGTATAAAAGACTAAGGACTAACTTTCATTATGACTAGCTTAAGTGTTTTAGTCTCAAATACACTAATGATTTTCAAATCTCAACCAAATTGATTACAATTCAATACTCAAAGATATAGAAATACGACACATATTGCATAGGCTCTGAAACCTTTTTTATTTTATAATATGAAAATATATACATATATATCTATGGGGATGCAAAAATTCCTCTACCCCCAAACTTAGACCGAATATTGTATTTAATATTAAAAAATTAAATTCACAAGGGAAAAGAATGAGAATTATCTTCGATGGAGTACTTTCCAATTTATAGTAAGAACAAGGAAACAATGGATCACAAGAGTATATTCTGAACAAGTATACCACCCCTAAACTTAGATTATAATCACGCACAAAATTTCAAAATTGTTTTTTAAAACTCAACAGTTTTGATAAATGGGTTCCTTTAGATGAATACACTTCACATCTCTATCTACTAACCCTTATAAGTATGGTTTTAACCTCTGACCATTGACTTTGAAAATACTACCATCCTTACTGTTCTGAATCTCGACTGCCCCATGAGGAAAAACATTTGTCATAGTGAATGGTCCAGTCCATCTAGAACACAACTTTCCTGGAAAGAGACATAATCTAGAATTGAATTATAAAACCTTTTGGTTGGGCTCGAAGGACTTTCTAAGAATAGATTTGTCACAAAAATTTTAGTCCGCTCTTTATAAATCTTGGCATTCTTATATGCATCCTTATGAATCTCTTCAAACTCATTGAGTCGGTGTTTACGATTTGACCCAACCTTATCTATATCAAAATTAAAGGTTGTTGGCTTTGAAATTTACTTTCGGCAAACAATTCCAAAATTGATGATAACAAACCATTGAAGAGTGTTTGATACTAATGAATTATCGAGTTTATATTTTCAGCAAAATACAGGTGAACGACTCAGAAATCAAACTCGAAAAGGAAACTACTCGAAAAACAAGCTCGGAAAGAAAGCTTGATTTAAAGCAAAAAGTTGTGAAAGAAATTGAAGCGAAAAAGGAAAATCAATTAATTCAACGGCAAAAGCGAAAGTCGAAGACTCAAGACTCGGGGTAGATAGGTCGGGGAGCGATCATTGTAACAAGGTAATTTTATGTGTCGATTTTATCGTATAAGCTCAAGTATAAAATGAACCGAAATCAAATGAAATGAAAAACGCTTTACCAAACTTAAACGGAAAGAAAAATATTTTTATTAAATGTTTTTCTTGTTATAGTCGACTAGAATCACCCTGTGTATTTTCTAGTAGTCGACTATTTCAACCAGTAGGTATTGGTTTTTCATCCACATCAAAAGAGTCGACTGAAACAAGCTTGAGTCGACTAGACTACTCATTGTAGTCGACTAGAACTCATTCTAGTTGACTAGATGGTCCAAAGTAGTCGACTAGAACTCAATCTAGTCGACTAGATGGTCCATTGTAGTCGACTACAATAGAGAAGTAGTCGACTAGAAGTTGCTTAAAATCTGCAGATTTTTAGAAAACAATTCCCATGTTTTGTGGATCGTGTTTAATGGTGTTCAAACGGCTCTTGTCTTTCAAATACTATAATCACTCTTCAAAACCCTAATGCAATGCTATATATAGAATGAGATGTGTATATTGAAGATTAAGAGATTGAAATACAAAAGAGAAAGAAAGCTATCAAATATTCTGCAGAAATTTTCTCTTCAAAAGACATTGAAACCAAGCTTTGAAAATCTGATTTTCTCCAAGTTTCTTTGAAAATCAAAACCTCTAGAATCTCTTCTTATTCTCCAAATATCATTCATTGATTATATCCTTTGAGAATACATTTCTAGAGCTATTGTAAAATCACCAAAAACACTTGAGCTTATATTGATTTATCTTCCATAAAAACCTTTGGGTTTTGAGTGTTTTTGTTCTTGAGTGATTTTATTGATTACATACGAATTTGTAATCTCGGACAAGTGAAGTCCACCGATTGTTCAAGAGAGGGTTGTTCTCTTGATTGAGAGACAAGCTCGAGAGGCTTGTGTTGTAAAGGTTTGCCATTCCACCTGTGAAGGAAGGGCCATAGTGAAAGGATCGGGAAAAGTCTCAAGAAGGGGTTCTTGAGCCGAGGAGTAGGAGTTACCGAACCTCGAAAAAATCACGGTGTCAATCTCTCTATCTCTTTCTCTTTACTTGAGTATTTTGCATGCTATAATTGCTTGAATATCTTGTATACTAATTTGTCTTGAAATTAATTATTATAAAAGTTTAAATTGAATCATCCACTTGCTTATTGAGAAATTGATTTTTGATTATAGTGTGTTCCTTTTTCGAAAAGAGTTAGACTTATTTTTGAACACCCTATTCACCCCCCCCCCCTCTAGGGTTAATTAGTGACTAACAATTGGTATCAGAGCCTAATCTCTATTTTATTTTAGACTTAACCGTCTTAGAGAACGATCATGTCATCAAATTTAGTCACTCATGTTGAAGGACAATCGAATAATAGGCCCCCATGGTTTGATGGATCAAATTATAGCTATTGGAAAACTAGAATGATAGATTTTCTTCAAGCTATCGATTACCAAATTTGGCAAGTAGTTCTTGAAGGACCATTTGTATTGACCAAAATTGTTGATGGAAAAACCATCCCCAAATTACCCAATGAATGGGATAATGATGATCGTAAACTCATGTCATACAATGCTAAAGCCAAAGTAAATTTAAATTGCGCTTTAAGTCTAAATGAATTTAATCGTGTATCTACTTGTTCAACGGCAAAAGAAATGTGGGATAAACTTGAAGTAACCTATGAAGGTACATCTCAAGTACGAGAATCTAAAATTGACATACTCATGCATGAATATGAATTATTTGCTATGAAAGATGATGAAAATGTGAATTCTATGATGTCTCGCTTTACAAATATTTTGAATGGACTAAAGCATCTTGGTAGAATTGTTCCTAGATCCGATGCGTCACGAAAAGTGCTTAGAAGTCTCCCGGCAAAGTGGGATGCAAAAGTAACGGCTATCAAAGAAGCTCATGACCTCAACACCATGAGTCTCGATGAAATCTTCGGCTTTCTACTCACTTGGGAAATAACATTAAAAGCTCGTGAAGACGACATCAAGCCGAGAAAGGGGATAGCTTTGCAAGTCTTCACCAAAAATGAAAATAATGAGCCGAGTGAAGAAGAAGAGGATGAGGACATTGCCTTGTTCACCCAAAAATTCAAGAGACATCTTCAAAGAAAGAAAGCAAATGGTGGAAGATTCGTGAAAAGAATTGAACCAAGAGGCGAGCCTAGCAAAAGAGAACCCCCAACGTGTTTTAATTGCAGAAAGCCGGGACACTACAAAAGTGATTGCTTCAAGCTCAAAAAGGAAAACAAGAAAAGATCTAGCAAGATGGCAATGAATGTCACATGGGAGGACTATGACTCATGCGACTCGGATGAGGAGAAAAGTAGTGAGGAAACGGCAAACATTTGTCTCATGGCAAATGAAGAAGAGGTACATTTAAATTTAAATGATTTAGATAAACTATCATATGATGAACTTCTTCTTGATTACAATGAATTGCAAGATGTGTTTGAAGAATTATATGATGAATTCGAAAAATTAGCTAGAAAGTATATCCTTCTTAAGAAAGGTAAATCTTCATGTAGTCTCACTAGTTCAAGCTTAGAAGTTTCTTGCAATGACAAAAGCATTGAGCTAGAAAAGGAAAATATTCGTTTGAAAAATACTATTGATGATCAAATAAATGTTTTAGCAAAATTTACAAAAGGAAAAGAGAACCTTAGTATCATGTTAGGAAGACAAAAATGATCATTTGATAAATGCGGTCTAGGGTATGATGCTTTTGACAAAAATGCTCTCATTTTGAAAAAGAGAAAATCACTTAGCTCTACATTTACTAGAAAATCATCTCATGCTTCTTCAAATGATTATAAACATGTTACTTGCTACTATTGCAATAGAAAAGGACACAAAGCAAATGTATGCTTTCATAGAAAGAAGAAAATTATGTCAAAAATGGTTTGGGTTCCGAAAGGATCTATTGCATGCTCTCATAGAAAAGAAAATGTTGTAACAAAACAAATTTGGGTTCCAAAAGGAACTATTGCGTATCTATCTAACCAAAATGGACCCAAAACAGATTGGGTACCAATAAAAGTTACTTGAACTTGTTTTGTAGGTATGCTTGAAGTCCGCATCAAAAGAAAAATGGTTTCTCGATAGCGGATGCTCAAGGCATATGACGGGAGATAAATCAAAGTTTATTTCACTAAAAACATATGAAGGAGGAAATGTAACTTTTGGAGACAACTCTAAAGGCAAAATTATAGGAATTGGCTCAATCGGTATTTCCTCTTCTCTCTCTATAGATGATGTGCTTTTAGTTGATGGGTTGAAGCATAATTTGTTTAGTATTAGTCAATTATGTGACAAGGGCTATGATGTTATATTTAGGACAAATGCATGCATAATCAAGAAAGATGGGAAGCAAATGTTCAATGCCAAAAGAAATGGAAACTTGTATACTTTGTTGCTATGTGAATTGCATGACCAAGATGTTAAATGTTTTGTCACATCTAGCGAAAATAGTTGGTTATGGCATAGGCGTCTAGGACATGCTAGTATGGATCTCATTCATCGTTTATCCAAAAATGATTTAGTCAAAGGCCTCCCAAAGACTAAATTTTTGAAAGATAAAATATGTAGCGCATGTCAAGTAGGCAAGCAAGTTAAATCCTCTTTCAAGAGAAAGAAAGATATTACCACTTCTAGATCTCTAGAATTACTTCACATGGATCTCTTTGGTCCGGAGAGAACGGCTAGCTTAGCCGGGAAACTCTATGTACTTGTTATAGTTGATGACTACTCTAGATATACTTGGGTTCACTTTCTTGCTCATAAAAATGAAACTCACTCCATTCTTGAAAGATTTTATAGAGTCATTCAAAATGAAAAAGATTTGAAAATCAAGAAAATTAGAAGTGATAGAGGTAGGGAGTTTGAAAATCAAGACTTAGAGAAATTATGTGATGACCTCGGTGTTTCTCATGATCTCTCGGCCCCTAGAACCCCTCAACAAAACGGTGTAGTTGAAAGAAAGAATCGATCTTTACAAGAGATGGCTCGAACCATGTTAAATGAGCACAACCTTCCCCAAAGCCTTTGGGCGGAAGCGGTAAACACCGCTTGCCATATAATTAATCGTGTTATTATTCGGATGAAGTTGGGGAAAACGCCCTATGAGTTGTGGAATGGTCGAAAGCCCAATATTGGGTATTTCAAAGTTTTCGGGTGTAAATGTTTTGTGTTAAATGATAAAGATAACCTTGGAAAATTCGACTCCAAATCGGATGAAGCAATTTTCCTAGGATATTCTACAAGAAGTAAAGCATTTCGGGTTTATAACAAAAGGACTCTCACCATAGTTGAGTCTATTCATGTTGTCTTTGATGAATCACCCTCACCACCATCACCTAGAATTGACCTAGAAGAAGATGAGGTTGTTGGGATTGAGGATAATCTAAATACTCTCAATATCTCCAACTCATCATGTAGCCAAAAGGAAATGAGGGAAGTTGAGCATCAATCCAATGATGACTTGACCAACTCAATGCCTAAAGTATGGAGGATTGTTCACAATCATCCTCTTCATCAAGTCATAGGTAATCCTTCAAAAGGGGTTAGTACTAGATCTCAACTTAAAGATTTTTGCAACCACATGGCCTTTGTATCGCAATTCGAACCCAAGAACTTCCACGAAGCTCAATGTGATGATTCTTGGATCGTAGCAATGCAAGAGGAACTAAATCAATTTGAACGTAATCAAGTTTGGCGTTTAGTTCCTAGACCCGAAAATCAAACTATAATTGGCACAAAATGGGTTTTTCGAAACAAAAAGGATGAGAATGGAGTAATTATTCGAAATAAAGCAAGATTGATAGCTCAAGGATATAATCAAGAGGAAGGCATCGACTATGATGAGACCTTTGCACCGGTAGCTAGATTAGAAGCAATTAGAATGCTTCTTGCATTTGCATCATATAGAAATTTCACTCTTTATCAAATGGATGTCAAAAGTGCTTTCTTAAATGGTGTCATAGAAGAAGAAGTTTTTGTGAAGCAACCACCCGGTTTTGAAAATAATCTTTTTCCAAATCATGTTTTCAAATTGGCTAAAGCTCTATATGGTTTAAAGCAAGCTCCTCGAGCTTGGTATGAGAGACTTAGCGGGTTTTTAACTCAAAATGGTTTTACAAGAGGGAAGATTGATAACACACTTTTTACAAAAACCATTAAGAATAATTTGTTGATTGTCCAAATTTATGTTGACGACATTATTTTCGGCTCAACAAATAATTCTTTATGTAGGGAATTTGCCACAAGTATGCAACACGAATTTGAAATGAGCATGATGGGTGAGTTGACTTTCTTCTTAGGGTTGTAAATCAAGCAAAGCTCGGATGGCTTATTCATTAGACAATCCAAGTACACTAAAGATTTGCTAAAGCGATTTGGTATGGAGGCTACCAAACATGCCATAACTCCTATGAGTTCCTCTATTAAGATTGATAAAGATGAAAATGGTAAATGTGTTGATATTACTAATTATAGAGGCATGATCAGTAGTTTGCTTTATTTAACCGCTAGTAGACCGGATATAATGTTTAGTGTATGCTTATGTGCCCGGTTTCAATCATGTCCTAAGGAATCTCACTTGCTTGCGGTCAAACGCATTTTTCGCTACCTAAGTGGTACAATATACTTAGGGCTTTGGTATCCACGTGGAACTTCAATTGATCTTATTAGTTATTCGGATGCCGATTTTCCGGGATGTAGAATTGATCGTAAAAGCACAAGCGGTACTTGTCATTTTCTAGGACACTCACTAGTATCTTGCTCAAGTAAAAAGCAAAATTCCGTTGCATTATCTACGGCCGAAGCTGAATATGTGGCAACCGGTAGTAGTTGCGCTCAAACTCTATATATTAAGCAACAACTACTTGATTTCGGTCTTACTTTCTCTCACGTGCCTATTAAATGCGATAATACGAGTGCGATTTGTATTTCAAAGAATCCTATTCATCACTCACGCACCAAGCATATAGAGATTAGGCATCATTTTTTACGTGATCATGTTGCTAAGGGTGACGTTGAATTGATCTTTATCGACACTAAAAATCAATTAGCGGATATTTTTACAAAACCACTTGCGGACGAATCATTTTCTAAAATTCGTCGTGAAATCGGAATGGCCATGGATTTTGATGTTTTATCTTAATTTCTGTCATAATCTTTATTTTTAATATTTCTGCTATTTTTATGTATTTATTTCCTGATTTTTATCTATTTTTATCATTTTTTTTTCTTCTAGTCGACTCATCCTGTGTAGTTCAAACCAATCTAGTCGACTACTTTGGTCAGTAGCTACACCATTTCATGGTCTTCACCTTCTAGTCGACTCATTGCCATTCTAATCGACTCATCTTCCATTCTAGTCGACTCAAACATTGTTGTAGTCGACTACTTTGCCTTCCTAGTCGACTCAAACCTAGCCTAGTCGACTCAAACCTAAATCTAACCGACTCACCTAGACCTAGTCGACTCAACCCACTATAAAACCTAACCCTCATCTCATCTTCTCCATTCGCCTCCTTCAAACCCTCACCCACCTTCAAACCCTCTCCTCTCAATCCCTCTCCTACTACCACTTATACCTTCAAATCTTCACCTATCCCTCATTAATTTCACATTTCCATCATCTTCCACCCATTTCCCTCATCCAAATTTCATCATTCTCACTCTCTCACACATCTATATATATATACCATCATATATCTATATATCCCTATATATTTGTGCATCATCTTCTACAATGCCACCGAAGACTCGGGGTCTATTTCGGAAACGTTCACGCATTGATGGAGGCCAAAGCTCCACCAATCCACGCATTCCTACGGCCGTTGACGAAGAGGAGTCGAATGAACCTCTTTTTCTTGAGGTACTTCTTCTTGATGATGATAATAGAAATAAATTCATCACTGTTTTTTATCACCGTGCTCCTACACCTTGCCGTATTGTCACACAAGATTTATGCACTGAAATTCGGGCTCAAACTTTCGAGTTATTCCAAGCAATTGGTTGGGATTTTTTCGTTTCTCTTGACATTCCGGTATTTCCGCGAATTGTCAAAGCTTTCTACGCTTCTCTTAAAAATCACAAGGAGAAATTACTCTCTCATCTTCATTTTAATTTATGTGGTGAAGACGAGACCGTTGATGACAGTGAAATCAAGCGCATTTTCTTGCTTCCGAATGACGGTATCCGCCACTTCTCCAAGGACTGGTATAAGGCTGATGGTTTTGATTGTATTGAGGCTGTTTGGGCAATATGTGTCGACAAGGAAATTTCGCAAAACGCCGGTATTACCTCTTCTATGCTACTACCCGAGGCTAGATTAATTCATAATGTTATTACTTACTCTATTCTGCCTAAAACTGGTAGTCGTAGCAGTGTTTCTCGTATAGAGGCTTTTTTGGTTTATTGCGTTTTGACAGGAACCCGTGTTGATTTAGCTTATATTTTTCGTTCCGTCATCCTCACATGTCAGCGCAAGCCATCTGGCCCGCATTTCTTTCCTGCACATATTACATATCTACTGCAGCGGAAAGGTTTTAATTTTCCGAATGAAGTGTCCGAGCATCACCCTATTTTTCTTGACACCACTCATGTCAAACATATGCATATTTCTTCTGATGCGGAAGGAAATTTCATTTCTGAAATTGCACCTGCTCCTCGTTCGCGTACTGCTCCTAGCGGTTCTGCATCGCGCCAGGAAGCCTCTTCCTCGGTCCCTCCGTTGGACGGTGCTTCGGCTTCTCAAGCTGCTCTTCTCAACCAACTTCTTGGGGTTGTTCAAAGCAATACGGAGCTCCTTAGGCAGCAGGAACAAATGCTTCAGCGCCTTGATACGACCGTGAACCAAAATACGGAAGCCATTCGATTGATCAATGAGCGCCTTGTTCTTCATGATGAGGAAATGTCTACCCGTATTACAAATCTGGCCGGGTCACTTGATGACCTCATTCTTGCACACAGGAACCCTCGCTCACGCACCCCTCGACGCTGACAAAAAGGGGGAGAAATTATGCTATTGTACTGTCATGCATTTCATTATCCGACATTAGCAATTTCTGTTTTTGTGTGGCTTGTTATGGTTATTTGCGAACTTGTTTGTTTTCCTTTCCATGTTTTTCATTAGTATAAGCAGCTTGTATTAAACTGAAACATCTATGATAGGCTGTTTATTTTTGCTATCTGAAATGTGCGCCTATTTTTATATATTGTATCAAAGTGCCTATTAAACTGCAAATTTCATTTACTAAGGGGGAGCATTTGATCAAAATATTATGCACATGTTGAGGGGGAGCATCACTTGATGTTTCGCCAAATGCCAAGCAAACACAAAATGTTTTGTCATCATCAAGGGGGAGATTGTTGGCATTGAAATTTACTTTCGGCAAACAATTCCAAAATTGATGATAACAAACCATTGAAGAGTGTTTGATACTCATGAATTATCGAGTTTATATTTTCAGCAAAAGACAGGTGAACGACTCAGAAATCAAACTCGAAAAGGAAACTACTCGAAAAACAAGCTCGGAAAGAAAGCTTGATTTAAAGCGAAAAGCTGTGAAAGAAATTGAAGCGAAAAAGGAAAATCAATTAATTCAACGGCAAAAGCGAAAGTCGAAGACTCAAGACTCGGGGTAGATAGGTCGGGGAGCGATCATTGTAACAAGGTAATTTTATGTGTCGATTTTATCGTATAAGCTCAAGTATAAAATGAACCGAAATCAAATGAAATGAAAAACGCTTTACCAAACTTAAACGGAAAGAAAAATATTTTTATTAAATGTTTTTCTTGTTATAGTCGACTAGAATCACCCTGTGTATTTTCTAGTAGTCGACTATTTCAACCAGTAGGTATTGGTTTTTCATCCACATCAAAAGAGTCGACTGAAACAAGCTTGAGTCGACTAGACTACTCATTGTAGTCGACTAGAACTCATTCTAGTCGACTAGATGGTCCAAAGTAGTCGACTAGAACTCAATCTAGTCGACTAGATGGTCCATTGTAGTCGACTACAATAGAGAAGTAGTCGACTAGAAGTTGCTTAAAATCTGCAGATTTTTAGAAAACAATTCCCATGTTTTGTGGATCGTGTTTAATGGTGTTCAAACGGCTCTTGTCTTTCAAATACTATAATCACTCTTCAAAACCCTAATGCAATGCTATATATAGAATGAGATGTGTATATTGAAGATTAAGAGATTGAAATACAAAAGAGAAAGAAAGCTATCAAATATTCTGCAGAAATTTTCTCTTCAAAAGACATTGAAACCAAGCTTTGAAAATCTGATTTTCTCCAAGTTTCTTTGAAAATCAAAACCTCTAGAATCTCTTCTTATTCTCCAAATATCATTCATTGATTATATCCTTTGAGAATACATTTCTAGAGCTATTGTAAAATCACCAAAAACACTTGAGCTTATATTGATTTATCTTCCATAAAAACCTTTGGGTTTTGAGTGTTTTTGTTCTTGAGTGATTTTATTGATTACATACGAATTTGTAATCTCGGACAAGTGAAGTCCACCGATTGTTCAAGAGAGGGTTGTTCTCTTGATTGAGAGACAAGCTCGAGAGGCTTGTGTTGTAAAGGTTTGCCATTCCACCTGTGAAGGAAGGGCCATAGTGAAAGGATCGGGAAAAGTCTCAAGAAGGGGTTCTTGAGCCGAGGAGTAGGAGTTACCGAACCTCGAAAAAATCACGGTGTCAATCTCTCTATCTCTTTCTCTTTACTTGAGTATTTTGCATGCTATAATTGCTTGAATATCTTGTATACTAATTTGTCTTGAAATTAATTATTATAAAAGTTTAAATTGAATCATCCACTTGCTTATTGAGAAATTGATTTTTGATTATAGTGTGTTCCATTTTCGAAAAGAGTTAGACTTATTTTTGAACACCCTATTCACCCCCCCCCCCCCCCCCCCCCCCCCCCCCCCTCTAGGGTTAATTAATGACTAACAAATGTTTTGATAGCCCAATAAGCACGATGTTCCAATTCTACAGGCAAGTCACAAGCTTTTCCAAAGACAAGTCAATAAGGGGACATTCCAATCGGGGTTTTAAATGCGGTCCAATAAGCCCAAACAACATCATTCAACCGTTACAACCAATCCTTGCGATCGAGTATAACTGTTTTCTCTAAAATGTTTTTTATCTCCCAATTGGAAATTTCCACTTGTTTGTGGGTTATAAGAAGTGCCAAATTTATGAGTGATGAAGAACTTTTTCATGATAGTTTCAAATGTTTTATTGCAAAAATATTTACCACCATCACTTATAATTGTACTAGGTGTCCCAAAATGAGAAAATATGTTCTCTTTTAAGAATTGAACCATGACCCTATGATCATTTTTCCTACAAGGTGTAGCGTCTACCCACTTAGACACATAGTCAACAGCTACAAGAATTTATAGGTAACCAAATGACGGGGGAAATGGACCCATGAAATCAATGCCCCAAACATAAAAAATTTCTACGATAAGGATGTTAGTGAGGGGAATCATGTTCCTACGAGAAATACTACCATACATTGGCACTGATTATATGACGAGCAAAATACATGTGTATCACAAAATAGTGTAGGCCAATAGAATCCACATTGCAAAATCTTTGCAACTGTTTTCTTATAACCGAAATGACCACCACATGCATGGTCATGGAAAAAGGAGATAATACTATAGAACTCATTTTCAGGAACACATCTCCTAATGATTTGATCATGGCAATACTTGAACAAATAAGGGTCATCCCAGAAAAAAGTGTTTAACCTCAGCAAGGAGCCTATATCTATCCTATTTTGTCTAATGTTTAGGGAGTTGACCAATTGACAATGTCAGCATACTAGGGCAACTGGGATAGAACTAAAAGTTGTTCATTAGAAAAAGATTAGTTCAAGGGAGATAAATCCTTAGTGCACTTTGAGACAATCCTAGACAAATGACCAGCTACAACATTCTAAGACCCTTTCTTATAACGAATCTCAATATCAAACTCTTGTAACAGTAAGATCCAACGAATCAAACGAGGTTTAGCATCTTTCTTAGAGAAAAGGTATCTCAAAGTAGCATGGTTAAAGAACACAATAACCTTGGACCCTAAGAGGTATGATCAAAACTTCTCTCTATCAAATACAATGACCAATAGCTCCTTTTTTGTGGTGGAGTAATTGAGTTGAGCATCATTCAGAGTCATATTAGCATAATAGATGACATGGGTCATCTTATCGACTCGTTATCCTAGGATAGCTACAATAGCATAGTCAGCTACACCACACATAAGCTCGAAAGGTAGAGACCAATTGGGGGGTTGAATGATGGGAGTAGAAGTAAATAAGAGTTTGAGCTTTTCAAAGGCTTGTGAACATTCATTATTAAAGACAAAAGTGGCTTCATTATCAAGTAGGTTGCATAAAGGATGAGAGATTTTGCTAAATTCTTTAATGAATCTCCTATAAAATCTAGCCTGGCCGAGGAAAGACCAAATTTCCTTCACTGTCCATGGTGGAGGAAGGTGTGAAATCAGATCAATTTTAGCGTTATAAAATTCTATACCCCTATGAGAAATGAGGTTCCCAAGTATAATGCCTTGTTGTATCATAAAATGACACTTCTCACAGTACAACACAAGATTAGTCTTTTGAT
Source organism: Cornus suecica (assembly GCA_963922005.1). Taxonomy (NCBI): domain Eukaryota; kingdom Viridiplantae; phylum Streptophyta; class Magnoliopsida; order Cornales; family Cornaceae; genus Cornus; species Cornus suecica. The sequence continues at coordinate 30,795,541 of OY998240.1, forward strand.
ATGTTTCTAACACAAAGGATAGGTGGTGTAAACACTCATTTAAATAAGGCCCAAATATAGAGAAGTCATCGATGAATACCTTAAGAAAACAGTCAACCATATTAGAAAAAATGCTCAACATACATCGCTGAAAGGTAGCATGTGCATTGCATAGCCCAAAAAGCATGTGTCTATAAGCATAGGTACCAAAGGGACAAGTAAATGTGGTTTTCTCTTGATCTTCAGGAGCAATAAGAATCTAGTTGTAACCAAAATAACCATCCAAAAAGCAATAATGGCTATGTCCGGCGAGTCTCTCAAGCATTTGATATATGAAAGAGAGAGGAAAATGATTATTTCTTGTGACTAGTGATGTCTGTCGGACGGGTTAGAAACAATGATTAAGAACGAACCCTTATGATGATAAGGTTTAACCTATCGCAAACGCACGAATCGTATTGTACTACAAATCGGCTTGAGAAAGGGAATACCGATCCCAGAGAGACTTGGATTATTCACTCTAGCAATCTAAGAATATTGAATTATGATTTGAAAAATGTTTTGAATTGTTTTTGAGAACTATAACTAAATTAACTAAGAACAGTATGTAAATTGTGTTTGTGATCAAGGTAGAGAAAAACTAAGGTTTTCATTGCTCCACCACTAACCGCATACCATAGCTATCTACTTGCTTAATTGTAAGAGAGCGATCCAACACTTTGAATCAAATCATGCCGCAAATATTTGAATACATCCCAAAAAGGATACCATCAATCGGATTCGCTAAACCTCATCTCCGGATAGAGTGTGACTAGTACATGCCATCTACTTTACTCTAATCTACTCTTACAATATTAAATTAAACTAAAACATGTCTATATCACCTTGTTGAGGCATAGCCTGTGTAAATATAGGGTTTCAGGTGTTAAACGATGTCCATCGGGGTGTGCTAAAAATATGTGTTAAAAATGCACCTTTAATGACGACTTAGGTTTTACCTATCGTAAGCGCACGAGTCAAATTATAGTATAAAAATGGTTTGAGAAAGGGAATGTCGAACCCACAGAGACTTGGATTATTCACTCTAACAATTTGAATATATTGAATTCTACTTAAAAAAGTTTGTTTGATTGGATTTGAGACTTAAAACTAAATTAACTAAAAACATAAAATAAATTATGATTGTGATCAAGAGAGAGAAAATTAGGATTTTCGTCGCACCACACTTAATCGCATGATATAGTTTCCAATTCATTCAATTTCAAGAGGACGATCTATAAATATGAATCAGGATGTACTGTAAATAGTCGAATACGTCCCTAAAAAGGATACTATCAACCGGGTTCGCTACAACCCATATCCGGAAAGAGTGTAACTAGTACATGCTATTTACTTTACTTTAATATACTCCTACTGCATGAATTTAAACTAAAACATGTCTATGATACCTCGCCGAGGCATGGCCTGTGTAAACCTAGGGTTTCAAGTGTTTAACCACCATTATGTAGAAAATCACAATATATTTAAGATAACAGGATTGATGAGACTAGAATATTTGGTATTCTGGGCATTAATATACCAATTGTTAGTCTTTTTATTCTATTAATTTGATAATTTTATGCGAGTTGTGTGTTTAAGCATATTTTCAGGGCTTTAATGCAAAAATAAGTTATTTTTGGGTTTTTAGAAATTATGCTGGATTTGGAGCAACACTCAGAGGATTTTTTCACTAAATCAGCAAGGTACAAATCAGTAAAGAAAAGTATAAGTGGCTGAAGCATGAAACTTCACAGAATAAATAAATAATAAAATTTAGGAGCCACCGATCGATCGGTGGATCCTTCGATCATTTAGAAATCACCGCCTTGGAATCTGTGCAAAACTGTATTGCAGAATTCTCACTTTGTCTACAAGTATATTGGAGGGCAAAATCGTTCATTCATTGCCAATTCTTAGTCCCTATGTTCTCTTGGAGTGCAAGCAAAGAAAATGCCATTTTTGCACCAACTTTTGTCTATAAATACAGATGGATTTCATGAAGAGAAGACATATCTGGAACGTCTTTTGATATCTTTTGATATCTTCCAGAATATCATTGTTCATAAAAAGCCTCTCTATTTGAGAGTGACTCCCTTCCTCAAGAACTCAAGAACTAGCCATCCAATCATGAAGACGGTGGCTACATCAACGATGGAGTCTCCCTTTTCCATGAGCGGCTAGTCGGTATCTAGGGTTTCCAACGAAACCATAGCTGAGTAATGTAGACTTTTATTTATTTATATTGCAAATGGGGGAATATGATGAAGGACACTTATATGATGATTATATAGTGAGAGACCAAACTAATAACGTAAATAAGATTTATTAATTGATTATATTCTTAAGCTGAGATTGAATTAATGATTTATCTTGAACTACTGTGTTTTATCAATAGGGGCAAGAACCTTCGTGATTTAATAACGGTTTCTACATAATGGTACTAATTAGGCATGATAAAGTCTTAGGTTTACACAGTCCATGCTTAGAGAAGATGATTGTTAGTGTGCTTTTTAATTTCATGTTTTAGGAGTAGTTGTAGTATAGATGCATACAACAGTCAAACTAATTGTAGATGGATTGTAGTGAAAAGGACCGATTGTATTCTTTTTGGGACTAGGCAACTGCTTGTAGCGTTACTAGTCTAATTCATATAAGTTGTACCGTCCTCTTGCAATATAATATTTAAAAGGATACATTACAAGGTTAGTGGTGGAGTTGGAATTCAACCCTAGACTTGTTTATCTTTATTTTATTTTATGTTTAGTAGTTTAATCAAACAAACCAATCAAACAACTTTTATAAAATATAATTCAATTTACTACTTTATGATTATTTGAAATACGACTTTAATCTCTGTGGTTCGATACCCTCTCTACCCAACTATACTATATACTACTTGCATACTTGTGACTGAGAGGTTAAAACTAGATTGTACCAATTCCTTATTTTTAACACTTTTATTTTCACATGTCTGGAACCAGTCAATGATTTTGTAAGAAAACATATTCAATCAATTTAAGACAAGAGTTAAGAATAAATATGAAATCTTGTGTCACGAATAAAAATGGTCATACATATACTACAATCATCATAGTCTAGTCATAGTTTCCCCTCGTTACAATTGAAACAAATATAAAAATTACATTACTTGGCTAGTGTTTTGCTAGAAAACCCTAGATACTGAGTTAGTTGATCATGGCTGAGAAATATTGTATCGTTGATGTATAAATGTTCTCCATGTCCTTCTTCGTCGGGTCTCTAGGTCTTGTATGACTTCTCTCCTTCAAAAGATATGAATCTCCATAGGCTACTCTAAAAATTAGACGTGATAAAAAACTCTCTAAAATCTGTAGCAAGCCTTGGTATTTATAGACAAATGTGAGGAAAACCCTAAGGTTGCCCTTTTTCCTAATTTCACACCAAATTCATCAAAACCCTTTAATTTGACATAATATATATATATATCACGTGTGTTAAGGTGTTAGAGTCGTCGTTGCATCAAAGAAACTTATGTTGGGGCCAAAATTTAAATTTCGCACTTTAAGTTGCAACCCTAACTATGATTGGCGTGTAGCCGCCCTACGCGTGGAGCATAGGCCAAAAATGATGGGGTGTAGATGGGGCATCATTTTGGCACTTCCTAGCCACTTTTAGCTACTGGGAGAGTAGATGGGGCGTAGCATTTTTCATGGAAATCACTTTTCTTGGTAGTTGATCCTTATGAACCCCCTCGACTCCATTAACATGATTATTGAAGTTGTGGGTCCGAAAAATGATGTTTTTGCCCTCCGGGAGACACTTTTCTCTTGAAAACACCCCTTTAGCTCTCCTCTTGGATAGACATGTGCACTTCTCTAGTTAATTCACTAGAGTTAGCTCATTATCTTCATTAAGCTCCAAAAACACACTTAAACACACAAACGATATAAAAATACCAAATAACGGAATGTAAGGACGTAACACCAATAAGATAGGGGCCTAAAATGGTTAACATTTGGAACCTATCATTAAGCACCATTGTGTAGAAAATCATGCTATGTTTAGTGATAACATGATTGATTGAGATGATACATTCATTCAATCTAAGATAAGAATTAGAATAAATTTAAAACCCCGTATCATGAATGACTACTGTTTCTGTTCTACGCAATCATCACAATGTGGTCTTTAGTTTCCCCTTGTTACAATTGAAATAAATAAATAAAACTACATTACTTGGCTAGGGTTACCGGTTTAGCTGCTCATGGTGGAAGGAGACTGCATCGTTGATGTAGAAACGCCCTCTATGATCTTCTTCTTCAGATCTTTAGGTCTTTAATGGCTCCCTTATTTGAAATATGTAAATCTCCAGAGATAATCCTCTAAAAATTATGTAATTAGAAGCTCCCTAGATCTGGTTCAGACCTTGATATTTATAGAAGTGATTGAGAAGAGTCCTGTTTGTATTAGGCATGTCCCACTGGAGTAAGAATCCTCTTGATGTGTTTCTTCTCGAATCTGAGTCAAACCCTTCAATTTGATGTATAATATGTCCCATATATGTGCTTAAAGGTGTTGAAGTCGAACACAAGTAAAATGAGTTCAAATGGAGAACCACATCTCTTCATTTTTCCAACTTAATCATTATTCTGATGAGCAGAAAATATCACATACATCTAATTTATAGACTAGTCTCATTTTCCTAATTAACTCACAAGTTTAATTACAAATATGCTTAAATAAAGATTTATTATTATTAATTTTATTTTCTTGAATATCTATTAATATATATATATATATATATATATTTTGAATGGTAAGATGATATTTATAAATTATAATAAAATAGGCATAAGCCTTACAAGGAACATAGGGGCATACCCCTGATTAGAATGATAACCATATCTCCACTAAATAAAAAGAAACGCTAGACTACTGACATGCCTAAGCATGAACAATAAAGAAGGACATCTAAACTGATTTAATATCCCCATAAATAACGATAGCTACTGCAACAAGACCTAGCACATGCATGAGCTAATATAGAAGGAAAACCATGCATCAAAATCTTCTCCTTTCTGCCAAGCACACAAGAAAATAGAGCACAACATGCAATGATGCCCAAACTGATCCCCACGCACCAGAGTAGAATGTTGAAACTAACCCAAAGCTCAAATTGTCCTCCAATAAGTTGGAAAGTAAACAAAATGATACTAAAATTCTAGCTCCAGAAGTAAACCACAATCATGCAGACAAGATAGAACATGTATTCTTTATTTATTTTGTATATATATTTTTTATTTCTTTTTTTTAGAATTAATTTTTTAATTTTTATGTTAGTCGATCGATAGATAGGTAGCCCGATCGATCGCTGGCTGTTCTGTGCGAATTCCAACAATAACAACCAGTAGCAACTGTAGTTTTTATATTTCATAATTTTTTTAAATTCCTCAAATTTTGTGTTCACATTATTCTACCACCCCCCCCCCCCCCCCCCCCCCCCCAAAAAAAACTTAAATCAATCCATGTCCTCATGGTTCTAATAAACATTAAAACATAGGAATAGAACAATATTACCACTTTATGTTGCAAGATTTCATAATGTAGTGGAAACCTCCCCCAAACTTGGTGTATTCCATAATCTGCAGTCTAGCTAAGATCATAGTAAACTAATAAAAAGAGACAATAAATATGAGGGAATAGAATTTTATTGATAACAGAAATTGAAGATAACATGGCCATAAGCCTACAATGAAATCGAAATATTCATAAAAGAAACATAATCTAGTTCTAGAACTTGAAAATTGCAATAACAAATTTTTTAAAATCAAATAGCAAAATTATTCCACCCCTTAAAAAATAAAATTCTCGCAACTTTTAGCCACTTTCTTCTTCATCAAGGGAAGACACATATTCTACCCATCTTTTCAACTCTTGCCCCTCCTTATCAATAACTTTGACTTTCAAGAGGTATTAGAATGCATCATACTCCTTAGGGCGCCTCAAACTTGGTTTCATACGAGAAACAATTTCTCCCAACTGATCTTTAGCTAATGCATAAATCAAGAATGGGTATGGCAATTTCATGTTTTGACGCCATACCCCTCCATTCTTAAACACTGTCCAATTAGCCATAATGCTATCAAAAATAATCTCGGGCAAAGAAATCCAATACCCATTCTTAAGGCAATAAACAAGCTTCACAAGTGTGTAATCACACACCTCTTTAGGCACTTTTGGACAAATTTGCCTACTCAATAAATCAACAGTCATCCAATAGCAAGGATCGACTTTAATACATGGGATATTTGGAATTTTATGCCCCACCGTGAATCCATCGAAAATATCTTGAACCATCATAGGGAAAGAAGGATAGGATACATGTAAAGGTTTTTCTATTCCCATTGGCTCGAGAGAAAGATTCCATACCTTAGCAATTGTTGAAGGTGTCACCTTAATAATTTGATTTTTCTTGATTTTAGTGATCAACACCTTAAACACATGCCTATCCATGTAGTCTAAATTATGATAAAAAAACATGAACCAATGAGGTATTTATGATTTGCGAGGCAGGAACAAAAGTTGAAGCAATGTTTCTTTCATAGAATACCTTCTTGGTGTGTTCAATGGTAGCCTCACGATAGCCATCTTAGAAGAACGCACACTCGTATTTGAGCTTATTACGTTTGGCAGAAGAAGAAGAGTTGAATGCTATGGCTAATAATGTGTGCTAGGGTTACTTGAGAGATGAAAAACCAAAGGCTAAAGGGATGTATTTATAAGAAAAATTAGAGTATTCCTAATACTAGAAAATAGTCATACAGGAAAGTTGATAACTTGATTATAAAGACAATACATAATATGGAATAATATTATAATCAGCTAAAGACTCAAAAAGGAAAATATCAATCTTTTCCAGACCTGTTGATCGATGGCCAAACCATGATTAGTTTAGCCTATAAGGCTTGGGTCATAATAATAATAGTGTGTGCAAATAAACCCTTAAATTTGACCTAGTTTTTCCTATCGCAAGTGCACAAATCAATTGCAATATAATATAAATGAGATAGGGTATGTCGAATCCACAGAGACTAATGATTCTTCAACTCTCTTATAATTATTCTAACTAAATTACTAAAGGTAACTGTTTATTTTATTTTCTAATATTAATTAACAAGAAATAAAATAACATAAAATAAGATAGATAATTAGTTTTGGTGTGATAACAATGGAGATAAAGATCTAGGGTATTTCTAACTCCACCACTACCCACATAACATATTTTCTAATTCATTTAATTGTAAAGGGCGGTCCATCATATGTAAATCAGATATAGGGTTGCAAACATTGGCAAAACCCTAATCCCAAAAAAGGAACAATTAACCCATCATTGGTACAAGCCATCTCTAATCGAGTATAACTAGTACATGAATCTATTCTAAACTACTCATACTGACATAAATTAAAAGCACGTCAGTCGTTATCTCTTTTAAGCATGGTTTGTCTAAATCAAGATTGCATGTTAATAACCACCATTGTGTAAAAAATCACGAGTTAAACATACGAGTTCTAACCCATATTGAATAACCATGATTTTGTAAGATACAACTTTCATTTAAACTAAGACAAGACATAGAATAAACATAAAATCTTATATAAATTCAAACATAATCACTCATATACACAATCATCACATACGTGCCCTTCAGTTTTCCCTTATACAATTAAAATAAGAAAAAGTCTACATTAATTGACTAACAAAACCCTAGATACCGGTTAGTTATTCGTGGTCGTGGTTGTCTGCATTATTGATGTAGAAGCACCCTCTATGGTTGAGATTCTTTAAAGCACAACCTCTAAATTATCACCAAGACTCCATAGAACACATAGACGAACCCCCCTAATTTGTAAGGGAGACCCCTCTTTTATAGAAAAAGAGGCGTCTTTGTTTGGTAATCTGATTGCTTCACAGTTAAATCATGAATGTGTATCGTGATATATCATGAAAAATGATATATAATTTCATCAAATATAGTCAATATTGCATCCAAAATAGCCTAAAGATCATTCCATGTTGGTTCTGGTCGAAACGGGTCCCCCAGGTGCATTGTAACGTCCGATATTTTTACAGGTTAATTTAAAATTTTTATTTAAACAATTATGTGTATAATGTGTTTAATTATTTTAGCATGCCTTACATGTTTTACGTGTTATAAAAATTGTACGTAGCATGTTGAATTTTCATTTTGAATTTAATGAAAATTATTGAGAACGATTTTGAGAAAGAAATGACCGAGGGGTAAATGAGTAATTTCACATTTGGGACACTGTAACACCCCGTGTTATTATCCTTTTTACTGAAATTATTTTTGATTTAATTTCGGTAATGACGTCACTTGTTCATGACGTATTATTTATTCTTGGTATTTAATACCTGTAAATTTTTCGCGTTTAGTTTTAAAGTCGACTGGATGACTTTATGGTTTTTCTTTGACGACTACGCGAATTCTTGTTGTCAATTACACGGTCTCGTTTCGACGTTAGTTTATTCGACATTTAATGATTAGTGTTTCGATTGAATGACGACGCATTTTAATTGGATCGGGCCTGTTAAGTGTTCCGACGTTTGGGTTTCTGCCCCGATATATTTTTGATTGGGCGTCCCGTTATTGATTCGGGTTTGCGAGATTACGTTTTGGTGTTCCCGGTATTTTTCGGGATTTATTGTGTATATATATATATTTAATTATATATATATAGTTTTGGGGTTATTTCGCAATTACGGATACTTGAAGGGTCAGTTTCGCAATTATGGACAATTAAAGGGTTGCTTTTGCAATTAGGGCATATATGCATATACACATGTATACGTGCACCGACCCGTATCTGCTGAACCAGTCTTCTCCTACACGACACCACTCCCGTTTCTCTTCATTTCTTCTTCGTTTCTTCTCCACGACTGAAGCAGCTCCCTACTTCTCCATCTTCGGTCGCCGGTCATGGCGAGAGAGAGAGAGAGAGAGAGAGAGGAGCGGCTGGAGAGAGAGACCTCGGGTTGTTCTCCATGGCAGACGCGGCTGCGCAGCTGGAGCAAGGGCACGACGGCGGTCGGCGACAGCATGGTGGTCGTCGGTTGGGCCAGGCGGCGGCACGGGAGGCCGTGGTGGCGTAGGGTGGCGCCGGACAGAGCTGGGCTCGCGCAGGGGAGACGCGCGTGGGCAGGGGCGATCCGGCTGAGCTTCGGCCAATTTTTCGGCGACCTTCCGGTGATCGGTTTGAGCCGATTTTCGGTGAGTAGTTTCGTACCTACGTAGTATTCGTCTATATTAATTTCGTGATTTTACGTTGAACGATTTGCCCGGAAATCGCATTTATAGGTTATAGTTTTCGTTTGGGGTATTTTAGATTTAACCCAATTATTTAACCTATTGTTAACGGGCTTCGTATATATCGTATAGGTTGTCGAGGCGGACATTTCGATATATTCGAAATATTTTTCGAACGACTTTGGTCGGTGGGAGTTATAATCGGGCGCCGGTACTGTTCACGGTGGGCCCGAAACGGCTGTTCTGTAAGCGTAATCTCAGGTGGGAAATTATATTTCTCACTCTGCATTATTGAAGTAGTTTAGGGGTGCAAAACCCTTATTTAATTTAATATAGATATATATATTAAATTGTTAATTTAAATATCTATAATTCGTTTAAAATCGGAATTGGACTTAGGAATTAATTTAAGAAAATTAATTAAATTATTTCCTACGAGATTAAATATATTCCTAATTGAATTGAATAGGAATAGGCGGTTTAGAAATTCCCTTGAGAATTAAATGATTTAGTAGAGATTCGTGAAAACTTAGACGTTGTGTTAGGTTCCCTTGCGAGACGTGAATTAATTGCTTTAATTATTTTAAAGGCATGATAAGGGAATTTGAAATATTTTCTAAAGAATTAAAGAAAATATATATTTGAAAACATGAGTTGTATATGAAATTGTTTTCATATGATTTAAATGCTTTATTGTATTTTAAAAGCATGTTAAAAAGAGATTTCGAGAATTATATTGGATTCATGTGGATATTATATATAAATATGATGCATTACATATTTATATTGAGAGATGATTGTCATTGAAACCTAGATGCATATAGTGTTGGTATATGCGGTTTATGAAATCATATTTATGTTGATGCATGATTGTCATTTGGACCTGGATGCATATTGAGAATATCATGTAGTGTTAAATCATGGTATTGGTATATGTGGGTTGTGAAATCGTGTGGGGTGTCTTTGTGTCGAATCGTCGCAACAACTGGCCAGGGGGTGTTCCCATCCTACAGAATAATGAGCTGTGAATGGGGTATAGGGTGAGTCGTCTCATTCTCGAAGTCGCGGGTCGTCTCGTGCATTCGTGTTGACGAATCTTTGGTCACGGGTCGTCTCGTGCAAACCGTCTTCCTTGTTGAAGTGAGAAGTTTCAAAATCACTTGGGAAGTACCGGTGCGACCCTTTGTTAGCTCATATTTATGGGTAGAGTGCGTATTCGTTAACCTATGATAAGGCAAAGTGTGGTGTTGAGTCACATTATATTTGTATGGCATTTATGTGATTTCATTTGACATGTATACGTGAGATTATTACATGTGTTGTTGGAACAGGTTTAATATGTGTTATTATTGCCTGTTGGATTTTGGAGCATGTTATGTATGAATATTGCGAATTTAAATTCATATCTTTGTAAAATGCTCAGTTGATAATGATTAACGTGAAAGAAAATGATTACATGTGGTAATAGTGATCTTTGTGGTTAGTTGCGGTTAGTGATGAACTGCAGAGATGATTTGGAGTTGATGCCTTAGAGAAGGCGGGGTTAATAGTTTGGTGATTGTGGTTGGCTGTGTGACCTTGTTAGAGATTGGAGGTTAGAGATTGATTTTAGTATCAGTTATGAATTGGGGCCTTCGAGAAGGCGGGTGATGAGATTGTGAGTTTTAGTATGGACCTTTAGGTGTCTTTCACTTTTGAGGAATAGACTATCAACTGTAGTTGAGATTTTGATTGGTGAGAAGAGGTTATGGTTGAGTGACTTTATTAAGTACTCGAGGTACTGTAGTTTGACAGACTTGGTTCTAGTGCTTAGTCCCTTCCCTTAAGCATTCCTGGTACTGTGTTTTGTACACTAGTACGTGGTCGTTGACTTGTATGTCATTCCTTGAGTTGTCGGTTACGGTGTGGTGCCGAACCTCTTCCTCGTGGTGTCATTTGAATTGGTGGAGTTGGAACGGATGGTTGTCTTCCGTGAGTCCAACGTGTTGCTCTTCCTTTACTGTCCTCTCGGACATTACAGGAATTCATAGAGTTGTGTTTCTCTTATTTGACTGTCATTTCGAAAACGGTGTTTTCTAAACTCTTTGTATTTAAAAGGAAAAACTCGTTTTCGCCTACCCCCGTAGCAACTAAAAGTTTTAACACTTTATAAAATGATTTTAGGATCTTCTTTAAACAAAGATTTTAACTTCTAAAAGTCGGTGATGGCAACTGACGGAGACCGGGGGCAAGACGGTCATTTTTACTTTGTGGTTTCTTAAAAGGAAAACTATTTTATTACTTTTCTTGGGATTCTGAGATTTCGAGACCTCTTTCTCAATATCTCATCCTGTAGAGTTTCGAAAGGCGTTCCATTGTTTCACCTTTGCTTCCTATCATTTCTAAGTCTCGGGTATGAGGCTTGGTGTTGTTCAGTGCACACATATAGTGTTGCCCTTCCTTTCTTCTTGGTTTTTGACGTCACTACTTAGGTGATTCGAGTTGTTCCACATGTTGTGGGCATGGATACCGAGTGGATTGGGTTCCTTGTCCAAGTGTTCTCCTTAAACACTTGTGGTGTTTTAACCTTGACATTGTTGTCTCGGTTATCTGTTGGTTTAGCATTGGGAAGTCTTTTCCTTTGCTTTGTTTCGGTGACCATTGGGTGGTCGTTCTTGTGAGTTGAGTTCGCGTACTCTTAGTGATTTGATTGGTGGTTTTCCCTCGCCTACAGTGAGAGCGTTAGTGATGTGATTGACCCTATCGATGATAGTATTATGAGGTCGATGTGATTTATGGTATGGTGATATGATTGAGGTGATTTAGCCTTTGAGAGGTAGATTTTCCTTAGGAATGGGATGAGGTTTGTATTATATATATATATATTGTACATTTACAATATATATATATATATACATATAGACGATGATTGTGTTAGTACGCAATGACGTGAGTACTTTTCCTCCTGTGTTCCCGGGGAGTGAGTTATGAGTATTCCTTGGTACTAGTGGTGGATTTTGATCCTTGTGGATGTTAGAGGTGAGTGTGATTCCCTCTGTTTAGATTTTCTGGTTAGCGTTGTGAGCGTTGGATGATTGGTTAGATTTGACATTAGTGTCGTGTACCTAGTGTACGCTGGTGAGAGTAGTGTAAACTACTGGTGTTGGTACTTGGAGTACGAGTCTTAGTTGTACATTACAGACTCATGCTGTGTATTTATTCTTATATATATATATATGTGTATATGTATGTATATTCCCGTTATATACTTACGTACGGTAGTATATGAGCGTGTGCCTTGGGTTTTGCGTGGATGAGATTAGTTGGGCTATATATATATCTTGCTAGATAGTTTAGCATTACCTAAACTGCCAGAGGATGTGGTAGTTAGAGTATCTTTTCCCACTGAGCTTATTTGCTCACAGAGGAATTTCATTCGCCCCCTGGTATTCCACGCCAGGTTGCAGGAAATATACGGCTATGAGCAGGATGCAGTGCAACGGCAGCTTTCTTTTGTTTCCTTGTTACAGGTTTTGGAGTTGCGTTGGGTGATGCGGTTACGGTTGCAACACGACTGGGTTTGGGGACGATAGGTATCCACTTTCAGTTTCTCTACCCATTGTTATGGGATTGTTATGTATTTTCTTTTGGGAGCCAGTCTGTTGGCATGTCCCTCTTGATGTATTCTTTAGTTCCTGTATTTATTCTTTCTGATGGTTATTGTATCTATTCTGCACAGCTAGGTGCTTTACTGTATCTTATTCGAGCAATTGTGGCTCTGTTGATTATTAGAGGGTTTGGAGGGGTTTTGGTTTCTTTCCATTATCTCGGCCCTAGTAGGATTGATGAATGTGGGGCTTGGAAGCCATTGTGATTATTGAATTGCTATTGGCAGGTTCTTGTGTTGTGGTTGTTGTCCGGATGTTCCATTTACAAACGGAACTCTGCCGGATTATCGTTAGATTCCGCTGCTTTGTTTATTATCCATTTGGGTATTAAATATACCATTTCTACCATTAACCCATATGTTTTCTTGGTTAATGTTATCTTAGTTGGTCATTTGTATTAAGGATCACATCCTGGGTTCCTCGGATGTCCCTGTTCGGGAGTCTTAGGAATTTAGGAGCGTGTCAGTTAGTATTGGAGGATGCTAGTGAGTTTCTAGCATTCTACTTGACATGGAGTATATTTTTATTGTTATTCCATGTGTCTCTTTGTTGTTGTTGACTTTAGTAGTCGCTTGACTAGCGTCATCCCTTGGAGATTCGCTGATTCTCTAGATTTGAGTTTCGGGAATCTTAGGGGCGTGACAGCGTGGTATCAGATCATTTTACCCTTTCGTGGGTATTTGATGATTGAATTTCGTTGGTTCTCATTTCTTTTTACTTCCGCAATCACTCCCTTAGCTCTTAGGCACGGGTTTCGGAGTCCTAGGAATTTGGGGCGTGACAGACACTTAGTGGGAAGTGTAGAGATTTTGGGTGAGAATTAGAGCATGAGTGGCGTTTTGGTAATTAGAGAGGATGACAAGGGGTAAAAGGGTATTTAAGAGTCTTGATGGCACTCTTGTAATTAACCCTAACTTTGGATGAATTTGGTCATTTCCACATTTCATGTGTTGTCTAATTTCTAGCCCTTGATCTCATTCTCCCATCTTTGTTTTAGACCCTTGGATCATAAGGCCATGTTTGGTTGGCACTTAAATGGAATAATCCATTATTGTTGGTCATCCACTTGGCAAGACTTTTTCTCAACCATTGGATGGTTATTTGATTTTCATCTTTATTCTAAGCCCTTGGATGATAATGCCCCGTTTGGAAAATTAATGAGTTTTGTGAGTTGTGTCATAAGTCTTCCACTTGGCAAGACTCATTTCTAGCCCTTGGATTCATTTCCTTTTTCCTAGCTTCATTTTGAACCCTTGGATTTGAGAAGGGTTAGTGGATAATCTCTACACTTATGAGTTTCTCTCATTTGCAAGACATTCTCTCATTCACACAAAAATCTTTCTCTTCTCCCATAAGGTTCTTGCTAAGTTCTCCCTCACTTCACTCATTCTTCTTCAAGTTGTCAAATTCTCTCTTCCTTGTGATGAGAATTTGAGGAAGGTTTGTGCATGAAAGTGGATGTTGGTGCTCCAAGCTTTCTTTTGAGCCAAATCTTGGTAAGTAATTTCTACTCCTTTGGAATTTCTAGTATCAAACCCTAGTTTCTATTATTGAATTCTTGTCTTCAATTTTTGATTTATGGAGTTGTATATCTATAGCTCTTGCTTGAGACTCCATTGAAGCTTAGCTATCGGTTGGGTAGAGCTTAGTGTTGGCTTTGGAAGAGGTTGGGTGGATTCGAATCACTCTTGGAGACCTTGCTTGTTCTTGGTGCTCTTGCTTGGAATTGAGGTAGGGGAAAAACGATTTGTCTTTGTTTTTGTATGAGGGTGTGTGCGTCTATGTGTATATATGCCGTATATATATATACAAGTTGGTCTTGATAGCTTAGACTATGATTTAGGCCCTTGAGAACATGATTTTGTGATATAAATTCATGTTGTGGTTTATTTCTTACTAAATATGAAATTATAAGTATTGTGATGATGGTGGTGTAACATATGGCCTAATAAAAGAGCATGTTGAGAAATGTTACTATAAATGTGAACTTGCTTATTAGTTGTGAAATGATGAGCCTTGTAATAATTTGGATCCAATATAATGTTATTTGATAGAAGCATGTATTGAGATAGCATGTGGTTATGATTGAGAACCTTCATGCATTTTGGGGTACATCATGTAGTGTCAAAACATAGGTGTACGTTTATTCGTGTTGTCCACGAGTCTTTGGATTATGAAGTCGCAACCGGGTTGTGCATATGAAGTCACAACCGTGTTGTGCGTATGAAGTCACAACCGTGTTGTGCATTTGAAGTCGCAACGGGGTTGTGCATCCATTTCCGGATTTCAATGTCGTAACTGGGTTGTGCATTGAGTTTCACGGGTTAAGAAGGTGTACCATGGGTTTAGTCACATTGCACTCGTATGTCATATATGTAATTGTGATAATCTTGTCAAGGCATGCGATAATTTTGAATAATTATGATGTGAGCATGTTGGGGGACTTGTTTGTGGGGTTTGAAGGGGTTCCGGATTGGCGTGAGAGCCATGTGGGACAAGAGACCGACCTAGGGTTAGTGGCATGAACCTTGGTTGGGTTGAACCACTCGGACTACCGAGATGGAGGCAATGACGCTTCCTCTACTGGGCTAGTGAGCTCACCCCACGCCTTATATATTTTTCAGGTGATGATCCCGTTGGGAGAGTTTCGTAGTCTATCCGTGGACGTGTGGATATATGTTCGCCCTTTTGTACATGGGAGGCGGACCACACTTTTATTTTTGTTGGGCGTTAGGCCGATAAATATGTTCCTTTTTCATATGTAAACCAAACTTGTAAGACTATATTATTTTGATTCGGCTAGCATGTTAGCCGAGGCGGTATGGTCCATGTATATCCCTTGGAGCGCTATGCGCGGGGATTGTATTCTTTTGGTGCACTTCGGTGCCGGATTGTGTATTTTGAACAACTACAACATATTTGGCCTTTGAGCGTTTAAATGTCACTTTTGAATATTTTACTTGGAGTTATGAACGTGAATTGGATGATTTGCCATGAAATGTGAGTATTAGGTGTTTAGCCGAAAACGGCGTTTTTCTAGGTTTTTAAACTAACCCTTTTCGATTTGAATAGAAAAACCCGTTTTCGCCTACCCCCGTAGCCGGTAAATTTTCTTGTTTTAGAAATGGTCTTAAACTCATTTTTCAAAGACTTTGAATCTTAGAAACCGGTGATATTTAAAGCGGAGACCGGGGGCAAGACGGATAACTTTACGAACCTTAAATGGGTATTTTTGTTCAAAGTTCATGTTGTATTAGGATGACTTGAATCATAGATTAAATGTGCATCAATCAAATATAGGATGGGGAAATATTTTTAGTTGGGAATTCAATCACTTTTAGGGTCATTTTTTAAGCTTCGTATTGAAGCAGTCGACTGCCGAAGAGCCGGCAGCCGACTGCCGGAAATATGGCATTGCAGCTTCTTTTTCCTTTAGCTTCGTCTTAGGGCAGTCGACTCTCGCCATTGGAGAGTCGACTCTCGCCATTAGGAAGTTGACTCTCGTACACGGGCAGTCTACTCTCGGACATTCAGCCTTGTTTCGACCATTTTCAGAAATTCATTTCTCTCACCTCGCACCTTGGATTTAGGTCCCGTTTATTTCTATGGGCTCTCCTATGACCAAATTATCGGGATAAAATTATAAATGACCAGTTTAACCATGTAATGACTATTTTACCCTTGGTTAAAGAGGGGTACCTCAACTTTAGTTTTGGGTCAGTGTCGTCTGACACCACTTTCGAAAATTCATATCTCTTTGCTCGTGACTTCAAATTTGGTTCCGTTTGTTCGCATTTGGAGATTCCCATTTCACCCCTGAATTGACAATTTTACCCTTGGGTAAACGTGGTGGGTTGAAATGTTCCGTTCTAGGTACCGAGTGTTCGGTTTACCTCTTTTCCGATCCCGTGGGATCTTTTTGGCATCTTTGAGATGTTGTAGGTCTATATTACCTGTTTATGGGTATTTTATGACTTAAATGGATTTTATTTCATTTCTGTTTTCTTCCGCATTCACTCCCTTAGCTCTTAGGCTCAGGTTTGGAGTCCTAGGAAATTTGGGGCGTGACATGCATATACAAGTTGCTAACTTGTTTGGCCATATCAAGTCTCACCGAGTACTCGGTAGCTTCAGTTTTGTGTGCAAACGGGCGCAAGTATGTTAAACTCTCTGCCATTTTTTCCTCTTTTGCGCATGTGCACTAGCTTTTGCACCTTTCCGAGTACTCGGTGAAGGACCTACCGAATACTCGGTGAAGGACCTACCAAATACTTGGTAGTTCTTCACCTTGAATTCTAAGTTTCATCCTCTTTGCTCCATTTCTCTTCTCGGCTTCATTCCTCTTTACTCCTTTTACATCCATGACTTATTTTTGGTCATTTATAGGTATTTTATCCATTGCTAGTCCCTTAACAATTAACTCAAAAGAAAACTTTTCAAAACTTATGATGATTGTGTTTTTAATTAACTAACTATACTATCTATCTAAATAACTAACTAATATTTTATTTCGTGAAGGTGTACGATTACACTTAGTACTTGTAACAAGCCTTTTAAACCCCCTCAGCAATACCGAGTTACGAGTGAAGTCTTGTGAGGGTTAAATATAATACCCACAAATTCTTTCATTCTTCATTATTATATGCTCATGAAATCAAATAATCATTAATCATGCAATGCTATAATGTCGTCATAGTAAAATGCATACAAGTTATCTCCACTCACTTATAAGTATCAATTTTCATGAATTAAACTTAAAAGAATGGTCCCCATAGTGGTGAAATATACTGTAACACCCCATATTATTTTTCTTTTTCCTGAATTTATTTCTGATTTAATTTCGGTTATGACGTCACTTGTTCTTGACGCATTGTTTATTCTTGGTATTTCGCGTGTAAATTTTTCGCGTTCAGTTTTAAAGTCGACTGAACGACTTTACGATTTTATCTTTGACGAGTTCCAGAATTCTTGTTGTCGACTATGCGGATGGGGACACGTTTTAGTTGATTAGGCTTATTAGGTGTTCCGACGTTTGAGTTCTTATCCCGGTATATTTTATTAGGCGTTTCGTTGTTATTTCGGGTTGCGAGATTACGTTTGGGTGTTCCCAGTATTTATTGGGATTTATTGTATAGATATATATTTAATTGTAATTATATATATATATTATTTTTGGGTTATTTTGTAGTTTCAAATAAAAGGAGGGTCACTTTTCAATATAGTGTACGAATTAAAGTGTACGAAAATTGATTTAATTTGGTCACATGGACCTATTGAATTAAAGTGTACGAAAATTGATTTAAGGATATATATATGAAATAAATAATATATATATGTATATACACATGTGTATCTGCATATGTAGAATGAGCCGACCACCATCTTCTTCATCTTCTCCTCTGCACGACTACACAGAGCTCTTCTTCTCCATCGGTTGACGGCGAGAGAGAGAGAGAGAGATGAGCGGCGTGAGGGAGAGACAAGAGCCGCACGTAGAGGTGCGTCTTGGCAGAGGTTGCCAGCGTAGCGGCGACGACTAGAGGGTTTAGAGACGGCGTCGCGGTGGTGGCGCGACGTTGCAGCAGCGACGTGGTGGCTCTGGTTCGCGCAGAGGCTGGGCGCAGTACGTGCGGCAGAGGTGCAACAGCGCCAGTTCTGGTCGGAGCTTCGGTCGGTGTTTTGGTCAACTTTCCGACCTCAGTTTACGCTGAAATTTGGAGGGTAGCTTCGCCTAGATGTCCGGTACGACCTGTAACAATTTCGTAATTTTCCGTTGAGCGGTTTGTCAAGAAATTCGATTTTAAGTTTCGAATTTTCGTTTGGTTATTTTAGATTTATCCAAATTAATTAACCTATTGCTAATAGACTTCGTATATATAGTATAGGTTATCGAGATGAACATTTCGGTATATTCAAAATATTTTTTGGATCAATTTGGTCAGCGGGCTCTATATTCGGGCGCCGATACTGTTCACGGTGGGCCATTTCGGGCTGTTCTGTAAGTGTACCTTCAGGTGGGAAATTTTATTCTCACTCCGTATCATTGACGTAGTTTGAGGTGTCCAACCTCTTATTTATTTTAATATAGATATATTAAATTGTTATTTTAAATATCTATAATTGGCCTAGAAGCGATGTAGGACTTAGAAATTAATTTGCGAAATTAGTTAAATTTATTTCCTACTAAATTAAATCAATACCTATTGGAATTGAAAGATAATAGGTGGCTTAGTTCCATTTTTCTGTGTTAGGAGATATGTGAACGTGAGGGACGTGAAAACTTAGACGTTATGCTAGGTTCCCCTAACAATACGTGGATTATTTGTTTTAATTGTTTTAAAAGCATGTTAAAAGGGAATGAACTTGTATACTTGGAATTAAAGTATAAGTTGATGAATTGCAAGCATGATTATGTGATATAATTGATTGTCGTGATTTACTGCTTTATTGATTTAAAATCATGTGAAAAAGATTATGGGATTCATGTGGTAGCATGTAGATAGATTCATAAATATGATGCATTACATATTTATGTTGAGGCATGATTGTCATTGAGGCCCTGGATGCATATTGAGAACGTCATGTAGTGTCAAATCATGGTGTTGGTATATGCGGGTTGTGAAATCATGTGGGATGTCTTTGTGTCGAATCGTCGCAACAACTGGCCAGGGGGTGTTCCCATCGTACGAAATAATGAGCCGTGAATGGGGTATAGGGTGAGTCATCTCATTCTCGAAGTCACGGGTCATCTCGTGCATTCATGTTTACGAATCTTTTGGTACGGGTCGTCTCGAACAAACCGCCTTCCTTGTTGAAAGTGTAGTGTCAAAAACACTTGGGAAGAATCAGTGCGGTACTCTTTTCTCGTTGTAAATGGGTGGAGTACGTATTTGTTAACCATATGATATGGGCAAAGGGTGATGTTGAGTCACATTGTATTTGCATAGCATTATGTGATCCCATTTGACATGTATACGTGATATTATTACACGTGGTGTTGGAACAGGTTTATATGTGCTATTATTACATGTGGACTTTGAAGCATGTTAATTATGAATATTGCAAAATGAATTCATATCTTTATAAAATGCTCAGCTGATAATGATTAATGTAAAAGAAAATGATTACATATTGTAATTAATAAACTATAATGCAATGTATATTTTTATACTTGCGATTATATACTTATGTACCCTTGGGGGAGGTTAAGTATATTGGCATAGAGGCTTCTTTGGAGATTTGAGGTCAGGGATTGATTTTAGTATCAATTGAGAGTTGAGGCCTTGAGAAGGCGGGTGATAGTCTTGTGGTTTTGGCTGGTTGCATATTACTGACCCTTGATGTTCTTTCTCATTTATAGGGATGTATCCTTTATCGTACGTTTGAGGTTTTGAGTGCGGTTAGACGAGGGTTGTGATTGAACCTGTCTGGTGGAGTGACAATGGTCTCTTGATTCTGTTAGTAATCTAGAGAGTAGTATAGAATGTGAACTTGAGGTTATAATGAATTGGAAGATGTATTGATTGAAACTAGTTAGTTCCGTAGTATCGGCCACTAGTTTTCCCTTTTCAAGATATTAAGGGGTGTAAGTGATTTTATCTAGTACTCGAGGTACTGTAGCTTGACAGTCTTGGTTCTAGTGCTTTGTTCATTCTCCCAAGCATTCCTTGTACTGTGTTTTATACTTTGGTATGTGATCGTTGACTTATAGGTCACTTCTTGAGTCGTCGGTTATGGCGTGGTGCCGAACCTCTTCCTTGTGTTATCATTTGATTTCGTGGGGTTGGAAACGGATAGTTGTGCTCCGTGAACCCAATGTATTTCTCTTCCTTCCTTGTCCTCTTGGACATTATAGGAATCCGTAGAGTTGTATTCACTCTTGTTTGGCTGTCTTTCGGAAACGGTGTTTTCTAAGTCTTTAAATAAACCCTTTGTATTTAAAAGGAAAACCCGTTTTCACCTACCCCCGTTGCAACTAAAAGTTTTAGTACTTCATAAAATGATCTTAAGATCTTCTTTAAAAATATTTTTAACTTCTAAAAGCCGGTGATGACGACTAACGGAGACCGGGGGCAAGACGGTCATTTTTACTGTGTGGTTTCTTAAAGGAAAACTATTTTATTACTTTTCTCGAGATTCTGAGATTTCGAGACCCCTTTCTCAATATCTCATCCTATAGAGTTTTAAAAAGGTGGTTTCTTGTTTCGCCTTTGTTTCGGATCATTTCTAAGTTTCGGGTATGAGGCTTGGTGTTGTTCAGTGCATACATATAGTGTTGCCTTTCCCTTCTTCTTGGTTGTTGACGTCACCACCTAGGTGATTTGAGTTGTTACACGTGTTAGGGGTATGGACGCCGAGTGGATTGGTTTCTTTGGTTCAGGTGTTCTCCCTACACACTTGTGGTGTTTTTAACCTTGATGAGGTTGTCTCGGTTATCCGTTGGTTTAGCATTGGGACTTCTTTTCCCTTGCTTTGGTTCCTTGACTCTTATGTGGTTGTCATGAGAGTAGTGTTCAGGTACTCTTCAGGATTCGACCATTTAGCGTTCCTTATCCATAGAGAGAGTGTTGGTGATTTATTGACCCTGTTGGAGGTAGTATTTTGAGATTTTCATATAATGATATGATGAGGTGATTCCATCCATGAGGTATAGATTTGCTCTAGGAATGAGATGATGTTTCTTATATATATATTGTATATATATATATATATATATATATATATGACGATTGTGTTAGTACGCAAGGACGTGAGTGTTTTTCATCATGTGTTCTCGGGGAGTGAGTTATTAGTATTCCTTGGTACTAGTTGTGGATTTGATTCCTGTGGACATTAGAGGTGAGTGTGTTTTCCTTCTGTTTGGATCTTTTAGTTAGCGTTGTGAGCGCTTGATGATTTGTTAGATTGGACCTGGGTGTTGTGTACCAAGTGTACGTTGGTGAGAGTAGTGTAGACTACCGGTGTTGGTACTTGGAGTACGAGTCTTAGTTGTATCTTATAGACTCTTATTGTGTACTTATATATATACATATATATATATATATATATATATATCCCCGACATATATTCGTTTACGGTAGCATGTGAGCACGTACCTTGGGTTTTCATGGCTGGGTTATGTTGTGGGCTATGTATCTCACTAGGTGGTTTAGCATTACCTAAACTATTAAAGGATGTGGTAATTAGAGTATCTTTTCCCACTGAGCTTATTTGCTTACAGGGGAAATTCATTTGCCCCCTGGTATTCCACGCCAGGTTGCAAGAAATATACGGCTCGTATCTCCCTTGAATTGTAATTTCTGTTGCTTTACATTATTGTGCCCGTATCTCCCCTAAACTTGTTTTGGATGATCTATTCAAGTATAAAACACTATGCAAAATCTAAGATCATATTAAGTAGAGAAATAATAATAAAATAGACTGTAATATAAAACATGAAGCATTATTTCAAGGTAATGAAACTTTATTAATAAAAGCACACATGATTTGGCATTGAGGGCCTACAATCCTACAAAAATAAAAATTGCAGAGAATAAAACAAAAACAAAAGATAAAGCCAATCCTAAATTGATTTGGTGGGAAATACAATAAAAAAAAATAATAATTGAAAAGAAAATACTAGAAAGAAAATTCTACATCCATTCTTTATTCCTACGAATTTTCCTTATTCCTCCTATAACCACATTCAGCGAAATCGTTGGTCCATGCATTGAATCCCTTTTCCTACCACTTTATTAGCTCATAGATGGACGATTTACCAAAGAACTTATCATTATAAATTTTCTTTCGAGTATTCTGCATTGGTTCCTTAGTCGCATCCAAAAATTCACCCAATTGATCTTCGATTAATGCCGTGATGAGAAAAGGAAAGAACAACTTAATTTCCGTATGTATTGAGGCGCATGAATTTTGTTCAAGAGTGTGCCAACACTTCATCATCTTATCATAAATCAATTCTGGTATAGAAACCCAAAATCATTTCTTAAAACAATAAAACACATATACCATCTCTCGATAAATCCTTTTATCTTTATCCTTTGGACATGCTTGGGTGTTAAAAATTCCATCAATATACCAAAATTCCGGATCTAAAACCGTCTTCATGATCCAAAACTGAGTAGGTGGATTCACCAGCCTATCACAAATTTCTTTCACCATATCATGAAAAGATGGAATTGGATGTGGGATAAGGTGAAACTTACCATCAAGCTTAGAAGGTAATTCATGAGGAAGTTCCCATGCTTTTGAAATAGCCTCGGAAGTGACATCAATAGATCTTGAATTATAGTGTATAGTAGTACGATCTATCAAACCTCCTTCACCCTTAACATCATACCTCATATTATAGTAACAATCACGCACAATGTTAGGAAAAACCTGTATATTCACCGATTTATGAATCCGTTTCAGTTTACGCTCCTTGAAAGCTCGATCCATCATGATTTCCCATGAATCATGCGTAATGTGTTTACAAAAAACTCACTCATACTTGATCTTATAATCAACAAGAGGATCACCCTTGGGGGTAGCCTCCTTAATCTCCTCCTCCGTCAAACTTCCAATAGCCATAATAGCTTTGCCAACAATTTTCTATGAATATTGAATAAGGTGTGGAAGAATGAAAGGAAGAAACCCTATATTGATAGCTTTAAATCCAAGTCCTTTCTAGGATTGATAAACAAGAATATTTAAAAGGCTTATTACAATAATATTCTAGTTAATGAACAAGAATATTCATGAATATGTACAAATTAATATTATAAAGAAGTTGTGGGTAGTCTATTTAACCCTCACGAGACTTCACTTGTCCATTATGATTTTTTCTAGGGGTTTAAAAGACTTATTACACGTGCTAACTGTAATCGTTTACCCTCACAAAATAAAGGGGTTAGTTTAAATTAGTTTAGGTTTTATTACTCTTCATGATTTTTTTTCATTCTTTATTGCTAAGGAACTAGCAATATTTAAGTTTGCGGGCTTAATGAGACCAGAATATTTGGTATTTTGGGTGTTAATATACCTCTTATTAGTCTCTTTATTCTATTAATTTGGTAATTTATGCGAGTTATGTGTTTAAGCATGTTTTCAGGGCCTTAATGGAAAAATGAGTTAATTCCGGGTTTTTAGCAATTATGCTGGATTCGGAGCAACACTTAGAGGATATGTACACTAAATCAACAGGGTGCAAGTTAGTAAAGTAGAGTACAAGTGGCTAAAGCATGAAAATTTGAAGAATAAATAAATAATAAAATTCAGGAGGCATGAAAATTCGCAAAATAAATAAATAATAAAATTTAGGAGCCATTGATCGATCGGTGGATCCTTCGATCGTTCGAAAACAACCGTCTTGGAATCTGTGCAAAAATGTATTGCATAATTTTTACTTTATGTAAAAATATATCAAGGGGCATAATCATCCTTTCACGCCTCCAAATTCCAAAGACTCCCGAACCGGGACATCCGAGAAATCCGGGGTATGATCTATACAAAGAGCGATCAATTAAGATCCTAAACAACCATAAACCGAATGGAATATTATTAATAACAATAATTCCATACAAAACCAAGCAGAAGCAAAACCAAATGATACACAAGGCACATCGAGACGCTAAAAGAACACATCTCTATAAAGATGTAACGATACCAAATACAAGGAAGGGATATGCCAACATACTGGTTCCCAAGAAGTACAATAGCAGTCCCAATACAGGGGACAAGTAAAGGAAACAAAGATGGAACAATACTACGTACATACGTCCCAAAACCCGCAACAACATCCGTGCCACAAGTCGCCTGCAAGAAAACCAGATACCTAGCCGAAACATCACCTGCAAACTGGTGTAAACCACCAGGGAAAACCAACGCCGGGGTAAGCTCATTGAGACCCGTAGGAAAAAGTATCCTAATCGTCCTATCCTCTAACTGTCCAAGTCGAGTGAAAACTAACCTGCGGACATGCATCTACCCTAGGTGAGTCAAATGTCCCACATGGCACTCACGCAAATACAAGACCCCGGAAACACATTCCCCTAGTCCCCTACCATGCATCAACAAATAGTGCAACTAGCACATAGTGAAACCATAACACAACAACGTATAATAACTCACACCTATATATATATATATATATATGCACGTATATATAGAGAGAGACACAAACAACACAAGTCACGTAGTATAGACCACTTCATAGATCACTATGACTCATACCTCCCAGTCCCACACAGACAATCAACAGAACATCTATCACCAAAATACGGGAGCAACACTCCTATTCATAACACTCCAGGAAGGATAACACTCATACCGCCGACTTTCAAAAGTGAAAATCTTTTATTTCATAACTTTAAAATCATTTCAAAACTCAAAGTTTTTGTCGGCATCACGGGGTAGGCGAAAACGAGTTTTTCACTTAAAGACCGAATAGACTAAATGTTAGTCTTAAGAAAAATCCATTTTTGGGAAAACAAACCGAAACACCAACAACACCATGCGGAGTGACTCTACATCCGACATGAACCAAGAAGAATGAAGAATGAATAAGTAAGTCCAAAAATGACAACAATTCAACAAAACCAGGAGAACTATATAACAACTCGATTCCCAACCGTGAACTCAATTCACTCTCAAAATGACAACTCATCTCAACCACCCCAAGTGGTTAAAGAAACCACCAAAAGAACAGTCCTATTCTTAGGATGTGAAAAGGAAAACCCTAGTAGCCAACACTATGGGATGAACTCGGTTTAATCAAAACCTCATTCAATCTATTCAAACATCAATCAACACTTGATATCACTTCTCTTAGGTTACTAACGGAATCAAGAATCTATTACCAGACAAGTGACTAGGAACAATCCTAAGATCACTTAATCAACTTCAAACCACGAAGTAAAATAGACGGTACATTCCTCAAATGAAAAAGAAGTATCAAATGACCACCGCTACATAGCCAACAGAGATCCCCAAACTCTCAAGGATCATACACCCCTCAAAGGTGTAACAACATCAAGTGGTCAATACCCCACTACCAACCAAGGTCACAAAACTATCACCATATTCTTAAAGGTCATATTTCACAATCGATCCCCTAATCCACTATTGACTTTACTTATCACAATAAAACCGTAGAAAACCAACTCATAACCCTACCCAAGGGCACATAAGCACATAACAACAAGTTTAATTTTTCATCGCATATTATACTTTAACAAGGCATGCAAATCATATTCTCACATCCTTCCCTTTCACTTTAGCATTTAAATAACATGTGAATTATATATCGCAAAATCCACATTTAAAGATGCTCCACATGCTAACATAAATTACATAGTGGCAACTCAATACAATATGACTCACACACCACGTGGTACACACGCGACCACACACACACCCTAACTCCAAGGGTCAACGGATCATTCTCTAACCCTTCATTTTTATTTCTCATGAATGAAGGTAGATTTATCGTACCATTCTTCCCAGTGATTTTTCTCTCTTTTCACTTTTAATGAGGAAGACGTCAAACACGATGCGTTTGTGCGCATATGATTTAGGCAACTCCTCCCCCCACCGTCTGCGTTTCTCGAAATATTAGTTCTGTAGGAGCAAGAAACACCCCTGACCAGTTGTTACGACGATCCTGAACAAGTCTACTCACGTAAAATTACACAACGGGCATAGACCAATACCAATTGAATTCTGAATACAAAATGTGAACCCATACAGTTTGTCCTCAATGACCCATGCATCAACATAAATATGTATCACATCATATTTATAACCAACATTCCCAAAATGTCAACACGAATGTTTTTCATCATTCAACATGTTTTAAATTTCATTTAAAGCAAAAATCAACAAGAATGTCTTCTCATGCAACAATCATGCTCCAATTCATCAAATTGTCATTTTATTTCACAAGGATAAAATTTTCATTCATTTAACATGCTTAATTCTCAATTAAAGCATTTAAATCACAATGATACATTCTCATACACAAGAAATGTTCCAATTCATCAAGTTATCCTTGAATTCACAAGGAAAACAATTACATCCATTTAAACATGCTCTTAGTTCAAATCAAGCAAGTTTATCACAATTAACATCTCAAACATGACATGAATTCCTAACATACCTCAAAGGTACTAACCAAAGGAGATAGCATAATTTCATTCTAAGGCTATATCCCTACCACCCACATACACATATGTATAGTTACACTTACACATATACATAACTATACCCATATACATATATACATATATATAGGCATATAAGCATATTTTACTATGGAAATTCTCAAGAATAACCACTCAACTAGCATGCATCATATTCTTAGCAATATCATTACCAATTACTCCATACACAAGGGTTAATTCACATAACACATGTTTAAACCCCAACTTCACAATTCAATAGTACCCTTAGCAATTTAATTTAAGGCTAGGAACCCTAGAATCCGATTCTCATACCCACATAATCATAAGATGAGCTAGATAAGAAATTTTCCCCTACCTCTTGAAGAGCAAAGCACAACAACTACCAAACAAGACCCATGAAACCCTAGCTCTTCCCCAACCTAAATCCAAGGAGTAAACCGGTGGAAATCTTCACCATAGCCCCTAACCATGAATCAAGCTCCAACACAAGAGGAAAACAATAATTACTAAGTGGTTTAACAAGAAACCCTTAACTAGAGTTTGAATTTAAAACACATAAGGAAGGAAAAACACTTACCAATCCTTGACTCAAACCAAATAGAAGAACACCATGAACATATTCCATGTTGATGGCCACACCAAACTCCCAACATTGGGTGATCAAATCAACCCCTCAGTGCAGAAGAAACAAGGGGGAAGAAATGAGAGGAAATAGAAAGAAAGAGAATGAAGTCTTGCAATGAAAGACAAACACACCTACACATGTGTAGAGATCATCCACTCATCCCTCTCACAACCAATGGCACAAAACAAATATGGGGAAAAAGAAATGAATCCAAGGGTTATAAACAAGTATTGCAATGAAAGACTTAATTCATCACTCACAAAACCTAGTAATTTTCTAAACAAGGCCATAACATCCAAGGGTTTAGAATAAGGTTATGGAAATGAATAAACCATCCAATGGTTGATAAAAAATCTTGCCAAGTCAAAGACCAACAATAATAGATTCTTGCATTTAAGTGTCAACCAAACAAGGCCCTATGATCTAGGGGTTTAGAACAAACATGGGAGAATGAGATCAAGGGCTAGGATTGAGACACCACCTGAAAAGTGGGAAATGACCAAATTATTCCCAACTTAGGGTTAATTACAAGAGTGTCATCAAGCCTCTTAATTACCCTTCTACCCCTTGTCATTCTTTTTAATTACTACTATGCCATTCATTCCCCAACACTTAGCCAAGTCTCTAAACTTTTCACTAAGTGCTCCAAATATGAAAATACTCATTTACCCATTGGTCATTTCTTTCTTGAAATCGTTTCCAACAATTTTCATTAATTACAAAATGATGATATAACAAATAATTCACATAAGTGCTATTCCGGAACGTCTACAATAAACTAGGTTAACACGTTCGGGAATGCAACATGATTGTCGAAGCTCCAACTAGAAAATGTTGCACGAATTCACCTAGTTGTTGGCGACACTCAAATCCATGAAGCCAGAAACAAGATACCACGAAGTCATCCCACTAAGTCAAAAACTTAAATGCAAAAAATTTACACACACCAAGAATAAACAAGACGTCATGAATAAGTGACTTCACAAAACGTTAAAACTTGGAAAAGAATTCCAGAAAAGATAAAGAAAATGTGGGGCATTATAACCTTCCCACTTTAGGAGATTTCATCTTCGAAATCAGAGAGTACCTTAGTCCGGGAGACACATCCGGTTGATCAGACCGAATGATCTACTCACATTCCTCGGTAGGTAACCTATGATACGAGCACGAAAACAAAAAATGATTGAGGAAGTGTCCTACTCCGTTGGAACTTAATCACAATGGGATATATCTAGCAAGAAACGTCCTCAATGCCACACAACGAAAACACAGAAACCCGGAAACACACAGAGAAAATTTAGATCAAAATCGTAGATAACATCTAACATCGAATGTATCACCGACCCTCACCCGTCGTCCCGAAGATAGTGAAACCTAGTGCTCTAATACCAAATTGTCACACCCCTAAATTCCAAAGACTCCCGAACCGGGTCATCCAAGGAATCCGAGGTATGATCCATACAAAGAGCGACCAATTAAGATTCTAAAAAACCATAAACAAAATGGAATATTATTAATAATAATAATTCCATACAAAACCAAACGGAAGCTAAACCAAATGATACACAAGGCACATCGAGGTGCCGAAAGAATACATCTCTATAAAGATGTAACGATACCAAATAAGAGGAAGGGATATCCCAATAGACTGGATCCCAAGAAGTACAACAATAGTCCCAATACAAGGGCCAAATAAAGAAAACTAAGATGGAACAATACTACGTACATACATCCCAAAACCCGTAACGACATTCGTGCCACGAGCCGCTTGCAAGAAAACCGGATACCTAGCCGAAACATCACCTGCAAACTAGTGTCAACCACTGGGGCAAACCAACGCCGGGGTGAGCTCATTCAGCCCGTAGGAAAAAGAATCCTAACCGTCATATCCTCCGACCGTCCAAGTTGAGTGAAAACTAACCCGTGTACATGCGTCTACCCTAAGTCAGTTAAATGTCCCACATGGCACTCATGCCAATACGAGACCCCGAAAACACATTCCCCTAGTTCCCTACCATGCATCAACAAATAGGGCAACTAGCACATAGTGAAACCATAGCACAACAATGTTTAATAACTCACACCTATATATATATATATATGCACATATATATATATGATACATAAACAATACAAGTCACGTAGTATAGATCACTACGACTCATACCCGCTAGTCCCACATTGACAATCAAGACAATATCTATCACCAAAATATGGGTGCAACACTCCTATTCATAACACTCCAGGAAGGATAACACTCACACTTTCTAGGCCACGAGCATACTGAGCTCCAAAACCTCAAATTAGTATCAACACATACTATCAATCACCTCATATATCACTACCAACATCCATAAACCCAACATTGGGTTAAAACAGTCATTTCAATCTAAGGGAAGTCACAAAGGTTGCCGAAAACCAAAAGGAAGTGAAAAGGATTGAATAATCCATCACACCGACCACTCAAAGGTCACATGTTCGCCCAAGGGTAAAATTGTCATTTAAAGGGAAAAATGTACTATACATTTCAAAGGTTACCACACCTATTTGGACATAGGTTGAATCATAGAAACAAACGGAACCGAATTCAAAGCCCTGATGCGAGAGATATGAATTTTTGAAAATGACATTGGACAACGTCGACCCCAAACAGAAAGTTAAAGTTTCCCTCTTTCACCAAGGATAAAATAGTCATTTCAAGTGAAAATAAATGGTTTTAAATTTTGTATCAAATATTTAGACATAGGATAGACCCTATAAACAAGAGAGACCTAAATCAAAGCCACGAGGCGAGAGATATGCATTTTTGAAAACGGTATCGGACAATGCCAATAAAAATGAAAAGTTAAAGTACCACTCTTTCACCAAGGGTAAAACAGTCATTTCAGATGTAAAATAATTATTTCAAGTTTTAAAAACAAATTTTGTACCTAGCATAGGCCATAGGAATAAATAGGACCTCAATCCGAGTTACGAGGTGAGAGAAATGAATTTTTGAAAATGGTCGAAACATGGCTGAATTTTCGAGAGTCGACTGCCCGGGGCCAAAATTCGGCTAGCCAACTACCCAAGGACAAAGTCAACTGTCAACTGTCGGCTGCTAGCTCTTCGATAGTCAACTGCATCATTACGAAACTTCAAAAATGATTCTCAAACAGTCTTAAACCCTTAGGAATCATGAGGAAATTCCTCAACTCATTTGGGAACTTTAAAAAATGAGAAAATATCATTTACTCTCGATTTAGTTTTATCAAAAACATTTTCTTGAAAATCTGTAAAACTAAGTGTCTTGCCCCGGTCTCCGTTTCGTGCACCACCGACTTTCAAAAGTCAAAAATTTTTATTTCATGACTTTAAAATCATTTCAATACACAAATTTTTTTCGGCATCACTGGGTAGGTGAAAATGGGGTTTTCACTTAGAAAACGAATATACTCAAATGCAAGTCCTATGAAAAATCCATTTTCGGGAAAACAAACCGAAACACTAACAACACCATAGGGAGTGACTCAACATCCAACATGAACCAAGAAGAACGAAGAATGAAGAAGTAAGTCCAAAAATGACAACACTTCAACAAAACCAGGAGAACGATCTAACAACTCGATTCCCAACCGTGAACTCAATTCACTCTCAAAACGACAACTTGTAAGAACATTTATACTATTATTTGTGTTTGGCATATTCTAGATAATAACCATGTTGAGTGAATTGTCATGTTGAAATTTTTGTGTATTTGAAATAGAGTTGCTAGTATGTTCGTTTCTATCTCGAGAAAGAAGTCAAGGAGTGTGTCAAAGCAAAAGCTACCGGAGGGCAAAATCGTCATTTCCTGACATTGTTACTTCACCAGAGGGCAAAAATTTCATTTCCAAACACTATGACTTCATCCAAAAGCATCGGGAGTTTGAGATAACCAGTCTAGCTAAAATATGAAAAAATTACAAAAGATGCAACATACCTACGTTGTCAGAGGCAGAATGGTTCTAACCTACGCTTTGGTTTTTGGAGTTGGGAATGGACCCTATGCCCTAGACCTATGCCCAACCGTAGGTGTTGGGCATCAGGTGTGTGCAAAATATGTGGTTAAAAACGACACCTTAACGACACTTTAAGTTTTACCCTTCTGCAAGCGCACAGATCAATTGTATATAGTCTTGTTTGAGTAGGGAAATATCAATCCCACAGAGATGAGGA
Organism: Cornus suecica; assembly: GCA_963922005.1. Lineage (NCBI taxonomy): Eukaryota > Viridiplantae > Streptophyta > Magnoliopsida > Cornales > Cornaceae > Cornus > Cornus suecica. Next base: position 30,827,492 of record OY998240.1, read on the forward strand.
TTGTTCATTTCAATAGTTTAAAAACACTAAATTATAGTTTTCCGAAAATAGATTTCCTTAAAAAATCTACACATTCCTAAAAATATCTTAAACAAATCCTAATACATGTATAAGTACAAACCAGGCAAAAACATTCCAAAAACAGCCTAATTTTTTCAAATTGTTGGCCAAGCCACTTACTACCCTACACTTGGGTGTAGGATAAGACAAAATTAATTTTATTTTATTCTTTTTTTGAAATGACATGTTTTCCAATAACCAACACACACATGTCCTCATAGTGCGAAAATAAAATCACACATACTCAATGTAATACACATAGTAAGGCACGCATATCAGTAAAAGCGGTCAAAAATTATCATTTTATACAAAAGCAAAAATATCATAAACAGTTAGAGATGATCGTTACAACGGTCTCAAAAGATCGAACACTGACTCTCCGCTCTATGATTAATCTCTACTGTGGACAAATAAAACAAGAAAATCCAAAACACAAAATAAAATAAAATAAACTACAACTACAACTACAAAGCATCATCCGGAGGTGGATGTGGTGGTGGAATGGTCACTCCCATATGTCACATCATAATATCCCACTGATCCATCATCTCACGGTGCTCACGCTGTCGGGCCTGCCTCTCCACTATAAATGAATGCTCTAATCCTTCAATACGTCCAATCAACTAGTCGTACTAAGCCTAAGTCATCATAATAGCACCCCCAGCCGGGGCCTGTGGCGCATCATCTCCTATAGCAGCCTCTTCAACCTGTGGCACCTAGGGTCTAGACGCAACTTTAACAGCTTTGTCTTTTCCTTTCATGCTCTTCAATTGTACCTGAAAATCACACAAACAAAATTCAACTTTAGCTTTAATCTACAATAATGCAATGCAAATAAACTACTAAAGCTATTGAACAATGCCAAGTCTCCGGAAACGATACCAAAAAATTGTTGGGCGTCAGGTGTGTGCAAAATATGTGATTAAAAATGACACCTTAATGATACTTTAGGTTTTACCCTTATACAAGCATACATAGCAATTGTATATAGTTTTGCTTGAGTAGGGGAATATCAATCCCACAGAGACGAGAATTGTTCACTTCAATAGTCTAAAAACGCTGAATTATAGTTTTCTGAAAATAGTTTGATTTTGTGAATTATCTAATAATAATGAAAATAAAATAGAAAATAATAATGAATAATGGTTGTGATTCAAGGAAAGAGAAAACAAGGGTTTTCTCGCTCCACAACTAGCTGCATAATATAGTCCAAATTATATTTCAATTGTATGAGGGCGATCCATTTACTGTGAATCAGGTCGCACTACGCCAGTAGTTTCACCCCAACAAGGATTACTCTCAACCGAATCGCGACAACCCATCTCAAGACTAAACTGATTAGTGCATGCCAACTATTAATAGAAAAGTAAATTAAATCAGTATATTAAAGCGTGAAAATAAACTAAAGCATGTTTGTATCAGTTTGTCAGGGTATGGCTTGTGTCAACCTAAGGTTTTGAGTTTTATGACCACCATTGTGTAGAAAATCACAGATTAAGCATTCGAGTTCCAGCCCATAGTGAAAAATTTTGATTGTGTAAGATAAATATATTTGAAAAGTATAAGACAAGAATCAATTCAAATATATAAACTTGTATCATGAATAAAAATGGTATCTCATCTAACACAATCATCACTGTATAGTCACAGTTTCCCCTTTCTACAATTAAATATAAAATTAGAACTACATTACTTGGCTAGGGTTTTGCGATAAAACCCTAGATACCGAATTAGTTGTTCATGGTTGAGAGAATCTGCATTGTCGGTGTAGAAACGCCCTCTATGGCCTTCTTCTCCGGATCTCTAGGTCTTTAATGGTGGTTTTTCTTCAATGGAAGAACTCTATGAATGAACGTACGTAAAGGAGCCTCCACAAATAATACTAAAACTAGAACTAAAATAGAACATAAAACATAGCCTCCTACCCTAAACCTAAACCTCTCATATTTATAGAGAAGTGAGGGAAACCCTAATGTTGCCCTTTTTTGTAATTTCATAATACATGAATAATCTCATAAAATCATATGTAATTACGTGTATAAGCTGTATGTAGAGGTCTGGAATCACCGATCACTTGAAATATCGAAGTAGGGACAAAACTGGAAAATTCTGAAACAACTCCGAAACAACTTCAGCACGTAAAGGGATCACGTGACCTCAAGGTAGGACCTACACTCCTGACCTACGCTTGGGCGTAGGTATAGGGCATAGGGCTACACTCCTGGCCTACGCTTGGGCGTAGGTATAGGGCATAGGGCTATGCTCCTGACCTATGCTTGGGCGTAGGTCTAGGGCGTAAAGTAAAAATCAAAGCGTTGTTTAGGTCCAATTTGCCCCTTTTTCTCTCTGACGATATAGGGTATGATGCATATTTTGTGTAAAAACTCATCTTTTCATATTTGAGCTAGACTGGTCGCCTTTGACTCCCGATGCTTTTTGATGAAGTAATAATGTCAAAAAATGAAATTTTTACCCTTCGGTGTAATAACGATGTCGAGAAATAACCATTTTGCCCTCTAGTAGCTCTTTTTCACTCTGGCACACCTCTTGATTCCTTTCTCGAGATAGAAACAAACATGAACTTAGTTAATTCACTGAGATTAACTTTGTTTCTTCATTAAGCTCTTGAAACATGCTTACACACACAAACAAAATAAGAATACCAAGTAACGGAATGCTGATTTTCAGGTCCTACTCTCCATATTGTCTAGGGTGAGATACACTCTCCAAACCCTAGTGTTACACTATATAAAGAAAGAGATATGTTTTGAAATCTAAAGGTTCTTGTGTGAGAAATTTTCCAAATATTATTTATCTCTAATTTCCCTCAAGCATCTTTTGAAAAATGTTTTGATAGCAAGAAAGATCAAAATCTCATTTTTCACTCTTATCATTTTGAAGATTTAAACTCAAGCTTTGTGCTTATTCTCTTATTGAAAATACACTGTGAGAATATATATATCTTGAGTTCTTGAAATATCTCCTAAAAACACTTGAGCTTATATTGATCTATCTTTCATGTCAAATAGGTACGCAAGTGAAATCATCTTTCAAGAGAAAGAAAGATATCACCACCTCTAGACCCTTAGAGTTACTTCAGATGGACCTCTTTGGTCCGGAGAGAACGGCTAGCTTAGCCGGGAAACTCTATGTACTTGTTATTGTAGATGACTACTCTAGATTTACTTGGGTTCACTTTCTTGCTCATAAAAATGAAACTCACTCCATTCTTGATAAATTTTATAGAGTCATTCAAAATGAAAAAGATTTGAAAATCAAGAAAATTAGAAGTGATCGAGGTAGAGAATTTGACAATCAAGATCTAGAGAAATTATGTGATGAATTTGGTGTATCTCATGATCTCTCGGCTCCAAGATCTCCTCAACAAAATAGGGTAGTTGAAAGGAAAAATAGATCTTTACAAGAAATGGCTAGGACTATGTTAAATGAACACAACATTCCCCAAAGTCTTTGGGCTGAAGCGGTAAACACCACTTGTCATGTCATAAATAGAGTTATCATCCGAATTAAATTGGGTAAGACTCCGTATGAGTTGTGGAATGGTCGAGAACCCAATATTGGGTATTTCAATGTGTTGGGTTGTAAATGTTTCGTTTTAAATGATAAAGATAACTTAGGAAAATTTGACTCCAAATCGGATGAAGCAATTTTCTTAGGGTATTCCTTAACTAGTAGAGCCTTTAAAGTCTTTAACAAAAGGACTTTAACCATGGTAGAGTCTATCCATGTTGTTTTTGATGAATCACTACATCTACCCTCACCTAAGGTTAACCTAGATGATGATGAAGTTGTAGGAATTGAGAATAGTTTCAATAATCTCAATATCTCTAACTCATCAAGTAGGCAAATAGATAAGAGTGAAGTTGGAAATCAATCTAATGATGACTTGACTTGCTCCATTCCTAAATCTTGGAGGATTGTGCACAACCATCCTCTTGACCAAGTCATAGGTAACCCTTCACATGGCGTTAGCACAAGATCTCAACTTAGAGACTTATGCAACCACATGGCTTTTGTGTCTAATATTGAACCCAAGAACTTCCACGAAGCTCAATGTGATGATTCTTGGATCATGGCTATGTAAGAGGAACTAAATCAATTTGAGCGCAATAAAGTTTGGCATTTAGTCCCTCAACCCACACATCAAACTATAATAGGCACTAAATGGGTTTTTCGAAATAAGAAGGATGAAAATGGAGTGATTATTCGAAATAAAGCAAGATTGGTAGCTCAAGGTTACAATCAAGAGGAGGGCATTGACTATGATGAAACCTTTGCACCCGTAGCTAGATTAGAAGCAATTAGAATGCTTCTTGCATTTGCATCATCTAGAAATTTCATTCTTTATCAAATGGATGTCAAAAGTATTTTTCTAAATGGAACTATAGATGAAGAAGTGTTTGTAAAGCAACCACCCAGCTTTGAAAATGAACTTTTTCCAAATCATGTTTACAAATTATCTAAAGCCTTATACGGGTTAAAGCAAGCTCCTAGAGCTTGGTATGAACGACTTAGTGACTTTTTACTTCAAAAAGGGTTTTCTAAAAGCAAAGTTGACAACACCCTCTTTAAAAAAACTGTTAAGAATGATTTGTTGATTATCCAAAAATATGTTGACGATATTATATTCGGATCCACAAATACTTCTCTTTGCAAAGATTTCGCATCTAGTATGCAAAACGAATTTGAAATGAGTATGATGGGTGAGTTGAATTTCTTCTTAGGGTTGCAAATCAAGCAAAGCTTGGATGGCTTATTTGTTAGCCAATCTAAGTACACTAAATATTTGCTAAAGAGATTTGGCATGGAGGGAGCCAAACATGCCATTACTCCTATGAGTACCTCTATTAAACTCGACAAAGATGAAAATGGAAAATGTGTTGATATTACTGAATATAGAGGCATGATTGGAAGTTTACTTTATTTAACTGCTAGTAGACCGGATATCATGTTTAGTGTATGCTTATGTGCTCGTTTTCAATCTTGTTCTAAAGAATCTCACTTGCTAGCCGTAAAATGTATTTTTCGCTATCTTAGTGGGACGATTAACTTAGGACTATGGTATCCACGTGGAACTACACTTGATCTCACTAGTTATTCGGATGCCGATTTTGCGGGTGGTAGAGTGGATAGGAAAAGCACAAGTGGTACATGTCATTTTCTAGGTCACTCTCTTATTTCATGGTCAAGTAAAAAGAAAAATTCGGTTGCTTTGTCTACGGCTGAAGTCGAATACGTAGCGGCCGGTAGTTGTTGTGCCCAAACTATTTATATTAAGCAACAATTACTTGATTTTGGACTTGTTTTTAATCTCGTACCTATTAAATGTGATAACACTAGTGCTATTTGTAACTCAAAGAATCCTATTCAACAATCTCGCACAAAGCACATAGAGATTAGGCATAATTTTCTAAGGGATCACTTAGCCAAAGGTGACATTGAATTGATTTTTATTGACACTAAAAATCAACTGGAGTATATTTTTACTAAACCCCTCTCGAATGAACCGTTTTAAAAAATTCGTAGGGAATTAGGAATGGCCATGGATTTTGAAGTAATAAGTTAAATTTTCACAAAATCTCGTCCATGATCTCGGCTTTCAAATTTTAAAATATTTTTCGAAATTTGTTTTTGGGGGCCAGTCGACTGCCTCGTATACGGCCAGTCGACTGGATCAACTAGTGAGTTTTTGTGATTTTATTCATCTTCAGCCAGTCGACTGCCTTCTTTGGCCAGTCGTCTGGGTCATGAGCCAGTCGACTGCCTCCATATGGCCAGTCGACTGCCTCTGCGCGAACCCATTTTTTATTTCTTCTTTCTCTTCGTCTTCTCTCCACTCTGTCCACGATCTCTCTCATTTCTTCCTTCATTCTCGCCATTTTATCACCTTTAAACCAGTTCCCCACTACACCACGATCCTCTCCTCCATTATCACCACTCTTCTCTTAATATATAGTCATATATATCCATATATATATATATACATATCTATACACTTCATTTTTCTTCAGTTTCTCTTTTCTCTCTCATGTTTTCACGATTTCTTTTCAAAATGCTTTCAATCATCTTGGTTCTCATCTCTCTCATGGCTCCCAATGTTGTGCGCCTCAAGAAACACGCCCGTAGGGGTGGAAGCTCTTCGGCTACACCTCCTCCACCTTTGTCCCCTGTTCATGAGGACACTGATTCTGAATCTGAACCTGGTCCGTTGTCTCTATCTGGCCTTCTTGGTGATGAAGATAGTGTTCGTCTTTTCAAAACTAACTTCATTCATCGCAAGTTTGCTCAGAGTCGCATTGTGACTCAACCCTTGTGCGAAGAGATTGGCGTTAATACGTTCAATCTTTTTCAAAATATGGGTTGGGATTTCTTTCTTTCGCTCGATGTTCCGCATTATCCGCGGGCTGTCAAAGCCTTCTACACAAATCTCGAGAATCCTTATCAACCACGTCCTCCCGCTCGCAAACTTTGCTCCACTGTTGTAGGCGTTTCCGTTGAGTTGACCGAAGCAGTAATTAATACTATTTTTTGGCTACCTACTGGTGGTATATCATATTTCTGCCCATCTATTTGGTACTCTTCGAGTGATTTCGATTATCTCAAAACAGTTTGGGCCATCTCAGTGAATAAAACCACCACTACCACTTCTGAATTTCCCTCTTCCTCGCTTACTCCCGAGGCTCGGCTTGTGCACAATATTATCACTTATTCCATTTTGCCCAAGTCCGGAAGCCGGAGTCTTGTGTTGATTATGGAAGCTTTTCTTGTCTATTGTGTCATGACCGGTCGCAAGGTCAATCTTGTTTTCCTCTTTATTTCGGCAATCCTCGAGTGCCACAAGAAGAAAGGCACACTCATTTTTCCTACCCATTTATCATATCTTCTTAATCGGAACGGTGTGCCACTCTGTGATGAACCTACAGAGCACCATTCGATTTTTCTGGACCATACGCATCTCAAGCAGATGCATATCGGTAAGAATGTCGATGGAGTGTTGGTCTCACTTAGGGTTGCTCCTTCTGCGAACCAGGCTGGTCCATCTGTTCCTCATCATGATGTTCCTCCTCCCGCGACATCTCGTCCGGACGCTCCAATTTCTTCTTTTCCGTCTCTTGGTAGCGATTTCGATATTCCAGATTTTGGGTTTGGGGGAAACCCCGAAACTCTTACCCAAATCATGGAAATCGTAAAGCGCAATAAAGAGGCCCAAAAGCGCAATGAGGAGGCCCAGAAGAAGACGACCAAGGATATGAAGCATCTTGAGGACAAGATCGACCGCATCAACACTGCCATGGACGCATTTCGCCGTGACCCTCCACCTTTTTGATGTCGTCAAAGGGGGATAATTAGGGTGTTTGTGTTTGGCCAAAGGTCCAGTCCATTTTGTGTAGCATAGGATGTTACCTATGTTTTATGTTTGTTGTATATGTTATCTTTCGTTTCATTTCTATGCTTTATCATTTTGTAATGTGTAGTAGTAAAACATAATGTACCGAACTCGCAATTATGAATTGAAATATGTTGTTTCTATTATCTTTCAATGCATTACGTAAATGAGTATCTATTTGCAAAATTTATTTCCTAAGGGGGAGCATGAAAATAAAAATGAAAGATGCACACATTGAGGGGGAATATCACTTGATACTTCACCATTTATGCGCAAACACGAAATGTTTTGTCAACATCAAAAAGGGGGAGATTGTTGGCATTGAAATTCTATTTCAAACAATAAATCTTATTTTGATATTAACAAAACATTCAAAAACCGTGTTTGGTATTAATATGACTTTGAGCTAAGTGTTTCATCAAGTACAGGTAAATGATTCGGAAATATTATTAAAGTAACAAGCGATAAGGAAACTCAAGTGCAAACTCGAAGAAGGACAAAAAGATCAAAGAAAGAACAAAAGCTGGACTCAAGACCTGGGGTAGATAGGTCGGGGTGAGAATATTGTAACAAGGTATCTTATGCGTTGATTGGTCTTATAAGCTCAAGAAATAAATCAAACGAACTCAAACGGATCAAAAACGGACCTTGAAAACATTTCTTGGAGTCACCCAGTCGACTGGCCATGAAATGGCAGCCGACTCACTGTGACCCAGTCGACTGGCCAATAAGGACCCAGCCGACTGGATGAACCATTGAGCTATAAACGTTTTGACTGCATGAGGCAGTCGACTGGCCTGTCCAAGGCAGTCGACTGACTGTGCCCAGTCAACTGGCAGTTAAGAACCCAGCCGACAGACTGAACCAGAGAGTTTTGAACATTTTTGATTGCCTGAGGCAGTCGACTGGCCTATCCAAGGCAGTCGACTGACTCATGAGGCAGTCGACTGCCCTTCTTGAGGCAGTCAACTAACGCTAGCCGTTGGGAAAAATATTTTAAATCTAAGCATGGAGGCAGTCGACTGGGTGCCGGTAGGCAGTCGACTGGGTGCTTCAGCATTTTAAGGAAAAGTATTTCTAAACAATATTTTTGCCCAAAAAGAAATGATTTTGCTTGCTGATTTTCAGGTCCTACTCTCCATATTATCTAGGGTGAGATACACTCTCCAAACCCTAGTGTTACACTATATAAATAAAGAGATATGGATTGAAATCTTAAGGTTCTTGTGTGAGAAATTTTCCAAATATTATTCATCTCTAATTTTCTCTCAAGCATCTTCTGAAAAATGTTTTTATAGCAAGAAAGATCAAAATCTCGTTTTTCACTCTTATCATTTTGAAGATTTAAACTCAAGTTTTGTGCTTATTCTCTTATTGAAAATATATATATCTTGAGTTCTTGAAATATCACCTAAAAACACTTGAGCTTATATTGATCTATCTTCCATAAAAACCTTAGGGTTTTGAGTGTTTTTGTTTCTTGAGTGATATATTGATTGCATACACAAATTTGTGATCTTGGGTGAGTGAAGCCCATTGTATCAAGGAAGGATTGTTCTCTTGATTGTGTGAAGAGCTAGTTAGCTCTTTTGTAAAGGTTTTGCTATTCCACCTATTGAAGGAAGAGCCATAGTGTGAGGATCGGGAAAGTCTCGAGGAAGGGGATTCTTTGAGCCGAAGAGTAGGAGTTAACGAACCTCGTAAAAATCACGGTGTCAATATCTCTATCTCTATCTCCTTACTTTATGTTCATGCATGCTTAATTTATATTGTGGTAAATAGCTTGTTGAATTTAAGTGAAATTATTAATTGCATATTTTACCTTGTAAATTAATATTGAACCTTGTTGCATGTTCTAGTAAGAATCAAAAGATGTTAGAAAGTATTTTTAAACCCTATTCACCCCCCTCTAGGGTAATTTAGTGACTTACACAGACCTCTATGTATCGACGTATACACATATTTACATATGATTTTAGAGGATTTATCAAGGTATTGTGAAATTACATAAGAGGGAAAGGTTAGGGTTTTCTATGACTTGGTCTATAAATACCAAGGTTCTACAAGAAAAGAGTCTACAATTTTTTACGATAATTTTTTAAGAGGGTTTTTGGTACGAGCTCTGCAATATTCCATTGTTCATGTTCTTTTACAAAGAGAGGTGATTGTGGAATGATCATACATATTGGTGTTATCTCTTGTGTTGAGTTTCTCCAATCGTGTTTTTACATCGAACTTCTATATGAACGATTGGATGAGTGATTGCTAAAAAATCATCATATCGTCCATTGCGATGAGGTTGCTTTGATCCGTTCCAGTATAGAGCAATTCGAGGATTTCAAACCGCGAGTAGAGGAAGGTAAATCAGGCGTGATTTATGAGTCTCTTATAATGTCTAGTGGAGCAAGCGTGCTTTGTGAAGTACGAGTGATTCAAGGGTTTCAGACTGCGAGTAGAGGAAGGCATATCAGGAGTGATTGTAAGTCTAAAACTCTCATAGAGTCTGTAATTGTTGATTCATAGTGCATCGGTACCTGAGTGTACCTGTGATTTTTTCCTCGGAACGTTTCCTTGGTTTTTCGACATATAATTCTTTGTGTCATCTCTTGCTTTATTTTCTGCACTATATTGATTTTTGTTTGATATTGCTCGATAGACAGAAAATTAGGATTTGTGACTAATTAGAATTGAATTTTTGCTAAATAATTTTAATCGATCATAAAATTGACAAAAAGCCTATTCACCCCCCCCCCCCCCCCCCTCTAGGCTATTTTCACTATCGTCTAGGTAATTTCATTACTCATCTCAACCACCCCAAGTGGTTAAGGAAACCACCTCAAGAACACTCCTATTCTTAGGATGTGAAAAGGAAAACCCTAGTAGCCAACACTATGGGACGAACTCGGTTTAATCAAAACCTCATCTAATCTAGTCAAACATCAATCAACACTTGATATCACTTTTCTTAGATTACTAACAGAATCAAGAAGTTATTACCACACAAGTGACTAGGATCAATCCTAATGTCACTTAATCAACTTCAAAGCTTGAAGTAAAATAAATGATATATTCCTCAAATGAAAAATAAGTATCAAATGGTCACCGCTACATAGCCAACAAAGATCCCCAAACTCTCAAGGATCATACACCCCTTAAAGGTGCAACAACATCAATTGGTCAATACCCCACTACCAACCAAGGTCATAAAACTATCACCTTATTCTCAAAGGTCACATTTCACAATCGACCCCCTAATCCACTATCGACTTTACTTATCACAATAAAGCCATAGAAAACCAACTCATAACCCCACCTAAGGGCATATAAGCACATAAAAACAATTATAAGTTTTCATCGCACATTATACTTTAACAAGACATGCAAATCATATTATCACATGCTTCCCTTTCACTTTAGCATTTAAATAACATGTGAGTTATATATCGCAAAATCCACCATTAAACATGTTCCACATGCCAACCTAAATTACATAGTGGTAAATCAATGCAATGTGACTCACACACCTCGTGGTACACACGCGACCACACACACACCCTAACTCCACGGGTCAATGGATCATTCTCTAACCCTTCAATTTTATTTCTCATGAATGAAGGTAGATTTATCGTACCGTTCTTCCCAAGATATTTTTTCTCTCTTTTCACTTTTATCAAGAAAGACGGCGAACACGACGCGGTCGTGCACATAGGATTTAGACAAGTCCTCCCCCAACCGTCTGCGTTTCTCAGGAGATTAGTTCTGTAGGAGCAAGAAGCACCCCCTGGCTAGTTGTTATGACAATCCCGAATAAGTCTACTCACGCAAAATTTCACAACAGACGTAGACCAACACCAATTGAATTCTCAATACAAAAGGTGAACCCATGCACTATGTCCTCAATGACCCATGCATCAACATAAATATGTATCACATCATATTTATAACCATCATTCCCAAAATGTCAACACGAATGTTTTTCATCATTCAACATGCTTTTAAATTTCATTTAAAGCAAAAATCAACAAGAATGTCTTCTCATGCAACATTCATTTTCAATTCATCAAGTTGTCCTTTTGTTTCACTTGGATAACATTTTCATTCATTTAACACGCTTAATTCTCAATTAAAGCATTTAAATCATAAGGATACATTCTCATACACAAGAAATGTTCCAATTCATCAAGTTATCCTTTAATTCACAAGGAAAATAATTACATCCATTTAAACATGCCCTTAGTTCAATTCAAGCAAGTTTAACACAATTCACATCTCAAACATGACATGAATTCCAAACATACCTCAAAGGTACTAACAAAGGAGCTAGTCTAATATCATTTCAAGGCTACATCCCTACCACCCACATACACATCTATAGTTACAGTTACACATATACACAACTATACCCATATACATAAATACATATATGTAGGCATACAACCATACTTTGCTATGGAAATTCTCAAGAATAACCACTCAACTAGCATGCATCATATTCCTAGCAATATCATTACCAATTACTCCATACACAAGGGTTAATTTACATAACACATGTTCAAACCCCAACTTCACAATTCAAGGGTACACTTAGCAATTTAATTTAAGGCTAAGAACCCTAGAATCCAATTCTCATTCCCACACAATCATAAGATGAGCTAGTTAAGAAATGTTCCCCTTACCTCTTGAAGAGCAAAGCTCAACAACTACCAAACAAGGCCCATGAAACCCTAACTCTTCCCCAACTGAAATCCAAGGAGAAAACCGATGGAAATCTTCACCATAGCCCATTAACCATGACCAAGATCCAACACAAGAGGGAAACAAGAATTACTAAGTGGTTTAACAAGAAACCCTTTACTAGGGTTTGAATTTAAAACACACAAGGAAAGAAGAACATTTACCAATCCTTGGCTCAAACCAAAGAGAAGAATATCATGAACATCTTTCATGTTGATGGCCATGCCAAACTCCCAACTTAGGGAGATCAAATCAATCCCTAAGTCGAGAAGAAGAAAAAGGGAAGAAATGGAAAGAAAGAGAATGAAGTCTTGCAATGAAATACAAACACACCTACACATGTGTAGAGATCCTCCACTCACCCCTCTCACAATCCAATGGCCCAAAACAATATGGGGAAAAAGAAATTAATCCAAGGGCTAGAAACAAGTCTTGCAATGAAAGACTTAATACACCACTCAGAAAACCCATTAATTTGTGAAACAAGGCCTTGACATCCAAGGATTTAGAATAAGGCAATGAAAATGAATAAACCATCCAATGGTTCATAAAAAGTCTTGCCAAGTGAAAGACCAACAATAATGGATTCTTGCATTTAAGTGTCAACCAAAAAAACCCTATGATCCAAGGGTTTAGAACAAATATGGGAGAATAAGATCAATGGCTAGGAATGAGACACCACTTGAAAAGTGCGAAATGACCAAATTATTCCCAACTCAGGGTTAATTACAAGAGTGCCATCAAGTCTCTTAATTACCCTTCTACCCTTTGTCATCATCTCTAATTACTACTATGTCATTCATCCCCCAACACTTAGCTAAATCTCTACACTTTTCACTAAGTGCTCCAAATATGAAAATACTCATTTAACCCTCGGTTATTTCTTTCTCGGAATCGTTCCCAACAATTTTCATTAATTACAAAATGAAAATATAACAAATAATTCACATAAGTGCTATTCCGGAACGTCTACAATAAACTAGGTTAACACGTTCTAGAATGCAACACGATTGTCGAAGCTCCAATGAGAAAACGTTGCACAAAACCACGTAGTCATTGACGACACTCAAATCCATGAAGTTGGAAACAAGATACCACGAAGTCGTCCCGCTAAGTCCAAAACTTAAATGCGAAAAATATACACACACCAAGAATACACAAGACGTTATGAATAAGTGACGTCACAAAACATTAACACTTAGAAAAGAATTCCAGAAAAGAGAAAGGAAAATGTGGGGCGTTACATATCCATTCATCATCATTTCTTAGTAATTAAGTTCTCTTGGAGTGCAGGCAATGAACATGCCTTTTCTGCACCAACTTTTGTCTATAAATACAGGTGGATTTCATGAAGATAAGACATCTCTAAAACATCTTTTGATATCTTTTCATATATTCCAGAATATCATTGTTCATAAAAAGACTCTCTTTAAAAGATGCTCCCTTCCTCAAGAACTCAAGAACCAACCATCTAATCATGAAGACGGTGGCTACATCAACGATAGAGTCTCTCATTTCCATGAGTGGCTAGTCAGTATCTAGGGTTTCCAAAGAAACCCTAGCCGAGTAATGTAGACTTTTATTTATTTTTATTGCATAGGGGGGAATCTGATGAAGGGCACTTATATGATGATTATGTAGTGAGAGGCTAAACTATTAACCTAAATAATATTTATTTATTAATTCTATTCTTAAGCTGATATTGAATTAATGATTTATCTTGAACAACTGTGTTTTATTAATCGAGGGAAGAACCTCCGTGATTTAATAATAATTTCTACAAATTGGTACTTATTAGACATGATAAAGTCTTAAGTTCACATAGTCCATGCTTAGAGAAGATGATTGTTAGCGTGGTTTTTAATTTCATGTTTTAGGAGTAGTTCTAGGATAGATGCATACAATAGTCATACTAATTGCAGATGGATTGTAGTGAAAACGGACCGATTGCATTGTTTTTGGGACTAGGCAACTATTTATAGCATTACTAGTCAGATTCATATAAGTTGTACCGCACTCTTGCAATATAATATTTGAAAGGATACATTACAAGGTTAGTGGTGGAGTTGGAATTCAACCCTAGACTTGTTTAACTTGAGTGAAACAAAAAATAATTATCTTTATTTTATTTTATGTTTAGTAGTTTAATCAAACAAACCAATCAAACAAATTTTATAAAATATAATTCAATTTGCTACTTTATGATTATTTGAAATACGACTTTGATCTCCCTGTTTCGATACCCTCTCTACCCAACTATACTATATACTACTTGTGTACTTGCGACTGATAGGTTAAAACTACATCGTACTAATTTCTTATTTTTAACACTTTTATTTTCACACGTTTGGAACCGATTAAAGTAGTTAATCTTGATGAGGTAACTACTGATTTTCATAACATTTTCAACCCGAATAATTACACTAATTTATGTATGCAAACTGTAGGAAAACAGTTATCTCACATTGAGTCTAATTTAGATTCGATCCTTATTGATTCTAAATATCAACATAAACCTGAGAGTAGTTTACAACAAGCTTCTCTTAAGCCCCCTATTGAGATTAAGAATTTTTACTTAAACCAACAATTCCTAAGTTAGATGATGAATTTATCACCTTACTTAAAAAGAAAATGCAAAGTCTCAAATTGAATGTTTTATCCCATAATGATTCTGATGAAGAGACGGAAGAAGAGTTTTATTTAAATCAGATTCATAAGTTTAAGCAGTCTTTGGCTCCTGCAAATTTAAATAAAGTTAATTTTGCAAAACTTCCCATGAAAATGAGTGATACTGGTGCTAAGTAGAAATTATTATCATCGTCCTACGCCTCATGGTCTTCTCTTTGAAGAAGAATATCTTTACGGTCAAGTTACTTTAATAGTAGGGAAATTTATGAATGGAATTTGGATGGTACATCTGGCTATTCAATTTATGAAATGGTTCATCAAATGTTGATGTTCAGTACTGTTTGTAAAACTATTTCAAATTCAGAAGAACAAATTGTTCAATTTATTACTGTTTGGTGGGATAATATTATTACCACTACCCAGAAGAATGAAATTAGTCATGCTTCTAAAACTATTAAAAATGAGCAAAATCAGTATATGAGAGTTTCTTATGTTGTTTACACTCTTGTCATGACTATCATTCATGATTTCATTGGATATGAGGGGTCTACCCATAAAAGAGGTCGTGATATCTTACAAAATTTAAAATGTCCTTCATTAACCCATTTTAGATGGTATAAGGATGTTTTATTGGCTAGGGTGAGTCAAAGATCTGATGTTAATAGTGAGCATTGGAAAACTAAATTTATTGATGGTTTTCCTATTGTTGAGAAAGTCAGGAAGAAATTACGTGATAGAAATAATAGTATTTATATTTCTTATAATGATTACACATATGGTGGACTAATTAGTCTAGTCACTCAGGAAAGTCTTGCATTATGTAATGATCTTAAGCTTACACACCAATTAAAAGCTCAATGTCTTTATGGGCGAAAAGAGTTGGGTGAATTTTGTAACCAATTTGGTTATAACATTAATGATTACTCTCACATAAAGAGGGGTAAGGTTTACAAAAAGGAAAAACCTTATTACAAGAAGAAGAAGTTTCATAAAGGTAAAAAAATAATAATATAGTACTAATCATGAGTACAATGCTAGAACTAATCATAAGAATAATGGTAAAAGTTCTAGAACTGAAGCAAAGTGTTACAAGTGTGGTAGGATTGACCATTATGCCAATAAATGCAAAACTATGACTAAGTTGTCTAGTCTTCAAATTGATGAAGATTTAAAATTACAATTAAGTAAATTGCTTTTTAATTCCAGTTCATCTGAGCAAGAGAAATCTTCTGATTCTGAATCAAAAAATGAGTTAATTTTGCTACCTTCTTCCTCATCTTCTTCAGAAGATGATATTCCTGAGCAATGTAGTTGTAATAATAACCCTGATAGTTCTTCCAACTATTGGAAAGCCATAGTTTAAATGAATGGGTTAAGTCTTAATGTTTTGATTAATCAATAAAAGTCTTTTATAGAACTGTTGGATCAAATTCAAGATCTTCAAATGAAGCTTAAAATGATTGAGCTTTGTTATCAACAACAACTGAAAGATAATGAGGAAAAGTCTTTAAGTAGCCTTATTCCTAATCAACCTTATACAATGAAAGAGGTTTTTAATAGGTTAGGTTCTTCTGAAACCCAAAGACCTGTTAATATTAATAACCTTAGACAGGAAGTTAATATTTTAAAAACTAAGGTTAAAGAATTAAAAGTTAATCAGCTTAAAAGTGATTTAATTATTACTCAATTACAGCTAAGCCAAGCTTCTTCGAGTTCTACTCAGAATCAGCTTGACATTATTCTTGAACCTAAAAAGGAATCTTATTTGTGTCTTTTAGACCAGGTTACTTTTAAAAAATGGTATATATCTATTACTATTGTCATAAACGAAGAGTATGTTCTATATGAAATTATGGCACTAATTGATAGTGGTGCAGATATGAACTGCACTCAGAAAGTATTAGTTCCTACTAAATATTTTGAAAAGACTACTCAGAGTCTTACTAATGTTAGTGGTGGCAAAATGCAGATTAAGTATAAACTTAATTCTATTTACATTTGCAATGAAGGATTTTGTTTACCCACTACTTTTCTACTTATAAATAATATGTCATTACCAGTTATAATGGGTACTCTTTTTCATTCCACATTAATGTCAATGGACATAATTGACTCTATGGGTATTTATAATACTCTTCAAGGTCATTCTATTGGGTTTAAATTTATAACTCATCCAATGGATAAAAATATAAACAGCCTCAGAGATAATATACTCTTTAAGCAAAAGCAAATTAATTTTTTTGCAAAAGGAAATTATGTCCTTAACTATTGAGCATAAATTGCTGCAAAACATATTCGGGTTAAAATTCAATCTATTCAAAATCAATTTATTACTGAAGTTTGCAGTGATATTCCTAATGCTTTTTGGGATAGCAATAAACATATTGTTTCTCTTCCCTATGAGGATAGTTTTATTGAGAGAAATATTCATACAAAAGCAAGACCTAGTCAAATGAAAAAAGACTACTTAGAGCTTTGTAAAAAAGAAATCCAGAATTTACTGGATAGGAATTTAATTGCAAAAATCTATTCTCCTTAGAGTTGCACAACGTTTTATGAAAATAATTTTTTTGAGAAGGAACGAGGTGTTCCTAGACATGTAATTAATTACAAACCTCTTAATGATGCCCTTAAATGGATAAGGTATCCCATTCCAAATAAAAAGCATTTGCTGGATAGATTAAAATCAGCGTTAATCTTTTATAAGTTTGATTTAAAATCTGGTTATTAGCATATTCAAATTGATCCCAAGGATAGGTTTAAAACTGCTTTTATTGTTCCCTTTGGTCATTAAGAATGGAATATAATGTCCTTTGGTTTAAAAAATGTTCCTTCTGAATTTCAGAATATTATTGAAAATACATAGACGATCAATGAAATAAGCCTAGAGGGGGGTGAATAGGCTTTTTGTGGATTTATTGACAAATTAATAATATTTGCAGAAAAGTCAATTTTAATCCAATTCTTTATCAAGATAAATCATGCAAAGAATAATCAAAGTACAGAAAATAAAGCAATAGAGACACGATATTTTTACATGGAAAACCTTAGAAAGAATCCAAGTAAAAATCACGGATACGCTCAGGTATCGATGTACTATGAATCAGAGAATTTGTACAGACTCTATGAAAACAGTACATACAATCAATGTAATATGTTGTTCCTCACTCGACGTCTGAAAATCTAGATTCACTCGCGCTCCACGAAGCTCTTGCTCTACTCCGTACTCTGACGGCTCTATTTCTCAACAGATCAAATAACCATGAAGCTTCCTGCTCCAATCTCTACACTCAAACGACTTCGTTTTCCAAACGGATCAAAACAACCACTTTTCATAAGGTGTGTTGATTTTTCTTGCAACTAGGTCATTCAATTGTGCATAAGAACGTCGATATAGAAGCATAATTGAACAAACCCTAACACAAGAGAGAACTAAAAGATATAGAATCACTCAATGATATTTTATCTCTCTATCTCTATCTCTGTATAAGAATATGAATTTATAGAAAACTTGCATAGATCTCTCAATGGCTCAAAGGATGCACCACATCTGTAGAAGACCTTGGTATTTATAGACCATAGTTGAGGGAAACTCTAAGCTTTCCCTTTCTCGTAATTTCACATCCAACTCAGCAAAACCTTAAACTCTGATGTATATTATGTGTATAGCACGTATACCAAGATATAGGAGTCGTCCACGCATCATAAAATCAAAATGGGGGCAAAACGAACATCACAACAGAAATTAGCAAAATTTTAGCCGTCGCTACGCTTTAAGCATAGGGCCAAGCGTAGCTTTTCACTTTCTGGCCACTTTTTACTTCTGAAAGCATAGGCTTAGACGTAGTTTTTTAAAACCACTCTTCTCCGCTACTGCGCCAAAATAACTGTCTTAAATCCACGATATTTTTTGCTTGAAGTGACGGCTTTGGAAAATATCGTTTTCGCCCTTCGAGAGACATTTTTCCTCAATACGCTCACTTATGCACTTATCTTGTATTCTTCACTACTTCAATGCTTGATTTGCCTTTGTCGAAGCTTGTAGATGTCATTGAAACCAAACCAACCTATCTAACACTCAACATAGTTATTGTCTAGAACATACCATAAATAAACAATACTGAAAAGTGTTCTTATAATCTCCCCCTTGGCATTTCTGAGACAAAACCATGTTTTACAATATAGCCTCACAAATAACAACATAACATCTACACCTATGAACACACACAAACAAACATAGATATAAATTTTCACCTTGCTTTCATGACGGTCTACCAATCCTGTAACCACAACACTGAACAAACCATTAAACGCAAGTGTGGAAAATAGATATAAAATGATCATAAAAAAAAAACACAATATCCATGTAAGCATAATGATCATAAAATACTCATTCTCCTTCTCCCCCTTACTCAACACTTCTCCCCCTAAAACCATTACTCCCCCTTAATCAATGTTTCTCCCCCTTTTTGTCACTAAAATGACAAGGAACAATAAAAACAATCAAAGCACATGAGAGAAACAAGGGAAATCCTCAAGATGAAAACATAGGGAAAGGAATCACAAAGGAGACTCTCGAGAATCTAAGTCAAGCACTAAATACTAAGATAAAGTACTCTCTAAGATTAATTCCAGATTATCAAGTAACAAAAAAGACTCTACAATGCATGAATGCAAAATGCAAAATAAAAAAAAAAAACTAAGCTAGAATTCAAACCATTAATTTGGACATTATTGTTTGTTAAAAAAAATAATACCCAATTAACTTCAATTATTTTCACCTTTTCAACTTTTTCACCATATCCCTTTTGTCTTTCTAAGCTCCAGACTTTCCAACGAGGATTTTTTGTCCCGACCAACTAGGCCCAAGCTTCTTCCATGGGATTTATGCTCATTAGTCTTCTCCCCTTTTTTCCACGAACACTCAATGTTTACTGAGGCAAGAGGCCCGGTTACTCAGATTGAAGAACTACTTTTTGCATTTCTATATTTAAAACATCTCATTCGTTTCTCTTTTCAATATCACCATAATATTCATAAGTAGGCAAAAGGTATTCAAATGCATAGATCAATCTAGCATAGCTCATGAACCTACAAATCACTTCGGATGAGATGAAAAAGACTAAAAATTTCAACAAGTATTACAGTCATCTTTGAAGTAAACAAGCACCCAAAGTTTATTAGTTCCAAAATTAATACTTAAGCATGTCAAATGAATAACTCATAACCTCATGTCAGACTAACAACTCCAATTCCCATATGCATAATATGAAAAGTAAATATGAGAATATAGTGGAAAATGACACCCATTTATACCCTTAGTCAAGCTCAACATGCTAAGAATTTTTCTATTTTAATTTTTTTTATTTTTTTCATAATGATGCATGCATGATCAATCCTAATAGTAGCAAAACATGATGCATACATAAAAAACAAACATGTAAATAATACAAAATGCATGATAATATATCAGTTTTAGGATAAAAGATAATGCAAGATATTCCTCGAATGATACATATGAAGACATCTATCCTAATAATAATATGCCACCAAATTTTCTAAAATGCATATGTTTTTGAAAATCTAATGATTTTGTAGAGATGTCTGTTGACTGAGAATCTGTAGATATATACTCAAGACTTCTCTCAGAATTAGAATTATGTGTTAGACATGCAGTATGAGCAACCAAACAATGTAATTCATCTTTTTTAACCCACACTTGTTTAATTCTCAGTGCTCTATTTTGTAGCCTAGACAACCTCTTCACCTCTTCACTCAACACCCGAATTTAACTTTCAACATTGGGTCCTTTTTTAGTTCTACACTTCCACTCTGATTTCAAAGTTTCACCTCTTAACTTTGAACACAAGGGTCCAATGTGACCTTTCACTTCACAGTGATGACAGACAGGGATAAACCTTTGAAAACCATTATTTGAACCCTTATTAACTCTAGAGGTTAAAAGAGGCTTACTCTCAACATGTTTTCATACATAAGATTGAACATTAAGATTCTTATCAGACTTACCTTGAGAAGAACTAGATGCTACTTGATCAGCCCTAACAAAAGTTATTTTGAAAACAATGTTAGGATTACCTATTCCTTTAAACCCAACTCCTTTGTATTTCCTGCTGACTTTCCTACACTCAACATGTGATCAAGCTTAATAGTTCCACTAGACCATCTATGAATAGTTGAGTTAGCATCCTTTAACTCCTTTTCCAAATTCTCAATCCTTGTAGATTTCTCACTCAATTGCAATCTTCGAGTTTCTAATTCCTCATTGAGACCATCTACCCTCTTCAAAGCCTGAGTCATTTCTTGTTCAGACTTGGTCAATTCTTTTATTAAGGACTGTCTCTCCTTATCAACATTGTTGAATTGAACCAAAAATTTTGAGTGCACTTTGCTAAAATGCACTAACTTTTCATACAATTTATTTTGTGCATCTTCATATGAGTCCCCATGATCTTCATTATCATCAGAATCATCATCCTCAGACATTACCCAACTTGTAGCAACTTCATCGACCTCCTTACTTTGGGCAGCAAACACGGTAAAATTCGCAGACTCATCTCCTACCTCCAAATCTGTCGAAACACTAGCTAATCCATCACTCCATGTAACAACCAATCCTTTTTTATTTTTCAATTATTAGCACACTCAGCAACTATGTGACCGAAGCCTTGACACTCAAAACATTGAGGTTTCTTCTTTTTATGAACAAACTTGTCATTCTTATTTTGGACTTTTCTATTTTTAGAATCATGTGATTTATCTCCAAAATTTTGTTCTTTAATCATTTCTTGACCACAAGAACATTTTAAAAACTTATGAAACTGCTTCATCAAACTGTCAAGTTGTCGTGTTCTAACCTCGCCCTCTTCATCAAACTTACTAGGATCCTCCTTAGTGGTTTTAAAAGCTATTGTTTTCTCTTTTATTCCACTCGACTTCTTAGAGGATTGAGCACATATCTCCATCTCATAAGATTTTAGATTCCCTGTCAATTCTTCAAGCTTAATTTCTTTAAAACTCATGATTTCAGATATGATAGTAACCTTAGACCGAAAATGTTCAGGTAGAAACCTAAGAATTTTCTTCACTATAGTAGTCTCGAAATAGGCTCTCCTAGATTGTGACAACCAATTACTATGTCAGTTAACCTATCCTCAAAGTCACCAAAAACTTCATTCTCCTCCATCCTAAGTTGTTCCAATTTTGAATTTAGAATTTGGAGTTTTGACTATTTAACTTTTGAAGTTCCCTCATGACTTACTTGGAGGATGTCCCAAGCTTTTTTTGCAATTTCACATGTGGCTATTCTCTTAAACTCAATCGCAGTCACCGCATTATACAACGCATTCAAAGTTTTTGAATCCCAACTAGCACTATTTGTTTCAGCAGTAGTCCACTCACTTGATGGTTTTACCCTAGATTCATTAGTAATAACATCTTTCACAGTGGGCAGTGAGTATCCTACCTCTACGACCAGCCAAGCTCTCTCATCTAATGATTTCAAAAATGCTCTCATTCTCGCTTTCGAATAGGTGTAATTAAAGCCATCAAACAAAAGGAACCTAGATATGGATCCCCCTTCATGAGGTATCTCCATCATCAAATTTCAATATCTAACCCTAGGTAGTTAACCTAAAACTAGGCAACCACCCTCTGATACCAATTGAAAATACCTAGATGATCAATGAAATAAGCCTAGAGGGGGGTGAATAATTTGGATTTATTGACAAATTAATAATAATTGCGGAAAAATCAATTTTAATCCCATTCTCTATCAAGATAAATCGTGGAAAGAAGAATCTAAGTGCTGGAAATAAAGCAATAGAGACATGCGATGTTTTTACGTGAAAAACCTTGGAAAGAATCCAAGTAAACCCCCATGGATACGCTCGGGTATTGATGCACTATGAATCAAAGAATTTGAACAGACTCTATGAAAACAATACTTAGAACTGATGTAATCTGTTGTTCTTCACTCAACGTCTGAAAATCTAGATTCACTCATGCTCCACGAAGCCCTTGTTCCACTTCATACTCTGACGGCTCTGTTTTTCAATAGATCAAATAACCACGAAGCATTCTGCTCCAATCTCCACACTTAGACGGCTTCGTTTTCAAGATAGATTAAAACTGTCACGCCCCAAATTCCTTGGACTCCGAAACCCGAGCCTAAGAGCTAAGGGAGTGATTGCGGAAGTAAAAAGAAATGAGAACCAACGAAATTCAATCATCAAATACCCACGAAATGGTAAAATGATCTGATACCACGCTGTCACGCCCCTAAGATTCCCGAAACTCAAATCTAGAGAATCAGCGAATCTCCAAGGGATGACGCTAGTCAAACGACTACTAGAGTCAACAACAATAAAGAGACACATGGAATAACAATAAAAATATACTCCATGTCAAGTAGAATGCTAGAAACTCATTAGCATCCTCCAATATCAACTGACACGCTCCTAAATTCCTAGGACTCCCGAACAGGGACATCCGAGGAATCCAGGATGTAATCCTTAATACAAATGACCAACTAAGACATTATTAACCAAGAAAACATATGGGTTAATGGTAGAAATGGTATATTTAATACCCAAATGGATAATAAACAAAGCAGCGGAATTTAACGAAAATCCGGTAGAGTTCCGTTTGTAAATGGAACATCCGGACAACAACCACAACACAAGAACCTGCCAATAGCAATTCAATAATCACAATGGCTTCCAAGCCCCACATTCATCAATCCTACTAGGGCCGAGATAATGGAAAGAAACCAAAACCCCTCCAAACCCTCTAATAATCAACAGAGCCACAAATGCTCGAATAAGATACAGTAAAGCACCTAGTTGTGCAGAATAGATACAATAACCATCAGAAAGAATAAATACAGGAACTAAAGAATACATCAACAGGGATACGCCAACAGACTGGCTCCCTAAAGAAAATACATAACAATCCCATAACAATGGGTAGAGAAACTGAAAGTGGATACCTATCGTCCCCAAACCCAGTCGTGTTGCAACCGTAACCGCATCACCCAACGCAACTCCAAAACCTGTAACAAGGAAACAAAAGAAAGTTGTCGTTGCACTACATCCTGCTCATAGCCGTATATTTCCTGCAACCTGGCATGGAATACCAGGGGGCGAATGAAATTCCCCTGTGAGCAAATAAGCTCAGTGGGAAAAGATACTCTAACTACCACATCCTCTGATAGTTTAAGTAAAGCTAAACCGTCTAATAAGATATAAATAGCCCAACTAATCCCATTCACGCAAACCCAAGTCACACGCTCATATACTATCGTAAACGAGTATACATAAGTATATAGGAAATATGTATATATATATCTACACGTATATATATATATAAATACACAACATGAGTCTCTAAAACTCGTATTCCAAGTACCCAACACCAATAGTCTACACTATTCCCACCAACGTACATCAAGTACCTGACACTAAGGTCAAATCTAACCAAGTCACAAAGTGCTCACATCACCAAACAGAAGATCCAACAGAGGAGATCACACTCACCTCTAATATCCACAAGGAAACAAAATCCACCAATAGTACCAAGGAAGGCTCAAATCCTACACCCCGATAACACAGGAAGGAAAACACCCACGCCCTTGCGTACTAACACAACATCATCAATATATATATATATATATATAATATATATATATATATATAATATATATATATATAACAAATCTCATCCCTCTCCTAGAGTAAGTCTGTACCTCAAGGATGGGATCACCCCATCATCTCACTATGCGAAAACCTCAATGCTATCTCCAACAAGTCAATAAGTCACCAACAGGATAAATCCATCACTAACACTTGCACTATAAGCTACAAAACCACCCGATCAATTCACTAAGAGTACAAGAACTCAACTCCCAAGAACGACCACTTAAGGGTCACCAAAACGAAGCAAAGGAAAAGAGTTCCCAATGCTAACGAACAGATAACCAAGACAACAACGTCAAGGTTAAGAATACCCAAACAAGGAAAGAACACCACAAGTGAACAAAGAAAGAACACCAAAAGTGAACAAGGAAACCAAAAACGAATTTGCCGAGAGTGGAAGTAATAAAAAGATGAATCCCAGAGATTCAATAGTTTTTAAGAAAATGTTTTCAAACTCGAACCGATCCATTTGGCATCCATGCCCCTAACGTAAGAAAAACTCAAATCACCTAGGTGGTGAAACCAATAACCCAGAAAAGAGAAAGGCAACACTATATGTGTGCACTGAACAATGACAAGCCTCAAAACCGAGACTAAAAAAAATGATCAGAAGCAAAGGTGAAACAATGGAACACCTTTCATAACTCTGCAAGTCGAGGTTTTGAGAAAGAAGTCTCGTAACCTCAGAATCCCAAGAAAAGTAATAAAATAGTTTTCTTTTAGAAAATCACACAGTAGAAATGACCGTCTTGCCCCCGGTCTCCGTCAGTTGCCATCACTGGCTTTTACAAGTTGAAAATCATTTCAAAGAAGATCTCAAGATCATTTTATAAGTATTAAAACTTTTCATTTATACGGGGGTAGGCGAAAACGGGTTTTTCCTTTTAAATACAAGAGTTTACTTCAAAACTTAGGAAACACCATTTTCGAAATGACAGCCAATAAGAGAAAACACAACTCTATGGATTCCTATAATGTCCGAGAGGATAGTAAAGGAAGAGTACTACATTGGGTTCATGGAACACAACTATCCGTTCCCAACCTCACGAAACCAAACAACAACACATGGAAGAGGTTCGGCACCACGCCGTAACCAACGAGTCAAGGAATGACATGTAAGCCAAAGGCCACGTACTAGTGTACAAACACTGTACAATAAATTCTTAGGGGAATGAACTAAGCACTAGAAACCACGCTACAGTACCCTAAGTACTTAATGAAATCACTTCAATCATAACCTCTACCCATTCCTCAAAAGAATGAAAAACACTTAAAGGTCTATACTACCACATCCACTAAGACCACAATCACATCAACCACCTTATCCAAGGCCTCAATCACAATTGATACTAAGTCAATCACTGACCTCATATCTCTAAAGATATCACACAACTAACTACAACCACAAAACAATTAACAGTCCTCTCTAAGGCCACAAATCAAAATCAACTCCACAATCCACCACTAGCCTCAACTACTCACAGAGATTACTACGTCAATACACTTAACCTCCCTCAAAGGCATAAAAGCATATAACACAAGTATAAAGATTATATGTTTCATTTATACTATAATGATTTTCTCATTTAAAGTCTCGTTTCACATTATTCATTTTCAACTGAGCATTTATAAAATGTGAATTTAATTTACAATATTCATAAATAACATGCTCCAACAACACATGTAATATAGCACATATACATGTTAAATGAGATCACATAAATAACATGCAGTGTAATGTGACTCAACACTCCCCGTGATACTCACGCACAACACACCCTTCCCAAGGGCAACGGATACAAACTCTGTCCACTCATCATAGTGTAGAGTTACCACACCGACCCTTCCCAAGTGATTTTTCTCTCTATCACTTCAACAGGGAAGGCGGTTGTACGAGAGCCCAGCTTGCAACTCCGTATGCCATGACTACCCTTGAGTCAAGAACATAAGCCTCCACCCGGACTTTTAACTCACATTTGCCGGCTTTTTAGTTCTGTAGGCGTGATACCTCCTGGCCAGTTGTTGTGATGATCCGACACAAACCCTCTCATATACCACACGAAATGAGGTAAACTACACCAAAAGACCTTTCTCTGCAAATGGTGAAACCCGTGCACTACGTGCACCCACACCCATGTGCTCACACGACATGGTGTACAATCAAATCATATCTCAATATAAATATGTCATGCATCATATTTGTAAAAATACCCACATGGTAATATAAGTCTCAAAATCTCTTTTCAACATGCTTTTAAAATACCATAAAGCAATTAAACTATATGAAAACAATTTCATATATAATTCATGTTCTCCAAAAATATATTTTCTATTAATTCTTTAGAAAATATTTCATTTTCAATTAACATGCCCTTTTAAAATAATTTAAACAATTATTTCACGTATTCCAAAAGGAACCTAGCACATCGTCTAAGCTTTACAAATCTCTACTAACCCATTTAAATTCGTAAGGGTTTTCTAAGCCGTCTATTCTTATTTAATTTAAATAAGAATATTATTTAATCACATAGGAATAATTTAATAAATTTTCTTAAATTAATTCCTAAGTCCCATTCTGATCCTAAACAATTTATAGATATTTAAACTAGCAATTTAATATATCTATAATAAATTAAATAAGGGTTTTGCACCCCTAAACTACTTTAATAATACGGAGTGAGAAATATAATTTCCCATCTAAATATACGTTACCGAACAACCCGAAACAACACAGTACCGGCGCCCGAATATGAAGCCCGCCGACCAAAATCGTCCAAAAACTATTTCGAATATATCGAAATGTCCGTCTCGACAACCTATACGATATATATGAAGCCCATTAATAATCGGTTAATTAATTGGGTTAAATCTAAAATAACCCAAACGAAATCTATAACCTATAAATGCGATTTCCGGGCAAATCGTTCATCGTAAATTCACGAAATTAATATATGACGAATACTACGCAGGCACGAAACTACTCACCGAAAATCGGCTCAAACCGATCACCGGAAGGTCGCCGAAAAATTAGCCAAAGCTCAGCCGGAGTCGCCACTGCTCACGCGCACGCGCGGCTGTCCAGCCACGGCCTTGCCCTTGCGCCACCGTGCGCGACTGCCAGAACGCCACCACCGGACCACCACGTCGTAGCCGCCGCATCGCCGCCCAGCCCGGTCGCCGCCGCTCTAGCTGCGCAGCCGCCTGTCCCAGCCGCGTCCGCCACCAGCTGCGTTTCCCCCAGCCGGCCGTTCACTCTCTCTCTCTCTCTCTCGCCTGACCGGTGACCATGGAGGATGGAGACGTGAGGGAGTTGCTGCTGCTGCAGAGGGAAGGAAAAGAGAGGAAGCGTGTATTCAGCAGTATCGTGTAGGAGAAGAGAATAAGAGATATGGTCTGTTGTAACAGGTTGTGTCGTGTATATACAGATACATATATATGATATATTGCACAACTAGCCCATCATTTCTCCATAATTGCAAAAGCAACCCTTTAATTATCCTAAATTGCGAAATGAACCCACTTCATTATATATATATAATTAATTATATATATATATATAATAAGTCCCAACAATTACAGGAAGTCTCCAAATAATATCGTGTAACCCCGAAAGTCCACGGGACACCCAATAACCAAATTAGTCCGAAAGAAATATACCGGTTTAGGAATCCAACAACCGGAACACCAATAAGGTAATTTAATACGCTTCACCCCGGATCCGTAAAAGTACTAACACCGTAATCGAAATAATCGAAACGATACCGTGTAGTCGAGAACAAGAATTCGCGTAATCGTCAAAGAAAAACCGTAAAGTCATCCAGTCGACTTTAAACTAAACGCGAAAAATTTACAGGTATCAAATACCAAGAATAAATAATACGTCACGAACAAGGGACGTCATTATTGGAATTAAAATTATAAATAATTTCAGAAAAAAGGAAAATAATACGGGGTGTTACAAAAACAACCACATTGCACAAGGTGTGTTGATTTTTCCAGCAACTAGGTCATTTAATTGTGCATAAGAACGTCGATGTAGAAGCACAATTAAACAAACCCTAACACAAGAGAGAACTAGAAGATATAGAATCACTCAATGATATTTTATCTCTTTATCTCTATCTCTGTATAAGAATATGAATTTGTAGAAAACTTGTAGAGATCTCTCAATGGCTGCACCACAACTGTAGAAGACCTTGGTATTTATATACCATAGCTGAGGAAAACCCTAAGCTTGTCCTTGCTGGTAATTTGACATCCAACTTAGAAAAACCCTAATCTCTTATGTATATTATATGTATAGCACGTATACAAAGATGTAAGAGTCGTCCACGCATCATACAATCAAAACGGGGGCAAAATGAACATCACAGCAGAATTTTAGTCCTCGCTACGCTTTAAGTGAAGACCCCATATGCTTTAAGCGTAGGGCCAAGCGTAGATTTTCACTTTCTGACCACTTTTTACTTCTGAAAGTGTAGGCTTAGGCGTATGCATTTTTGTTAAAATCACTTTTCTCCACAACTGCGTCAAAATGACTATCTTAAATTCACAATACTTTTTACTTGAAGTGACGGATTTGGAAAATATCATTTTCGCCCTCCGGGAGACATTTTTCCTCAATATGTTCACTTATGCACTTCACTTATATTCTTCACTACTTCAATG
This sequence comes from Cornus suecica, assembly GCA_963922005.1. Taxonomy (NCBI): domain Eukaryota; kingdom Viridiplantae; phylum Streptophyta; class Magnoliopsida; order Cornales; family Cornaceae; genus Cornus; species Cornus suecica. Next base: position 30,856,703 of record OY998240.1, read on the forward strand.
CTTGATTTTGCCTTAGTCGAAACTTGTAGATGTCATTGAAACCAAACCGAACTATCTAACACTGAACATGGTTATTGTCTAGAACATTCCATAAATAAACAATACTCAAAAGTGTTCTTACAATTATGAATGATATTTTCACTCCTTATTCTGAATTTTCTATTTTCTACATTGATGACATTCTTATATTTTCAAAATCCATTGAACAATATTTTAAACATTTTAAAATTCTTAAATATGTTATAAAAAGAAATGGATTGGTTATTTCAGCACCTAAAATGAAACTTTTTCAAACTAAAGTTAGAGTTTTGGGTCATAATATTCATGAAAGGGAAAATAGTCCATATTGATAGAAGCATAGGTAGTTTAAATTATATTGCAGATTACTATAAAAATATGACTCAGGATACTACCATTCTTTATACCAGGCTTAGGAAAAATCCTTCTCCTAGGACTAAAGCGCATACTAAGGCGGTTCAGAAAATTAAGCTAAAAGCTAAACAATTACCTTGTTTATCTTTGGTTAATTCTGAATGGTTTAAAATTGTTGAAACTGATGCATCCAATGTAGGATATAGAGGAATTCTTAAACAAAAAAATCATTTTACAAGTAAAGAGGAATTAGTTCATTTTACCTCCGGTACTTGGAAAAATGCTCAGCTTAATTATGCAACAATTAAGCAGGAAATTCTTGTTATTGTTAAATGTGTTTATAAATTTCATGATGATTTATTAAATTAGAATTTTTGTATTAGAGTTTATTACAGTGCAGCAAAACAAGCAACAAAGAAAGATATTAAGAATCTTGCATCTAAACACATATTTGCTAGATGGCGCACTGATTTGTCTACTTTTGATTATGATATTGAGTTTATAAAAGGGGAATCCAATTCTTTGCCTGATTTCCTAACTCATGAAATTTTGCAGGGTTAATGAGTGCCCCTTCTAAAGGTAATTCCTAAGGCAATAAAGCCAAGGGTAAGAAGTCAAAGAATCTTCTTCTTTCATATGAGGAAATTTATCCTCATTTGCATGCTAATAGCTCTGGTTCTAAGAGGTAAATAACCCTCCTCAATCTGCTAAAGAGGCTCTAATGAAAGACCCTCCATCTTTTTTGGCTAACAGAAAAGCTACTCAAAAAATCCTAACTTTGGATCCTCAAGACATCCAATGGATGCCTGACCCCAAAGAAGTTAAACAAGGATATTTAAGTGTTCAACAATATGTTGCTCCTTTCAATAGGGAAATATATATATATATATATATATATATATATATATGAGTTTATTCTTCATGAAACAAGCTCTGTGGAAAATACCCACACCTATAAAAAGACTAATGATAGGCAGAAAAGTCCAATTGCTTATAACAAAGTTATTATTAGAAGAATTCTTAAAGCCACAGATTGGGTCCTTGATCCAAATAAATACCAAACCCTTAAGTCTAGTCATTCCTATAATTATTGGGATTATATTAATGCTTGGTATCAAGCTTTTCTTTATCAGAATTCAAATGCCAAACATACTTGGTTCTTTAAATTTTCTCCCAAATCATTGGGTTATGTTTATCCAAATTCGATTTACTATTGGTGTAACTATTATGGTCCAGATCTGGATACCTGTCCATATTCAATTCAGGAAATGTTTGGACAATGGTCTGTTTTTCATCCTCAATTAAGGGGAAAAAATAATTTACCAGTTGGATATTCCACTGTTCTATTCTTTGCTGAATTTGGCATTCCATGGATTTCTAAATGGGATCTCCAATGTGGGTATGATACTATAAAGATTTCTATTCTTCAAAGAGTATTCTCTTACGGGTGGTAGCCTTCAGTTTCAATAGAGGAAATTTATAAAGAGATTGAAGTTAAAGCTAATATCTATATTGATAAAGAGGTTATGTGGGTAAGATACTATGAAGATTTCTATTATTCAAAGAGTACTCTCTTACGGGTGGTGGCCTTTAGTTTCAATAAAGGAACTTTATAAAAAGATTGAAGTTAAATCTAATATCTATATAAATAAAGTTTCAATAGCTCAATCTTCCCCTGAACAGCAGGTTACTGAATTTAATCTATTTAAAGCAATAAATCTTCAATTTAGTCAGAAATTTTATTATCTTTCTGAGGCCGAAATAATGGTCAAATGTCTTGATTTCGTGAAGAACCAATTTATGGATTCTTTTGCTTCTAGTTCTTCTTCTCAACCACAATCACAGCAAGATGATTTTTCCATGACCAGTTCGGAAAAAAATAATCTTGCTTGTTTGGCTGGAGAAGCTCGAATCCTATTGAGGATATGGAAGTGTAAGAACATTTTTGTATATTGTTTATTTATGGCATGTTCTAGACAATAACCATGTTGAGTGTTAGATAGGTCAGTTTTGTGTTATTGACATCGATAAGCTTCATCAAAGGCATAATCAAGCACTGAAGTAATGAAGAATACAAGGGAAGCACGAAAGTGAGCATATTGAGGAAAAATGTCTCCTTAAGGGCGAAAATGACATTTTCCGAAGCCGCCACTTCAAGCAAAAAGTATCGTGGGTTCAAGAGGGTCATTTTGGCGCAGTTGTGAAGCAAAGTGGTTTTAAATAAAATACCTACGCTTTCAGTTTGGATGTATCAAAGTGCATTCTATATAACATATATTCACCAGAATATAGGATTTGGATGTGAAATTACTAGAAAGGGCAAACTTAGGGTTTGGATCATCATTGTCTATAAATACCCAAGTCTACAACAAGAGGAGGCACGTCTTTAAAAATTCTCTACAAGTTTTCTACAACTTATTCTTCTTCTAAAGAGATATACATATGGTGAGAAAATATTATTGAGTAATTAGAGATACACAAGTTCTCTCTTATTTTTGGACGTCTTCAATCGTGCTTCTACATCGACGATTTCTATGCACAATTGAATGGTTTAGGTTCTAAAAAACTCATACACAGTTTATTGCAACGAGGTTGTGTTGATCCATTGAAAAATGGAGATGTCTGAGTGCAAAGATCGAAGCAGGAGGCGTCGTGGTGATTTTGATCAATTGAGAAGTAGATCCGTTAGAGTATGGAGATCGGAGTGATAGCTTTGTGGAGCACGAGTGAATCTAGACTTTCAGACGTCAAGTTAAAAACATCAAATTACAACAGTTGTAAGTTATGTTTTCATAGAATCTATACAAATTCTCTGATTCATAGTGCATCGATACCCGAGCATATCCGTGGTTTTTACTTGGTGTCTTTCCAAGGTTTTCCACATAAAAATCTCTGTCTTCTCATTATTTGTTTTCTGTACTTATATTCATATTTGATTGATAGATCTGTTTTTGATAATTGAATTGAGAATTAGGGTTTACGACTAATTAAAATTGAATTTCTGCTAAATAATTTTAATTGATCATAAAATCGACAAAAAGCCTATTCACCCCCCTTGTAGACTATTTTCACTATCATTTAGGTAATTTCAATTGGTATCAGAGCGTGGTTGGGCCGATTTAGGTTAACTACCTAGGGTTAGATCGTGAACTTAGACGATGGAGATGCCTCGTGAAGGAGGTTCCATATCTAGATCCCATTTGTTTAATGGTTTGAATTATACATATTTGAAGACGAGAATGAGAGCGTTTTTAAAATCTCTAGATAAAAAATCATGGAATGTTATTGAAGTAGGATATTCACCTCATATTGTGAAAGACGATGCGACTAATGAAGTGATAGTAAAACCGTCAAGCGTGTGGACAGTTGCCAAAACGAATAACGCGAATTTGAACTCAAAGGCGTTAAATGCGTTATACAATGCTGTAACCCCAAGTGAGTTCAAGAGGATTGCTACATGCGTAATTTCCAAGGAATCTTGGGACATTCTCCAAGTCACTCATGAAGGAACGTCGAAGGTGAAACAATTAAAGCTTTAAATTTCGAATCCTCAATTTGAACATCTGAAGATGGAGGAGGATGAAGTTTTTGCCGACTTTGGGACTAGATTAACTGATATTGTGATAGGATGTCATAATCTAGGTGAACCTATTCCCGATACTACCATAGTGAAAAAAATCCTTAGGTCTATCCCTGAACGTTTTTTATCTAAGGTCATTATCATCTCAGAGGTCATGAGTCTTAAAGAAATTAAGGTTGAAGAATTGGCTCGAAATTTAAAATCTTATGAGATGGAGATGTTCAAAAATTTCCCTAAGAAGGCTAGTGTCACAAAAGAGAAAAACATAGCTTTCAAAACCACTAGGGAAGATCATGTTGAACTTGATGAAGAAAATGAGTTAAGTCTGAATGATATTACTATGTTTGCTAAGAGGTTGAACAAATTTGTTAGGGCTAAACAGAATGGCCAAGGACAACAATTTGGGGATAAGTTGGGTGAGTCTAGAAGTAAAAATAAGACTCAAACTAGGAAGGACAAGTCTGGTCCTAAAAGGAAGAAACCCAATTGTGTTTGAATGTCAACGATATGATCACATAGCTGCAGAGTGTGCAAACACTTTGAAAAAATCAAAAGGATTAGTTGTTAGTTGGGATGATGACTCTGACAATAGATCAGCTAGTGATGCGACTGAATCAGAAGTAGGTGATCATTCTGAGAATTTCACTGTGTTTGATGTACAGAGCAAGGAGGTTAAAGAAGTTGCTTCAAGTTTGGCGATATTTGAAGAAGAAGGTTCTGAGAGTGATGAAGATTGTGATGAAACGCTTCAAGAGTCTTATAATAAATTACTTGATAAGACCACATAACTTCACAAGAATCACATGAAACTATTGACTAAAAGTCTTAACATGGACAAAGAATTGTATTCTTTAAAAGATGAATTAGCCAATAATTCTCAAACTCTAAATCTTCTACAAACCCAAAAGGCCAAGTTGATTGAGCATTTGAATAAGTCTAAACTTGAAAATACTGAGGCTTTGAACTTAGTGGATGGTCTAAATAAGGATTTGGTTGAGAAATCTACAAAGATTAAAAATCTGGAAAAAGAGCTGAGAGATGCTAACTCAACTATTCAGAAGTGGTCTAGTGGAACTCTTAAGCTTAATCATATATTGAGTGTAGGAAAGTCAGCAAGAAATACAAAAGGGGACTAGGTTTTGTTGGAGTATTGCAAAATTTGAATGTTGTTGTCAAAACCACCTTTGTGAAAGCCACTCATGTAGCATCTAGTTCTTCTCATGGAAATTCAAATTGGAATCCTAGGGCAAAATCCTATGTCAAAAGACCTATTGAAAACAATCCCTTCCTTACCCCTAGATATCCTAGGAGGTCAACTAATGGAGCTCGGAGGTTTGTTTCTATTTGTCACCACTGTGGTGTCAGTGGTAACATTCAACCAAGATGTTCGAAGTTGAGAGGTAAGACTCTATAATCGATGAAGGAACAAAGAGTTTAACATGGAGATCATGTTCAATATCAAATTCGAATGCTGAATGAAGAAATGAAAATTTTTTCAAGGTTGGCAAAAGGAGCTCCGAAGATGAAGAAGGCTTGGGTGAGAAAAAGTGAGATACACTGTCTTATAGTTCATATTTCACTTAGAGTAAGAAATTCTAGTTCTTGGTATCTGGATAGTGGATGTTTCAGGCATATGACTGGAGATAAGTCATTGTTTGGATTTCTTGAGGAGTGTCATGGTGGGATAGTCACTTTAGGTGATGGAGAGAAGTCGAAGGTTCGAGGAAAATGTACCATTGTGGTTTCTAGTTTACCTAAACTAGAAAATGTTCTTTATGTAGAGGGTCTTAAAGCAAATTTATTTAGCATATGTCAGATATGTGATAACAATCATAAAGTCACTTTTTATCCTGATTAGTGTTCCATCATTGACTCTTCTGGGAATTGTGTGATGGAAGGTATGCGTTCAACTGATAATTGTTATTGCATTGATCCTCGTTCTGAATTGTTATGCAATAGAGTTAAACTTGATGAAGTTGAAATTTGGCATCAGCGGATGAGACATGTTAATTTTCGAGAATTAAAAAAAATTACTAAGAGTGAAATTATTAAGGGAGTCCCAAAGCTTGGTTATGCAAAAGGAGTTGTGTGTGGATCATGTCAGAAGGGTAAACAAGTCAGATGTCCTCACAAAATGACAAATGTCATTAGTACTTCTAGACCTTTAAAGTTGTTGCATATTGATTTAATGGGTCCCACTAGGACCATGAGCAAAGGAGGAAAGAAGTATATTTTTGTCATGGTGGATGATTACTCAAGGTTTGCATGGGTTGGATTTCTAAGTGAAAATTCTAAACCTTTTGAAAGTTTTAAGAGAATTTGTTTAAGAATTAAGAATGAGAAGAATTGTTTGATTTCTATAGTAAGGAGTGATCATGGAAGGGAGATTGAAAATTCAGAAATTGAAGTGTAACGTCCGGTATTTTTACGGGTTAATTTAAAAATTTTATTTAAGCAATTATGTGCTTATATGCTTAATGTGTTTAATTGTTTTAGCATGCCTTACATATTTTACGTGTTATAAAAATTGTAGGTAGCATGTTGTATTCTTATTTTGAAACTAATAAAAATTACTGAAAACGATTTCGGGAAAGAAATGACCGAGAGGTAAATGAGTAATTTCACATTTGGAGCAATTGGTAGAAAGTATAGAGATTTTGGGTAAGAATTAGGGCTTGAGTGGCATTTTGGTGATTAGAGAGGATGGCAAGGGGTAAAAGAGTATTTAATAGTCTTGATGGCACTTTAGTAATTAACCCCAACTTTGGAAGAATTTGGTCATTTCCACCTTTCATGTGTTGTCTAATTCCTAGCCCTTGATCTCATTCTCCCATCTTTGTTTTGGACCCTTGGATCATAAGGCCTTGTTTGGTTGGCACTTAAATGGAATAATCCATTATTTTTGGTCATCCACTTGGCAAGACTTTTTCTCAACCATTGGATGGTTATTTGATTTCCATCTTTATTCTAAGCCCTTGGATGATAAGGCCCCGTTTGGCAAATTAATGAGTTTTGTGAATTGTGTAAAAAGTCTTCCACTTGGCAAGACTTATTTCTAGCCATTGGATTCATTCTTTTCTTTCCTAGCTTGATTTTGGACCCTTGGATTTGAGTAGGGTTAGTGGAGAATCTCTACACTTATGAGTTCTCTCATTTGCAAGACTTCTCTCATACACCACAAATATCTCTCTATCTCCCATACGTTTTTTTCTCTCTTGCTCTCCCTCATTACACTCCTTCATCTTCTTCTTGTCAAATTCTCTCTTCCTTATGATGAGAATTTGAAGAAAGTTTGTGCATGAAAATGGATGTTGGTGCTCCAAGCTTCCTTTTGAGCTAAAGCTTGGTAAGTGATTCTTCCTCCTCTAGAATTTCTAGTATCAAACCCTAGTCCTATTATTGAATTCTTATATTCAATTTTTGATTTATGGAGTTGTCTATATATAGCTCTTGCTTGAGACTCCATTAAAGCTTAGCTATCGGTTGAATTGAGCTATTTGTTGGGTTTGGAGGAGGTTGGGTTGATTCGGTTCACCTTGGAGGCTTTGCTTGTTCTTGGTGTTCTTGCTTGGAATTGAGGTAGGGGAAAAACGATTTGTATTCGTCTTTGTATGAGGGTGTGTGCGTCTATATGTATATATGCCGTATATATATATATATGTGTGAGTTGGTCTTGGTAGTTTAGACTATGAAATATGCCTTTGAGAACATGATTTGTGCTATAAATTATGTTGTGATTTATTGCTTAACAAATGTTAAATTGTAAGCCTTGTGAGAAATTGAATGCAATATAATGTTATTTGATAGAAGCATGTATTGTGATAGCATATGGTTATAATAAGAACCTTTATGCATTTTGGGGTACACCATGTAGTGTTAAAAACATGGGTGTAGGGTTTATACGGATTATGTATTCGTAAGAGTAAGTAGTCTTGTGTCGAATCGTCGCAACAACTGGCCAGGGGGTGTTCCCATCCTACGGAATAATGAGCCGTGAATGGGGTATAGGGTGAGTCGTCTCATTCTCGAAGTCGCGGGTCGTCTCGTGCATTCGTTATACGAATCTTTGGGCACGGGTCGTCTCGTGCAAACCGCCTTCCTTGTTGAAGTGAGAAGTTTCAAAATCACTTGGGAAGGGTCGGTGCGGTACTCTTTCTCGTTATAAATGAGTAGGGTATGTATTCGTTAACCTATATTGGGCAAGCGCATATTATGGGGTGTGTTGAGTTATATTGTACTTGAACTATCCCATATGTGTGATTATGATATTGTTATTAAAGCATGCTATAATTGTGGTAAATTATATTATGAGCATGTTGGGGAAAAACATATGTGTTGGGTTCGATGGGGTTCCGGATTGGCGTGAGAGCCATGTGGGACAAGAGACCGACCTAGGGTTAGTGGCATGAACCTTGGTTGGGCTGAACCACTCGGACTACCGAGATGGAGGCAATGACGCTTCCTCTACTGGGCTAGTGAGCTCACCCCACGCCTTTTATATTTTTCAGGTGATGATCCCGTTGGGAGAGTTCCATAGTCTATCCGTGGATGTGTCGATGTATGTCCGCCCTTTTGTGCATGGGAGGCGGACCACACTTTATTTTGTTGGGCATTAGGCCGATAAATATGTTCCTTTTTCACATGTAAACTAAACTTGTAAAACCATGTTATTTTGACCCGGCTAGCATGTTAGCCGAGGTGTTATTGATTATGTATATCCCTTGGAGCGCTATGCGCGGGGATTGTGTTCTTTTGGTGCACTTCGGTGCCGTATTGTGAATTATGATCAAATTATAACATGTTCGCCTTCGAGCGTTTAAATGTCATTCTTGAGTATTTTTACTTGGAGTTATGAATGTAAATTGGATGATTTGCCATGAATTGCAAATATTAGGTGTTTAGCCGAAAACGGCGTTTTTCTAGGTTTTCAAACTAACCCTTTTCGATTTGAATGGAAAAACCCGTTTTCGCCTACCCCCGTAGCCCCGGTAAAAATTCTTGTTTTAGAAATGATTTCAAACTCATTTTAAGAAGATTTTGATCTTTATAACCCGGTGGTCGTTAAAACGGAGACCGGGGGCAAGACGGTTATTTTTACGGATTTTTAAGAAGCGTCTTTGATAAAAATAACCATTTCTCTTCTTATTCCGAGTTAGGGGGATTTTTCCTCATTTATAAAGTCCCAAGGACCAGTTGAGATCTTCCTTGATAGTTTCTAAGGGTTTGGGGCTGTATGGGAGCCAAATTTGAGGTTTTCTGGTCTAGGCAGTCGACTGGCCCTTTCGGGTAGTCGACTGGGTCAAACGGAGGAAATTTTTCTTCAAAACTTTGAGCTCTCGGGTTCATCCAGTCGACTGGGTCAGCCAGTCGACTGGGTCACTAGCCAGTCGACTGGGTGGTTCGGCCCTGCTCTGACCTGTTCCACTATTTCGATCATATCTCGAGCTACGGGTGTCAGATTGAGGTGTTCTTTAGCTTTTTAGAAAGCTGACTTAAAGCTATTGAGGTTAGGCTTTTGAATCGCCTCATTTGAGTCGTTTTTGAGGGCGCGATGGTCGATTGAAGTTGACAGTAGATTTCTGACTCTAACGTAGGAATACCGATTCCAAAATGTTGTAGTTTCCATTTCGTACCTTCAAATTCGGTTTTGTTTGTTCCTATAAACCTTGTATTATACCTTGGAATCACTACTTTAGCCATGTGATGACCATTTTACCCTTTTGTGGGCATTTAATGATTGAAGGTCATTTGTTCTCATCTCTTATTTCTTCCGCATTCACTCCCTTAGCTCTTAGACTCGGATTTTGGAGTCCTAGGAAATTTGGGGCGTGACAGAAGTGTTTTGTGATGAGAGAGGAATAAAACATGAATTTTCAGCACTGAAAACTCCACAACAAAATGGAGTTGTTGAAAGGAAGAATAGGGTTATTCAGGAAATGGCCAATGTTATGCTGTAAGGTAGGAATGTTCCTTGGTATTTTTGGGGTGAGGAGGTGAACACATCGTGTTACAACTCAAACAAAGTTTATCTTAAGTCTGGCACCTTAAAAACTACTTATGAACTGTGGAATGGCAAGAAACCCAATATGAAATATTTCATGGTTTTTGGAGCAAAATGTTATATTCTTAGAGATTGTGAATCTATTGTGAAGTTTGATTCTAAGAGTGATGAAGGAATATTTTTGGGTTATTCATTGACTTGTCGAGCATATAGGGTGTTTAACCTTATAACTCAAACTATGATTGAATCTACGAATGTAGTGGTTGATGACTCATGTGTTGATGAGTCTCCAATCTCTGTTGAGGGGGAAGATAGTGAGCCATTATTTATATTGGATAATGATTCTTCTGAGGTTGAGAAAGAGGAATATATGGTTAATGATGATACATCAAGTCCTGCAGAATCACATGATCAATTTTTTTATGTTCAGCCTATTCCTTCTAAAGAACCATCTACAAGGGTAAAGTTATACCATCATTTGGATAATGTTATAGGATCTGTTGATCAGATAATGGTGACACGGAGAAATGCTAGGAATGAGGTTTCGTATGCATGTTATACATCTTTTTTAAAACCTAAAAATGTCAAAGAATCTCTTCAAGATAGTGATTGGATTAATGCTATGCTAGAAGAACTTCAGTAGTTTGTTAAGAATGATGTGTGGTATCTTGTGTCTAGACTAAAGGAGATAAATGTGATTGGTACCAAGTGGATATTCAAGAATAAAAAGGATAAAAATGGTACAGTTGTTAGGAATAAGGCTAGACTTGCTGCTCAAGGTTATACTCAGTTGAAGGGTATAGACTTTGGTGAGACGTTTGCTCCAGTAGTGAGACTTGAATCTCTTCGGATTTTATTTGTTATCACTTGTCATCTTGGATTTATGTTGTATCAGATGGATGTAAAGAGTGCATTCTTGAATGACATTCTACATGAGGAAGTATATGTGGAGCAGCCAAACGGATTTGAAGATCCTCATTGTCCGGGTGATGTGTTATGGGCTAAAAAAGGCTTTGTATAGAGCTTGGCATTAAAGGTTGGATGATTACCTGTTGGGAACAGGTTTTGCTCAAGGGGGAGTGGACAAACCACTATTTATTCAAAAAATTGAGAGTGATACAGTTGTTGCTCAAATATATGTTGATGATATTGTGTTTGGTTCCACTTCTGATCAGCTTGCTCATTATTTTGGAGATCAAATGAAACATGAATTTGAGATGAGCATGATTGGTGAATTGAACTTCTTTCTAGGGCTTCAGGTTAGACAATTGAGTGATGGGATTTTCGTTTCCCAAACTCATTATGCATTAGAATTGGTAAAGAAGTTTGGTTTGTAAAAGGCTAAGGATGCTCGCACTCCTATGAGTATAAGTGTCAAGCTTAGCTTGGATACTAAAGGCAAAGATGTCGATCCTACACTTTATTGGAGTATGATTAAGAGTTTGTTGTACTTGACTACCAGTCGACCTGACATAGCATTTAGTATTGGTTTGTGTGCACGTTACCAAGCAAGTCTTAAGGAGTCTCATATTACTGTTGTGAAGAGGATTATCAATTATGTTAAAGGGACTGTGAATTATGGACTGTGGTATCCATCAAGTACTAATACTGCTATCGCATCTTTTCCTGATGTTGATTGGGCCAATAATGTTGATGATAGAAAAAGTACCAGTGGAGGGTGTTTTATGTTGGAAATTTCTTAGTTTATTGGCATAACAAGAAGTAAAATTATGTTTCTCTTTCCACTGCTAAGGATGAGTATATAACAGTTGGTAGTTGTTGTACTCAGCTTTTGTGGATGCGTCAGATGTTGCAGGATTATGGTTTTTCTCAAGGTACAAAGATTGTGTTATGTGATAACACAAGTTCAATTAATATTTCTAAAAATCATGTTCAACACTCTAGGAAACAGCATATAGATATTTGACATCATTTCATTTGTGATCTTGTTGCAGTTGGTATAGTGTCTCTAGAATTTATATCCACAGATTCTCAGTTGGTAGATATCTTTACAAAATCATTAGATTTTCAAAAGCATGTTAGTCTTAGGAAATCTATTGGTATGCTTTCTTTAGAATAGATATCTTCTTATTTATCATTCTAGGAACACATTGTATTATTTTCCTAGAATTGATAGGTAATCATGCATTTGTGTTATATTTATTCATGGATGCATTTTTTCTTTTTGAAATAAACGAAAATAAAATTTTTGAGACTGTTGAGCTTGGCTAGAGTACAAAAGTTTACATATTTTACTCTATTTTCACATTTTCTTGTCTCATTATACATATGTGAAGTAGAGGTATCAGTCTAACCTAAGATTTTTTTATGATCACTTATCGTGATTATTTTATGTTACAAAATTTTAATCTTAGGTGCTAGTTGCTTCGGTAATGATTATAATGTCTGTTGAATCTGTTATTTTTTTTTATTTAACCCGAAGTGGTATAAAGGTTTATGAGCTATACTAGATTTGTCTATGCATGAAATATATATATATATATATATATATATATATATATATTTGCATGTATATGAATGTTGTGGTGATGTTGAAAAACCTGAGATGTTTAAAATATAAAAATGCAAAAAGTAGTTCTTCAATCTAAGTAACAGGGCAATTATGTGACTAAAAAGGGATATGGTCGGGACTAAAAATCCTCGTTGGAAAGTCCGGAGCTTAGAAAGACAAAAAGGGATATGGTGAAAAAGATGAAAAGGTGGAAATTGTGTGACAAAGAGAAAGTATCTTTTATTTTTTGCCTTCCAGTTTGGATCTTGATTGAATTATCATCACGGTTGATACGGAGATTATCAGGTTTAGTATGTATTATTTTCATCTTACCTTAGTGCTTGCACATGAGACTTTTCATATATATATATATATATGTGTGTGTGTGTGTGTGTGCAAAACTTGACTTGTACATTCTTGAGTCTATACGGTATGTCTGTTGTTTTTCTTCTATACCGTGTGTATAATGGCTGAGATAGATCTGAGAATATGATGTATAAATGGTTTGCTTGTTGTATCTACTGCCTTGCTCACAAATTTTTAAAAACAAAAATTATTTTATTTTATTTTTATTCATGACATTTTGCATTCATGCATAGTATAGATTTCTGTTACTCTGAGAATTTGGATATGATCTGATAAGAGTTTTGTATCTTGATGTTTTTTTCATTGAGTACTTTCTTGCATCTTTCTACATTGTTACTATTGCATATACTCTCTTTGCTTGACATTTCAGTGACAAAAAGGGGGAGAAATATTAAGTGATGGGGAGAGATTGTTTTATTAAGAAGGAGAAGTATTTAGCAATGGGGAGTTTATTCTCAAGGAGAGAATGATTGTTGTTATGATTTTCTGATGATCATTATGTTGTTTTATATCTGTTTCCCACACTTGCGTTTAATGGTTTGTTCAGTGTTGTGGTTATAGGATTGGTCGTCAAGAAAGCAAGGTGACAGTTTATATCTATGTTTGTTGGTGTGTGTTCATAGGTATAGATGTCAAGTTGTTATTTGTGAGGCTATATTGTAAAACATGGTTTTGTCTCAGAACTGCCAAGGGAGAGATTATAAGAACATTTTTGTATATTGTTTATTTATGGCATGTTCTAGACAATAACCATGTTAAGTGTTAGATAGGTCGGTTTGATGTTAATGATATCGATAAACTTCATCAAAGACAGAATCAAGCATTAAAGTAAAGAAGAATACAAGTGAAGCACGAAAGTGAGCATGTTGATGAAAAATGTCTCCTAGAGAGCGAAAATGATATTTTTCGAAGCCACCACTTAAGAAAAAAGTATCGTGGGTTCAATTAGGTCATTTTGGCACATTTGTGAAGAAAAATGGTTTTGAAAAAAATACCTACGCTTTCAGTTTCAAAAAGTGGCTGGAAAACACATTTTTACGCTTGGAGGTACACTTGAAGCGTAGTTGCAGCAAGTTTTTGGCTGATTTTTTCTGTGATGTCCAAATTGTTCGGGGTTTGGTTTTATGATATGACCACGACTTATATACATCAAAGTGCGTTCTATATACAATATATTCACTAAAATATAGGGGTTGGATGTGAAATTACGAGAAAGGGCGAACTTAGGGTTTGGATCATCATTGTCTATAAATACCCAAGTCTATAACAAGAGGAGGCACGTCTTTAAGAATTCTCTGCAAGTTTTCTACAGTTTCTTCTTCTTCTACAGAGATATACATATGGTGAGAGAATACTATTGAGTGATTACAGATAAACAAGTTCTCTCTTGTTTTTGGACGTCTTCAATCGTGCTTCTACATTGACGATTTCTATGCACGATGGAATGACTTAGTTGCTGAAAAACTCATACACCATCTATGGCCCTTCCTTCACAAGTGGAATGACAAACCTTTACACATGAGCTAACGAGCCCATCACACAAGCAAGAAGACAAACCCTTCTTGAGGATCAAAGAGCTTCACTCACTCAAGGATCACAATCCTTTTATAAAGAAACGATTCACTCAATAAACACTTAAACCCTTAAGGTCTTATAGATGAACACAATGTTTAAAGCTCAAGTGTTTAATTTGTAATAATGACAACTATATATCAAGTTTATCTACAATGGATGGAATTTATGGCTTGAGAGAAGAAAAATGATCAAATCAAGCTTTCAATCAATTAATTGAATAAGCAATGAAAGCTTCTCAAAAGAGTAGATGAAGAACTAAGCTTTTTCATGTAGAGAGATTTATACTCAGATTTTGTTTTTCTTTCAACACTCATAGCATCATATATATAGTTAGCTTTTAGGGTTAGGAGAGTGAATCTCACTCTATATGAGTAGAAGAGTGTTTTACGGAATTTTTAAGATTCAAAACATCAAGTGATAGGTAAAATGATGGGCAAAAGTAATGTTTTGAAACAAAAGGAATCTGAACTAGCCGTTTGCACATACACCATTAGTCGGCTGCATATACATCATCAGTTGGCTGCTCAAGGAAAAACTCTTAAACCCAACAACTTTGACTTTTATCAATCGACTGCATAAGATGAAACAGTTGGCTGCTCCAACGTAATCAGTCAGCTGCTAACCTTGATCAGTCGGCTGCTAAAGTGTCTTTCTCAATCTTAATAGGTTCGAAATATTGCAGTCGGCTTCCTAAAACTTATCAGTCGACTGCTGAAGACTAAATCCTAATAGTTTGAAGTAAAAATTGATTTTGGTTTGACACTTGAGCTTTTAGACATTATGATCAAGTATAAGTTTACCTTTTATTACAATTCACACACCGTCCTATCTACCCTGAGTCTTGTTTTTTCAATTTTCAAGTCTTTTATCTTTCTTTGCTTTATGTAAGCTTTGCAATTCCAAGTGCGATTCTTACTTAATAGAGACACAAACACTTGAAAATTTCATTAGTACAAAACACACGAAATGTGTTGTCAGCATCAAAACGAGCATTATTACTCTTGAAAAAAATCCTTGAGTCAACAATCTCCCCCTTTTTTATGGTGACAATACATTCGGTGTTTTACGAAGATGGAGCAGTATAAGGTGATACTCCCCCTCAACATGTGCATATAATAAAAGTTTTGTATCTGTAGAGAGAAATAGCTAGTGACAGATAAAGCATATCAAGATAAGCTAAAGCTAAACTGCATAATATCATCATTTTTAAAGATTAATTTTCACTGACGTACAATGTTGTTGCTCTAGTGAGCAAAGATAATGCAAAAACACATAGAAATGCAAAGATAAAGCAAAAACACATAAAAAAGTAGTGTTGAACGATAATAGATAACAAAATAAGACATGTTTCAGACACCCTCTCCATCATCATTTTCTTCCCCTTTGTCATCATCAGAAGGAGGGAAGCCAGATTTGATCTGAAGATTGGTGATGTCGGCAACGAGGTGATTGACCAATTTCTCGGTACGTGTGCCTATGGCAAGAATCTCCTTGAGAAGTTAGTTTGAGTGTTATCGCCAAAGTCGGGAAGGTCAAAGGCTAAGTCGAGTGAATCGGCTTGAGAACTGGGACCCTGTGGGACAAAGCTGGATGGACCAGCGGCATCATATGGCGGCGACGGAGGAGGAGGTGGAACACGAGGAGTGTCGATTTAGCATGGCAGAGTTAAGTTCCATTTCTTCGTATAGGGCTTCCTCACCGAGACAAGGAATGCCAAAGCAGAGAAGAATAGCAGAGATAGGAAAGGGATAATATAGGTGAGAATTCCCATTTTCTTTGTAATTCATTAAGTCATATCAAAAAATGTGGGCGAGATTCAATCGACGCCTAGTGAGCACGCCGAAAACAATGAAGGCTTCCATGAAGGAAACAAACGAGCACCCTCCAGATTTAGGCAATATGGTGTGCATGACAATGTTGTAGATGATCCTAACCTCAGGTGTAATCATGTTGGTATAAAGATGTGAGGTGGGGTGAACCGAATCGGGGTCATGGCAGATAACATCAATGGCATCCTTTGGTTGGAAACCATGACCATTATACCAAAGATTGCTCCCATAGTAACTAAGACCATCAGAAGGGAGATGAAACCATTCCTGTATATTACGTTCATGAAAACAAATACGTTGATCGGCAATATTGACTTCATAAGCATCGGAGGTATCCCGTTGACATAGAGTAGCATAGAACACCTTCACAAGCCGAGGGTAGTAGAGAATGTCGAGAGAAACAAAGAAACCCCACCCCATCTGCTCAAAGAGATGAAAAACACGAATATGAAGTAACTTACAAGTGGCTCGTATTACAATGCGCGTTGATGCCACAGTGCGATTCCCAAAATTGGCTTTATAGAAAGCACGCTTACCCTCATTAGGAACGATTTCTGATAGGTCCTTCGGAATAGGAGTTTCTTCCTCAGTGGTGTCCTCGACCTCAGGTGGAGGAGGAAAAGGTGCGGGAATGCGAGATCGCTTGCGTTGAGAGCCAGAGCCGGACGAGCGGGGGGGAGCCATTAGAGAGGCGAGAGTAATGAGTAAAAGCAACATGGTGAAGGAGGTAAGTGAATATATGGATTTGTATATATAAAACTATGTGAAAGATAGTGTATATATATAAGTGATGTAGAATAAGTAAATGTAGAAAGAAGGAATGAATATGAGTTTAAGATAGATTAGAGATGGGATGAATGTGGAATGAGAGGATATAATACTAGGGAATGAATGTGGGTAGAAAAGAGGGAATGAATGGGGAAGACGAAGAGGATCATACTAAAAACTAGTAAAGCAGCCGACTACAAGTTTGGACTGTCGGTTGCAAAACAAAGCATCAGTCGACTGATGCAAACTAGCAATCGACTAAAAAAAGTCGAAGCAAATAGAAATGTGTTGTTCTTTATCAACCGACTGATGAGTTAACGGCAATATGCTGATGAGGTTCGAAAGACCTTAAAAACTGCCAGAAAATAGTAGGAAGAAAGTAATATATCATTTAAGCACATTAGAGTCCAAAGCCATACCGATTTCCCTACGAATTTTTGAAAAATGTTCATCGGGTAGAGGTTTTATGAAAATGTCCACTAATTGATTTTTAGTATCAATAAAAACCAATTCAACATTGCCTTTAGCTACGGGATCACATAAGAAATGATGCATAATCTCAATGTGCTCGGTACACGAATGTTGAATAGGATTCTTGGAAATGAAAATAACGTTAGTATTATCACATTTAATAGATACATGATTGAAAACAAGACTGAAATCAAGTAATTATTGCTTAATGTAAAGAGTTTGATTGCAACTACTACCGATCGCAACGTATTAGGCTTCGGCCGTAGACAATGCAACTGAATTTTACTTTTTACTTGACCAATATACTAGAGAGTGTCCTAGAAAGTGACATGTGTCGCTTGTGTTTTTTCAATCCACTCTACATCCCACAAATTGGCATCAGAATAGCTATAAGATCAAGTGAAGTCCCACGTGGATACCAAAGCCCTAAGTTAATTGTACCACTTAGGTAGCGAAAAATACATTTCATGTCAAGTAAGTGAGATTCATTAGGACAAGATTAAAACGAGCACATAGGCACACACTAAACATTATATTCGGCCTACTAGCGATTAGGTTAAGCAAACTACCGATCATGCCTCTATATTTAGTAATGTCAACGCATTTACCATTTTCATCTTTATCAAGCTTAATAGAGGTACTCATAGGAGTTATGGCATGTTTGGTAACCTCCATACCAAATTGATTTAGCAAATCTTTAGTGTACTTGGATTGGCTAACAAATAAGTCATCCGAGCTTTGCTTAATTTGCGAACCTAAAAAGAAGTTCAACTCACCCATCATGCTCATTTCAAATTTATTTTGCATACTTGTATCAAATTCTTTACAAAGAGAATCATTTGTTGAGCCGAATATAGTGTCGTCAACATATATTTGGACAATCAACAAATTTTTCTTAATGGTTTTTGTAAAAAGTGTGTTATCAACTTTTCCTCTTGTAAAATCATTTTGAATAAAAAATACATTAGTCTCTCATACCAAGCTCTAGGAGCTTGCTTTAAACCATATAGAGCCTTAGTCAATTTGAAAACATGATTTGGAAAAAGTTCATTTTCAAAACCGGGTGGTTGCTTTACAAAAACTTCTTCTTCTATGTCACCATTTAAGAAAGCACTTTTGACATCCATTTGATAAAGAGTAAAATTTCTACATGATGCAAATGAAAAAAGCATTATAATTGCTTATAATTTTGCTATGGGTGCAAAAGTCTCATCATAGTCAATGTCTTCCTCTTTATTATATCCTTGAGCTACCAATCTTGCTTTATTTCGAATAATCACTCTATTATCATCCTTTTTATTTCGAAAATCCCATTTTGTGCCAATTATAGTCTGATTTTCAGGTTTAGGAACTAAATATCAAACTTGATTACGTTCAAATTGATTTAGTTCCTCTTGCATGGCAACTTCGTGGAAGTTCTTAGGCTCGATTTGAGAGACAAATGTCATGTGATTGCAAAAGTCTCTAAGTTGAGATCTAGTGCTAACCCCTTTTGACGGATTACCTATGACTTGATCAAAAGGATGATTGTGTACAATCCTCTATGATTTAGGAATTGAGTTTGTCAAGTCATCATTGGATTGATGCTCAACTTCACTTTTTTCCTTTTGGCTACTTGATGAGTTGGAGATATTGAGATTATTGAAACTATCCTCAATCCTTATAACTTCATCTTCATCTAGGTCAACTCTAGGTGATGGTGGTGGTGGTGATTCATTAAAGACAACGTGAATTGACTCAACCATGGTTAGAGTCCTCTTGTTATAGACTCGAAAAGCTCTACTTCTTGAAGATTATCCAAGGAAAATTGCTTCATCCGATTTGGAGTCGAATTTTCTTAAGTTATCTTTATCATTTAACACAAAACATTTACAACAGAACACCTTGAAATACCCAATATTGGGCTTTCGACTATTCCATAACTCATAAGGTGTTTTTCCCAGTTTCATTTGAATAATGACTCTATTAATTATATGGAAAACGGTATTTACCGCTTCTACCCAAAGGCTTCAGAGAAAGTTGTGTTCAGTTAACATTGTTCTAGCCATTTCTTGCAATGACCTATTCTTTCTTTCAACCACACCATTTTATTGAGGGGTTCTAGGGGCCGAGAGATCATGAGATACACCAAGTTTATCACATAATTTCTCTAAGTCTTGATTTTCAAATTCCCTACCCCTGTCACTTCTAATTTTCTTGATTTTTAAATCTTTTTCATTTTAAATGACTATAAAATTTATCAAGAATGGAGTGAGTTTCATTTTTATGAGCAAGAAAGTGAACCCAAGTGTATCTAGAGTAGTCATCGACTATAACAAGTACATAGAGTTTCCCGACTAAGCTAGCCATTCTCTCCAGACCAAAACGATCCATGTGAAGTAGCTCTAACGGTCTAGAAGTGGTAATGTCTTTCTTTCTCTTGAAAGAGGACTTTACTTGGTTGCCTACTTGACATGCACTACATACTATATTTTTTGAAAATTTAGTCTTTGGGAGGCCTTTGACTAAATCATTTTTGGATAAACGATGAATGAGGTACATACTAGCATGTCCTAAGTGTCTATGCCATAACCAACTATTTTCACTAGATATGAGAAAACATTTAACATCTTGTTCATGCAATTCATATAACAACATAGTATACAAATTTCCGTTTCTTTTAGCATTGAACAATTGTTTCTCATCTTTCTCAACTATGCATGCATTTGACCTAAAGATAACATCTTAACCTTTGTCACACAATTAACTAATGCTAAAAGCACATTATCAATAGAGAGAGAAGAAGATATACCGATGGAGCCAATTCCAATGATTTTTCCTTTGGAGTTATTTCCAAAAGTGACATTTCCTCATTCATATGATTTTAGTGAGATGAACATTGATTTATCTCCCATCATATGCCTAGAACATCCGCTATCAAGAAACTATTTATCTTTTGAAGCGGATTTCAAGCATACCTACAAAAACAAATTCAAGTAACGTTCATTGGTACCCAATCTATTTTGGGTCCACTAAGGTTAGAGAGAGATGCAATAGTTCCTTTTAGAACCCAAATCATTTTTGTTATCACATTCTCCTTTTTACGTAAGTGTGCAATGGTTCCTTTTGGAACCCAAATTATTTTTGTTACATTTTTCTTCTTTCTTTGAAAGCATACATGTAGAATTTTTATGATCATTTGAGAATGCGTGAGATGATTGTTTTGTAAACTTGTGCCTTAGTGATTTTCTATTTTTCAAAAGAATAGCGTCTTTATCAAAAGCATCATATCCCAACCCGTTTTTATCAAATGTTCTTCTTTGTTTTCCTAACATAATGCTTAGGTTTTCTTTACCTTTTGTAAATTTTTCCAAAACATTTATTTGATCATCTATAGTATTTTTCAAAATTTCATTATCTTTTTCTAGTTCAATATTCTTATCATCCTTTATACTTGAAGAAATTATGGAAGAGCATGTTGAGCTACATGAGGATTTAGCTTTCTTAAGCGTCATGTGTTTGCTAGCTAATTTTTTAAACTCATCATGCAAATCTTCGAATGCATCTTGTAATTCATTATAAGAAATAAGAATTTCTTAATACAACAATTTAGATTTATCCAAAGTGTGGAAGTTTAGATATAGCTCATATTCCTTTGCCAGGAGACAAAGGTTTGCCTTTTCCTCACCGTTTTCTTCTTCATCCAAATCACATGACTCATAATCATCCCATGTAGTGCTCATAGCCATCTTGTTTGGTCTTTTCTCATTCTCCTTTTTGAGCTTGAAGCAATCGGATTTAAAGAGTCTCGACTTCCCACAATTGTAACACGTTGGAGGCTCCCTCTTGCTAGGCTCGCCTCTTGGTTCATTCCTCCTTATAAATCTACCATCGTTGACTTTCTTTCTTTGAAGAAATATCTTGAATTTTTGGGTGATCAAAGCGATGTCTTCATCTACCTCTTCTTCAATCGGTTCATGGGCTTCATTTTTTATAGAGGCTTGTAAAGCAACACTTTTTCTCGGCTTGGAGTCTTCTTCACGAGATTTTAAGGTGATTTCCCAAGTGAGAAGAGATCCAAAAATTTCATCAAGGCTCATGGTGTTGAGATCATGTGCTTCCTTAATTGTTGTCACTTTTGCATCCCATTTGATCGGAAGGCTTCTAAGAACTTTACGTGACGCATCGGATCTAGGAATAATTCTACCAAGATTCTTTAGTCCATTCAAGATATTAGTAAAATAAGACATCATAGAATTGAGATTTTCATCATCTTTCATGGAAAATAATTCATATTCATACATGAGTATATCGATTTTAGATTCTCGCACTTGAGTGGTACCTTCATAGATAATTTCTAACTATTAGTCACTAAAATACCCTAGAGGGGGGGGGGGGGGGTGAATAGGGTTTTAAAAATAATTTCTAACTTCTTTTTATTCTTACTAGAACATGCAACAAGGTTCAATATTAATTTACAAGGTAAAATATGCAATGAATGATTTCACTTAAATTCAACAAGCTATTTACCACAATATAAATTAAGCATGCATGAACATAAAGTAAAGAGATAGAGATAGAGATATTGACACCGTGATTTTTACGAGGTTCGGTAACTCCTACTCCTCGGCTCAAAGAATCCCCTTCCTTGAGACTTTCCCAATCCTCACACTATGGCTCTTCCTTCAATAGGTGGAATAGCAAAACCTTTACAAAAGAGCTAACTAGCTCTTCACACAATCAAGAGAAAAATCCTCCCTTGATACAATGGGCTTCACTCACCCAAGATCACAAATTTGTGTATGTAATCAATATATCACTCAAGAAACAAAAACACTAAAAACCCTAAGGTTTTTATGGATGATAGATCAATATAAGCTCAAGTGTTTTTAGGTGATATTTCAAGAACTCAAGATATATATATTCTCACAATATATTTTCAATAAGAGAATAGGCTCAAGGCTTGAGTTTAAATCTTCAAAATGATAAGAGTGAAAAACGAGATTTTGCTATCAAAAGATTTTTCAGAAGATGCTTGAGAGAAAATTAGAGATGAACAATATTTGGATAATTTCTCACACAAGAACCTTAGCATTTTTAATCCATATCTCTTTCTTTATATAGTGAACACTAGGGTTTGGAGAGTGTGTCTCACCGTAGACAATATGGAGAGTAGGACCTGAAAATCTGCAAGCAAAATCATTTCTTTTTGGGCAAAAATATTGTTTAGAAATACTTTTCCTTAAAATCCTGAAGCATCCAGTCGACTGCCTCCATGCTTAGATTTAAATTATTTTTCCCAACGGCTAGGGTCAGTCGACTGCCTCAAGAAGGCCAGTCGACTGCCTTGGACAGGCCAGTCGACTGCCTCAGGCAATCAAAAATGTTTGAAACTCTCTGGTCCAGTCAGTCGGCTGGGTCCTTAACTGCCAGTCGACTGGTCACAGTCAGTCGACTGCCTTGGACAGGCCAGTCGACTGCCTTATGCAGTTAGAATGTTTTATAACTCACTGGTTCATCCAGTCGGCTGGGTCCTTAAGGGCCAGTCGACTGGGTCACAGTCAGTCGGTTGCCATTTCATGGCCAGTCGACTGGGTGACTCCAAAAATTGTTTTCAAGGTCCGTTTTTGATCCGTTTGAGTTCGTTTGATTAATTACTTGAGCTTATAAGATCAATCAACGCATAAGATACCTTGTTACAATATTCTCACCCCGACCTATCTACCCCAGGTCTTGAGTCCAGCTTTTGTTCTTTCTTTGATCTTTTTGTCCTTCTTCGAGTTTGCGCTTGAGTTTCCTTATCGCTTGTTGCTTTAGCGATCTTCCCGAAACATTTACATGTACTTGCTGAAACACTTAGCTCAAAGTCATATTAGTACCAAACACGGTTTTGAATGTTTTGTTAATATCAAAATAAGATTTATTGCTTGAAATGGAATTTCAAAGCCAACACTAACTTATCCCAAATTTCTTTAGTGGTGGAACAAGTAGATACACGATTAAATTCATTTGGACTGAAGACACAATTTAGATTAACATTGACCTTAGCATTAAAAGACATAAGCCTACGCTCATCATTATCCCATTCATTCTGTAATTTATGGATTGTTTTTCCAACTACAACTTTGGTTATAGTAAAAGGTCCATCAACAATAACTTGCCAAATTTGGTAATCAATAGCTTGAAGAAAATCTATCATTCTAGTCTTCCAATAGCTATAGTTTGAACCATCAAACCATAGAGGCCTATTGTTTGATTGTCCTACAACTTGAGTGACTAAAATTGAGGCCATGATCGTTTTCTAAGACGGTTAAGTCTAAAACAAGTAGAGATTAGGATCTGATACCAATTGTTAGTCACCAATTAACACTAGAGGGGGTGAATAGGGTTTTTGAAAATTCTTTAAGTTCTTTTTGACAAAATCAAGCAATATCAACAATTTACTGAATTTGTTAGCTAAATAATTTTTCAATGAAAATTTCAATTTAATTTATTAAGCAAATTAACACAAAATTAATATAGCATGCAAGATAACAAAATTAAAGAGATAGAGATAGAGAGATTGACACCGCAATTTTTTCGAGGTTCGGTAACTCCTACTCATCGGCTCAAGAACCTCTTCTTGAGACTTCTCCCGATCCTTTCACTATGGCCCTTCCTTCACAAGTGGAATGGCAAACCTTTACACACGAGCTAACGAGCTCGTCACACAAGCAAGAAGATAAACCCTTCTTGAAGATCAAAGAGCATCACTCACTCAAGAATCACAATCCTTTTATAAATAAATGATGCACTCAATAAACACTTAAAACCCTTAAGGTCTTATAGATGAACACAATGTTTAAAGCTCAAGTGTTTAATTTATAATAATGACAACTCTAGATCAAGTTTATCTACAATGGATGGAATTTATGGCTTGAGAGAATAAAGATGATCAAGTCAAGCTTTCAATCAATTAATTGAATAAGCAATGAAAGCTTCTCAAAAGAGTAGATGAAGAACTAAGCTTTTTATATAGAGATATTTATACTCAGATTTTTGTTTTCTTTCAACACTCATAGCCTCATATATATAGTTAGCTTTTAGGGTTGGGAGAGTGAATCTCACTCTATATGAGTAGGAGAGTGTTTTATGGAATATGTAAGAATCAAAACATCAAGTGATGGGTAAAATGATGGGCAAAAGTATTGTTTTGAAACAAAAGGAATTTGAACTAGCCATTTGCACATACACCATCAGTCGGCTGGATATACATCATCAGTCGGCTGCTCAAGGAAAACCTCTCAAACCCAACTCCTTCGAATTTTATCAATCGAATGCTTAAGATGAAGTAGTCGGCTGTTTGAAAGTAATCAGTCGGTTGCTCAACCACAGCAGTCGGCTGCACGATAGAAACATTTAAGTGCAACAACTTTTGACCTTGACAGTCGGCTGCTAAAGTGTCTTTCTCAAACTTAATAGGTTTGAAATATTTGAGTCGGCTTCCTAAAACTTATCAGTCAACTGTTGAAGACTAAATCCTAATAGTTTGAAGTAAAAATTGATTTTGGTTTGACACTTGAGGTTCTAGACATTATAATCAAGTATAAGTTTACCTTTTAGTACAATTCACACACCGTCCTATCTACCCCAAGTCTTGTTTCTTAAATTTTCAAGTCTTTTATATTTCTTTGCTTTATGTGAGCTTTGCAATTCCAAGTGCGATTCTTGCTTAACTGAGACACAAATACTTGAAAATGTCATTAGTACAAAACACACAAAATGTGTTGTTAGCATCAAAATGAGCATTATTACTCTTGGAAAAACCCTTGAGTCAACATCCTCCACTCACTACCCTTTATTTAGGAAAAGTTGCAAGAATTATACATCCATGTTTAGTGGAGTTGCTTTAGCATGTTGTCGATGGGGCCTAGAGTGTACCTGGAGATGTTTTGCTTCAAAGCTAAGTGTTTTGTTACCTCTATATAAGAGAGGTATTGGTGTTTGTTTTAGGCAAAACTTTTTATTAGACTTTGTTCCAGAGAAAGATATTTTACAATAGAAAAGAGGAAGGAGAATGAGAAACAAACTCTAAAGAAAAGAGTAAAAAAATGTTTAATAAAATTTTTTCCCTAAAACAAACACCAATACCTCTCTTATATAGAGGTAACAAAACACTTAACTTTGAAGCAAAGCATCTTCGGGTACACTTTGGGCCCCATCGACAAGATGCTAAAGCAACTCCATTAATCATGGATGCATAATTCCCGCAAATTTTCCCAAATAAAGGGTATAGAGTGGAGGAGAATTATTCTACTTTTGACAAAAATAAAAGACGCAACATCAAACAATTCACAAATGGCACAGACAAACTAGCAAAAGTATTTTCTTCCAAACTGGTCATGGAAGCATCATCTTGCTGTGATTGTGGTTGAGAAGAAGAACCAGAAGCAAAAGAGTCCATAAATTGGTTCTTTATGAAATCAATATATTTTACCATTATTTTGGCCTCGAAAATATCAGGAAATTTATGACTAAATTGAAGATTTCTTGCTTTAAATAGATTAAATTCCGTAACTTGTTGTTCAGGGGAAGATTGAGCTGCTGAAACTTTATTTGTATAGATATTAGCTTTAGCTCCAATCTCTTTATAAAGTTCCTCTATTGAAACTGAAAGCCACCACCCGTAAGAGAATACTCTTTGAAGAATAAGAATCTTCATAGTATCATACCCACATTGGAGATCTCATTTAGAAATCCATGGAATGCCAAATTCAGCAAAGAATAGAACGATGGAATATCCAACTGGTAAATTATCTTTTCCCCTTGATTGAGGATGAAAAGCAGACCATTGTCCAAACATTTCCTGAATTGAATCTGGATAGATATCCAGCTCTGGACCATAATAGTTCCACCAATAGTAAATCCAATTTGGATAAACATAACCCAATGATTTGGGACAATTTAAAGAACCAATTATGTTTGGCCTTTGCATTCTGATAAAGAAAAGCTTGATACCAAGCATTAATATAATCCCAATAATTATAGGAATGAACAGACTTAAGGGTCCGGTATTTATTTGGATCAAGGCCCCAATTCTGGCTTTAAGAATTCTTCTAAAAACAGCTTTGCTATAAGCAATTGGACTTTTCTGCCTATCATTAGACTTTTCATAGCTATGGGTAATTTCCACAGAGCTTGTTTCCTGAAGAATAAACTCATATGTATATATATATATATATATATATATACCTTTCCCTATTGAAAGGAACAACATATTGCTGAACATCAAAATATCTTTGTTTAACTTCTTTGTGGTCAAGCATCCATTGGATGTCTTGAGCCTCCAAAGTTAGGATTTTTTTAGTAGCCTTTCTATTAGGCAAAAAAGGAGGAGGGTCTTTCATAAAGCCTCTTTAGCAGATTGAGGAGGGTTATTTCCCTTCTTAGAACTAGAGCTATTAGCTTACAAATGAGGATAAATTGCCTCATCTGAAAGAAGAAGATTCTTCGTCTTCTTACCCTTGGCTTTATTGCCTTGGGAAATTCCTTTAGAACGGGCGCTCATTAACCCTGCAAAAATTCACGAGTTAGGAAATCAGGCAAAGAATTAGATTCTCCTTTTATAAACTTAATATCAAAATCAAAAGCATACAAATCAATCTGTTATCCCGCAAATATTTGTTTAGATGTAAGATTCTTAATATCTTTCTTCAGCACTTGTTTTGCTGCACTGCAATCAACTCTTATAAAAAAATGTTGATTTAATAAATTATCATGAAATTTATAAACACATTTAACAATAGCAAGAATTTCCTGCTTAATTGTTGCATAATTAAGTTGAGCATTTTTTCAAGTACGAGAGGTAAAACTAATTAATTCCTCTTTACTTGTAAAAGGATTTCTTTGTTTAAGAATTCCTCCATATCCTACATTAGATGCATCGGTTTCAACAATTTTAAACCATTTAGAATTAGCCAAAGATAAACAAGGTAATTGTTTAGCTTTTAGCTTAATTTTCTTAACTACCTTAGTATGAGCTTTAGTCCAAGGAGAAGGATTTCTCCTAACCCTGGTATAAAGAATGGCAGTATCCTGAGCCAGATTTTTATAGTAATCTGCAATATAATTTAAAATACCCTAAAACCTCTGTAACTGTGTTTTATCAATAATTTTATCAAGAAACTTAGAAGCAAACTCTATGCTTCTATCAATAGGTATGCTTATATCAATAGGGACTATTTTCCCTTCATTAATATTATAACCCAAAAATCTAATTTTAGTTTGAAAAAGTATCATTTTAGGTGCTGAAATAACCAATCCATTTCTTTTTATAACATCTTTAAGAATTTTCAAATATTTAAAATATTATTCAATGGATTTTGAAAATATAAGAATGACATCAATGTAGACAATAGAAAATTCACAATAAGGAGTCAAAATATCATTCACAATATTTTGAAAACCAGAAGGAGCATTACATTCCATTCATAATGACCAAAGGGAACAGTAAAAGCAATTTTAAATCTATCCTTAAGGTCAATTTGAATCTCCCAATAACCAGATCTCAAATCAAACTTAGAAAAGATTAACACTGAATTTAATCTATCCAGCAAATCCTTTTTATTAGGAATGGGATACCTTATCCATTTAAAGCCATCATTAAGAGGTTTATAATTAATTATATGTCTAGGAACACCTCGTTCCTTCTCGGAATTTTTATTTACATAAATAATTATGCAACTCCAAGAAGAATAGCTTTTTGCAATTAAATTCTTATCCAGTAAATTCTCGATTTCCTTCTTACAAAGCTCTAAATAGTCTTTTTTCATTTAACAAGGTCTTGCTTTTGAAGAAATATTTCTCTCATTAAAACTATTCTCATTGGGAATAGTGATGTGACGTGAGATGTATAAAAATATGTGATTAAAAATGAAACATTAATGATGCTAGGTTTTACCCTACGCAAGTGCACGTATCAATTATAGAATAGCAAACGGCTTGATTAAGGGATATCAATCTCACAGAAACTAAGATTGTTCACTTTAGTAATTTAAAAACACTGAATTATATTTTCTGTAAATTCTTTGTTTGGGTGGTCAAAGACCAAATTATCTATTTTAACTAATATTATCTAGAAAGCAAATTAAATTGGTTGTGATTCAGATGAGAGAGAAAACTAGGGTTTTCATCACTCCACCACTAACAACATAATTAGAGATGGCAAGAAAACCCAAACCCGCCCTGAACCCTCCCCGTTTATCCACCCCGCCCCGCCCTGTTTAGCTAACCGGGGCGGGTATGGGGCAAAAAATAATTCCCCGATTATAATCAGGGTGGGTATGGAGCACCCCCGCCCCGCCCCGAACCCGCCCCGATTAGCTATATATAGTTATCTATATATATATATATATATATATTTATATTTATCTATATATATGAATAAACATGTATTGATGGGTTGTTTATTACGCTTTTGAAATCTTTGATTTTGATTTCATATAGATTTATTGTTTGATTTTTATTTCATATAGATTTATTCTAGAAACAAATTCTAGAATAATAATATTAATTACAAATAAACTAATATTATTTTTTATTATTAAAAGATATATTTTTAATAAAACTAATACGTAATCGGGGCAGGACGGGGACGGGGCGGGGAGTTGCCGGGTACGGGGCGGGGCGGGGCGGGAAAATAAAAAATTAATCAGGGACGGGGCGAGGAAAAATAACCGGGTTCGGGGACGGGGCGGGTGATACCCGCCCCGACCCGCCCCATTGTCATCCCTACGCATGGTATAGTTCCTCACTGTATCAATTGTACGAGGGTGATCCATAATTATGAATCAGGTTGTACCGCAAATAGCTAAATAAGACCCCAAAAAGGAGTATCATCAACCGAATCGCGACAATCCGTCTTATGACTGACCTAACTAGTACATGTCAATTATACTAATCTAATCTACTCCAAATGCATGAAAATAAACTAAAGCATGTCTACATTAAATCACCAAGGCACGACCTCTGTCAACTTAGGATTTCAAGTTTCATTACCACCATTGTGTAGAAAATCATAATTAAGCATCTGAGTTTCGGCTCATATTGAATAATTATAGTTGTGCAAAATAATATATTCATTCTATCTAAGACAAGAATTTAGAACAAATGGAATTTTATATTGCAAATCAGTACGATCTCTTAACTATTACAATCATCACAGTATGGTCAACAGTTTCCCCTCTTTACAATTAAAAACAATGAAATAAATACATTACATGGCTAGGATTTTGCTAGAAAATCCTAGATACCGAGTTAGTTAGCCATGGAAGACGGTGACTGCATCATTGATGTAGAAACGCTCCCCATAGTCTTCTTCTCCGGATCTCTAGGTTTGAATATGGCTCTCAACAGCAGCAAGTCTGAATGAATGAACCTCTTTGAATGAACGTCTCACCAAAACCAACCTTATGAATCTCAAAATCGGAACTCCTCTCTCTAATATATGATCGTGTATATATAGGCAATGGTATAGAGAGGTCATTTTAAGTCTTTTCACTCTATAACTCATGTAAACCCTAACTTCTCATATATATAAATGTATATACATGTATATAGAGGTCTGGAGTCGCAGACACGTCTTCCAATTAAGACGGGGGTGAAACATGAAAAATCCACGAAAAACCACCAAAAGTTGTTGCACTTACGCTTTAAGAATAGATGTTTTACGCTTCAAGCATAGCAGGCCTATGCTTCAAGTGTAGGTCTCAAGTGTAGGTCTAAACGTAGAAATGTGATTTTCATCCATTTTTTGAAACTGAAAGTGTAGGCAAAAGCGTAGGTATTTTTTGAAAAATCACTTTTCTCCGTGAATGCACCAAAACGACCGTCTTGAACCCACAATACTTTTTGCTAAAGATGACGGCTTCTGGAAATG
The DNA here is from genome assembly GCA_963922005.1 of Cornus suecica. Lineage (NCBI taxonomy): Eukaryota > Viridiplantae > Streptophyta > Magnoliopsida > Cornales > Cornaceae > Cornus > Cornus suecica. The sequence continues at coordinate 30,887,072 of OY998240.1, forward strand.
CCATTTTTACCCTCTGAGAGCCATTTTTATCTCGAACTGCCACTTTGACTCTCCTCTTAGATAGAAAGAACATACACTTCAGTTAATTCACCGAAGTTAGCTTCATTTCTTCATAAAGCTCCTGAAACATGCCTTAACACGCAAACGCAAAAAAAATACCAAATAATGGAATGAAAGAACGTAACACTAGTGAGTTAAGGGGTCAAAATATCTAATATTTGACACCTATCACACCCCAAAACTTATATATTGTTAGTCCTTTAGCGATAAACTCAGGGAACTTTTATTGTAATGATATTTTTAATCTAACTATTCTAACTAATCTAACATAATCCATTGCTTTCGTGAGGGTCAATGATTACATTTAGCACGTGTAACAAGCCTTTTAAACCCCTAGGTTACCCCTAGTGGACGAGAGGAGTCTCGTGAAGGTTTCCATTGATTGTACCTACAAACATCTCAGTTCTCTATTAATCACTTAATCATGAGTTCACACACAAGTTTAATTAAATCATGATATAATACAAAAGACAGCATGGATGCAAATACTCCCACTCACTACCAAACAACAATTATATCAAGCTTCGTGCCATGAATGGTTCCCACTAATAGTGAATGATTTCGCTACTTTCTACTCTAAATCGAGACAACCTTCCATGATTTTGTGAACACTCGACTATGATATTTCAGTTTCTCTTCTCCTACTTCATTTATCAAACTTTGCCATTTTTAATAAAAACATATATTTTCATCTTACCATTTTTCATCCCTTTTTTGTCTTTCTAAGTCTCCAGAATTTCTAGCAGGGATTTTTAGTCCCGGCCAACTGGGCCCAAGCTTTTTCCATGGGATTTATGCTCATCATTCTTCTCCCCTTTAAACGTGAATAATGATATTGATGATATCAAGGGCCGATTACTCAGATTAAATAACTGCTTTTTGCATTTTTTTTTTCAATTTTCTCCATTTCAACCAAAACAACTCCCCATATCCCCTTTTATTGTGGCAAAATTAATTTTCAACTACATAGTTAAAAATCAACCTATTTCTCATAGTGAATATGTGTTTATGCTTATAGGTCAAAGTCGTCTTTCTTGATTTTAATTTCACTCATTCACTCACCTATGTAAAACCACATCGCTTCACTAACTCAATCTAATCATTACTCTCATGAATGGGAATATCACATCACATACTACTCATACATCATAAACATGAACTCAATCAAATTCTAATGCAAATCAATCATGTGTGAAAATAAAGAACTGCTCCAAAATTTTAAAATTTTAATTTTTTCAAAAAAATTCATTCCTTGTAATCCTATACCCTCACCCCAAAACTTAAATGAGACCATATACCCATGCTCAAAAATAAAGTATGAGAACAAATACAATTACCCTTGAAGCTCAATTCTGGATTCAACATTGAAGCACTTGATCTTCTCCCCCAAACTTAATTTGGATCACCTGTAGATATACGCAACAAAGCACAAATACCCACAATCATAGTAAGGGAAAAAACAAATTCAAAAATAGCCAAAAATTGACACAAAACTTTCAAGGAATTAAAAAAAAATTCTTTTTTTATTAATTTTTTTATGATTTGTCCTTAAGGGCCTACAATCCTATAAAAATAAAAATAAAAACAAAGACAAAGACATGACCTTAAGGGTCTACCTTCTCTAAGAATTGAAATTGCAACGACTTGTCCTTAAAGGACAACAGTCTCTAAGAATTAAAATTACATAAATTAAATGATATCATATTCTACAAGCCTAGGCTAGAAACTAACTTTCACGACATAGGACCAATGTTTGACGTCGTCGGCACGACAGGACCACTTAAAGGGTTATCCAACACCCTTCCTCTCTGCAACACTTCCCCTACTCATAGGATAAAATGTAGGATATGACTCTATCAGTGCTCTTACCTGTGAACAATTTGTATTATCCACAACATCAAATATAGAACAATAATCACCATATAAAGTACTTCCTCTGTCACATTCTATCTTCACCCCATATACAGGTAATGTGTCCAACAGATCCTCCTTCAACACCTTATGTAAGGTTCCCTCCACCAATTCATCATTCTCCAATAAACTGACATATGCCAAAAATTTAGGTCCCGGATTAATTTCCTCATAAATCTTTAGCCGATGACCATGCCTCTTTAACCTCTCACTTTCCAAACCTACCTCTCCGTGGGGGTAAACCAATTTAACTTTAAATGGTCTGTCCCTTCTTAATTAGATCTTACCTGGAAACAATTTCAGTTTCGAATTACGTCGTCGTCCGTTCTAGCAGAACTCAAGGAACTTAAGTCAAACATGCTTAGCATGATGTACTCTTGTCCGAGCTATGTAAATTCGAACATCCTCATAAACATAATTCCGTATCTCCTCATACTCATTTCTTAATCGCAGATCTTCCCAGGCATACAGTTTGTCTACCATTTTTATACTCAGTACTCACTCATTTGGAAAGGGATCCTTAAGAGGGATGTCATCCTTGGTAAGTTCTATGACAATTCATGGTAAATGATCAGCTCTCACAGTCTTCACACCCTTTTGATCTTTCAATACGTCATCCTATTGGTCCTCAATTACCCCACACAACACCATTTTGTGAAGTGTACTCTCATACACCAACTTCTGTGGAAAAATAAGTTAAGGTTCAAGAGACTCTCTTAATGATCCCTCTAACAGCGAGTACAATGCAACATTAACTTTCAAACTAGATCGTTATTGATCCTCCCAATTTTTAAAATTCACCTCCGATCTTTTCATCACTAAGGTCTTCTCTCGACCTTCAATGTCGTCATACAATCCAATCTTATAAAGTGAGTTGTCGGGCACCAATGTTGTTGGTGACACAAATGGAAATTTAGGCAAATCTCTTAGATCCTCCCCTGGTTGCAAACCTAAAGCTCTTTCAAATGCATTCAATCTTTCCATCACAGCATCCAGGTTATTTCTTGCTCGACTCTAAGGTATTGGTTCTTCACAAGCCTTATTGACTTCTTCTACATTAAAGCACTCAACCGGTGTATTGATTCGATGACCTGTATCAAAAATATTCATCATCACCTTCATATTCCCAAAATATAGATCCATCACTCATGTCCTGCAATCGATATACGCATTAGCTTTAGCCAAAAACGGTCTTCCTAATATCATTGGGATATGTTCCTTCAAATCTTGGACAGGTTCTGTATCGAGAATTATGAAATCCACTGGAAAGTAGAACTTGTCCACTTGAATGATGACATCTTCCAAAACTCCCCTCACTTGCTTAACCGAGCTGTCTGCAAATTGAAGCTCCACCAAAGTAGGACTAAGCTCTCCCAACCCTAGCTGTTGATAAACTGAATATGGTAGTAAGTTAACACTCGCACCCATATCAAGAAGAGCTCTACCAATTTCCTTGTCACCAATGACACATAGAATAGTGGGAGCACCAGGATCTTTCTTCTTAGGTGGTATGTTACTTAAAAGCAATGAACTCACTTATTCATTCATCATGATCTTCTTTGGAGCCTTTGATCTATTTTTCTAATTTTGCGTACAGAGGTCCTTGAAGAACTTAGCATAGGGTGGTGTTTGGTCTATAATATCTAAGAGAGAGAGATTAATCTTGACTTGTCGAAATGTCTCCAACATGTCTGACTCTTTATTCTTACCATTTATGGTTGGCTCTCTAAGACGTTGAGAAAACTGTTTTTTCCTCCTCACATGGTGCCTTTTTTGGCTCTTCATCTTCCTTTACTTGAGATTTATCTTTCTGGACTATGTCAGCCTCCTTTCTTCACTCTTCTTCAACTTCTTTTCTTTGCGCTCGTTCCGCCTCCTCTCTTTTCTGTAACCTCTCTTGATGTCCCTCCTCAACTATATTATCCACTTCCCTTACACTTCTCAGAGTCGTAATGGCTTGGAGTGTTTAACAATTATGCTCAACAAATGAACCACGATCGACTACTTGTTGACTTTTTGGATTAACCACTAGTTGCCTAAGCAATCTTTCCTCTTCAAGCTTATTCACCACATTAGCTAGTTGCCCCATTTGGGTTTCTATCTGAGCAATGGATTAGGATTTAGAGTTCATTGATTGGATAGCTTCCTAAAAATGATTAGATTGATTTTTTAACTCCCCAAAAACTTGATTGTTTAACTCCTTCAAGGCTCCCATCACCTCTTCTTCAAAGCCATGTGGTCTTGGTAGTGGATTATGAGTTGAATTTTGATGTTGGAGATGATTTTGAGGATATGGAAGGTACACTTGATTTGGATTGAATCCCTGGGTTTGGTTTCCTTAAGGCTGATTTTGATAGTTATATGGTTGGACAACCTGATTATTATTGAATGGTTGGGGAGCTTAAGAATTATTGGATGGCTGTCTGGATTGGTCACTTGACTGAGGATTTTGAGCCATGATTGTTGGTTGGGAGTTGCATGATTGTTGACTCTGTTAGAACCTTGGATGTGGATTCTCCACATTTATAGATCCATAGGATAGAAGTGGGTGATTTTTGGCATTTAAGGTGTATGAATTAGTGAAAGGAGCATTATTTGAATAGTTCCACAATGCCTTGGCATCGGCAACCATTGACACTCAGTTTGAGAATACTCAGCTTCTAGTTCTTACATCTCTCTAGGAGGGGAATGACTTTGCTGAAGAAACTTGTCAATTTTCTCCAACTTCTCTCCTATCAACGATATTGAATCTCTCACATCATCATTATTCACGCCATAAGCTTTCTCAGATCTTCTATCCTGTCCACCTCTAGCCCTCAACTCATATTCATATTGAATCCTATTCTTACTAATATTATCAAACTAATCTAAGAGTTCTTTTGTTGGCCTCAAGATAAACTGACCTTGTGTTGAAGCATCTATCAAAGTCTTATAAATTTCTCCAAGTCCCATGTAAAAATTCTTAGCTACATCATGTTCAGAGAACCAATGGTGGGGACACTTATACAATATTTCAATATATCTCTCCCAAGCATCATGAACCTTCTCACTAGGTAACTATCTAAAAATTTTGATCGCATCCTGGGATTCCGAGGTCTTTCCTATGGGATAATGTTTTTCTATGAATTTTCTTTGAAGGACTTCCCAATCAATTTTAATTGCCTTAGCCAATTTGACGTACCATATTTTAGCTTTTTCTCTCAATGACCAAGGAAATAGATGCACTCGCAAATCATTTTTAGACAGATTATTATACCTAATAGTCGAGGCAACCTCTAAGAAATCATTAATATGCTGGTATGGGTCATCTATCCTAAGGCCAGAAAATTTTGAAAGCATATTGATAACACTCGTTTTGATCTCGAATTGTTTCGCGCCTTCTTTTTCTAGGAAATCAGCATAGGAATCATATGCATCCGGTGCATAGTATCCTTTCGAAGATGTGGCTGGTGTCTTTGGTAGATTAGCTCTTTGGTCACCCATCTTCGCAAAATCAAAAAAAAATTATAATAATAAAAAATGACGTATTTTGGCCAAAAATCAACTGGGCTCACTGTTAATCAGTAAGTTTTATTCAATGGCCCTTTTCCACTCAAAAACCTCACATCGTTTGCGAAAATTGGAGTTTCTGACAGTTTAGACGAAAACTGCAGAATTGTTTTTTTTTTTCAGAAAATAAAACTTACTTCTAAACTCTTCTAACTATTAACAAAAATAAAGTTAAAATTATGTGAAAAATTAAGATAAACTAAAACTCACAAGAGATCCACCGACGTAACTTTCACTACTCCACCAAATCCCTTTGTGCTTCTCATAGTACCTCGTAAAAACAAATGGCTTGAGTAAGGGATATCGATCCCACAAAGACAAAGATTGTTCACTTTAATAATTTAAAAACACTGAATTATATTTTCTGTAAATTTTTAGTTTGGGTTGTCAAAGACCAAATTATCTATTTTAAGTAAAATTATCTAGAAAGCAAATTAAATTGGTTGTGATTCAGATAAGAGAAAAAAAAACTAGGGTTTTCATCACTCCACAACTAAACGCATAATATAGTTCATCACTGTATCAATTGTACGAGGGCAATCCATAACTGTGAATCAGGTTGTACCGCAAATAGTTAAATATGACCCCAAAAAGGAGTACCATCAACCGGATCACGACAACCCGTCTCATGATTGACCTAACTAGTACATGTCAATTATGTTAATCTAATCTACTCCTAATGCATGAAAATAAACTAAAGCATGTCTATATTAAATCGCCAAGGCACAACCTGTGTCAACCTAGGATTTCAAGTTTCATTACCACTATTGGGTTAAAAACCATAATTAAGCATCCGAGTTCCTGTTCATATTGAATAATCATAGTTGTGCAAAATAATATATTCATTCTATCTAAGACAAAAATTTAGAACAAACATAGAATTTTATATTGTAAATCAGTTCGATCTCTTAACTACTACAATCATCATAGTATGGTCAACAGTTTCCCTTCTTTACAATTAAAAACAATGAAAGAACTATATTACTTGACTAGGGCTTTGCTAGAAATCCTAGATACCGAGTTAGTTAGCCATGGAAGATGGTGACTGCATCATTGATGTAGAAACGTTATTCATAGTCTTCTTCTCCGGATCTCTAGGTTTGAATATGGCTCTCAACAGCAGCAAGTCTGAATGAATAAACGTCTCACCAAAATCAACCTTATGAATCTCAAAATCAGAACTCCTCTCTTTAATATATGATCGTGTATATATAGGCAATGGTATAGAGAGACCATTTTCAGTCTTTTCACTCTATAACTCATGTAAACCCTAACTTCTCATATATATAAGTGTATATACATGTATATAGAGGTATGGAGTCGCAGGCATGTCTTCCAATTAAGTTGGGGGTGAAACAGGAAAAATTCACGAAAAACCACCAAAAGTTGTCGCACTTATGCTTCAAGCGTAGGTCCCAAGGGTACCTCCAAGCGTAGAAATGTGATTTCCAGCCACTTTTTGAAACTGAAAACGTAGGTATTTTTTGGAAAATCACTTTTCTCTGTGAATGCACCAAAACGACCGTCTTGAACCCACGATACTTTTTGCTGAGATGACGACTTCTGAAAATGCCGTCTTTGCCCTCCGGGAGCCATTTTTTTCTCGGACTACCTCTTTCACTCTCCTCTTGGATAGAAAGAACGTACTCTTCAGTTAATTCAACGAAGTTAGCTTCATTTCTTCATTAAGCTCTTGAAACATGCCTTAACACGCAAATACAATAAAAATACCAAATAATGGAATGAAATAACGTAACACTAGTGAGTTAAGGGGTCAAAATGTTTAATATTTGACACCTATTAAAGAGAAACAATATTTTTCTTCATATCCAAAAAAGCATTCGGAATATCACTACAAACTTCAGTAATAAATTGATTTTGAATAGACAGAATTTCAACCTGAATATTGTTTTGCAGCAATATTTGCTCAATAGTTAAGAACATAATTTCCTTCTGCAAAAAGTTAATTTGCTTTTGGTTAAAGATTATATTATCTCTAAGGCTGTTAATATTTTCATCCACTTGCTCAGTTATAAATTTAAACCCAATAGAATGACCTTGAAGAGTACTATAAATACTCGTAGAGTCAATTATGTCCATTGGCATTAATGTTGAGACAAAAAGGAGTACCCAAAATAACTGGTGAGGACATATTATTTATAAGTAGAAAAGTTGTCGGTAAACAAAAGTCTTCATTGCAAATGTAAACATAATTAAGTTTATACATAATTTTCATTTTTCCACCACTAGCATTAGTAAGACTTTGAGTAGTCTTTTCAAAATATTGAGTAGGAACTAATACTTCCTGAATGTAGTTCATATATGCACAACTATCAACTAGTGTCATAATTTCAAATAGAACATACTCTTCATTTATGACAATAGTAATAGATATATACCATTTTTGAAACGTCACCTAGTCTAAAAGACACAAATAAGATTCCTTTTCAGGTTCAGGAATAATGTCAAGTTGAGTCTGAGTAGAACTTGAAGAAGCTTGGCTTAGCTGTAATTGAGTAATAATTAAATCACTCTTAATTAGATTAGCTTTTAATTCTTTAACCTCAGTTTTTAAAATACTAACTTCCTATCTAAGGCCATTAATATTAACAGGTCTTTGGGTTTCAAAAGAACATAACCTATTAAAACCTTTTTCATTGTATAAGGTTGATCAGGAATAAGTCTACTTAAAGACTTTTCCTCATTGTCTTTCAGTTGTTGTTGATATCAAAGCTCAATCATTTTAAGCTTCATTTAAGGATCTTGAATTTGATCCAACAGTTCTATAAAAGACTGTTGTTTACTAGTCAAAACATTAAGACTTAACCCATTCATTTCAATAATGGATTTCCAATAGTTGGAAGAACTTTCAGGGTTATTATTACAGCTACATTGTTGAGGAATATCATCTTCTCAAGAAGATGAGGAAAAAGGTAACAACTTTAACTCATTTTCTTATTCATAATCAGAAGAGTTCTCCTGCTCAGAAGAACTGGAATTAATTAGTAATTTACTTGATTGTAATTTTAAATCTTCATCAATTTGAAGACTAAACAACTTTGTCTTAGTTTTACATTTATTGGCATAATGGCCAATCCTGCCACACTTGTAGCACTTTGCTTCAGTTCTCGAACTTTTACCCTTATTCTTATGATTAGTTCTAGTTTTGTACTCATGATTAGTACTATCTTTTTTTATTTTACCTTTATAATACTTCTTCTTGTTGTAATAAGGTTTTCCCTTTTTGGAAACCTTACCCCTCTTTATGTGAGAGTAATCATTAGTGTTATAACCAAATTGGTCACAAAATTGACCTAACTCTTTTAGTCTAGAAAAACGTTGAGCTTTTAATTGGTGTCTAAGTTTAAGATCATTACATAATGCAAGACCTTCTTGAGTGACTAGACTAATTAGTCCACCATATGTGTAATCATTAGAAGGAATAGAAATACCATTATTTCTATCACGTAATTTCTTCCTGACTTTCTCATCAAAGAAAGTAGGCAAACCATCAATAAATTTAGCTTTCTAATGCTCACTATTAGCATTAGATCTTTGACTCACCCTAGCCAAGAAAATATCCTTATACCATCTAAAATGGGTTAACAAAAGACATTTTAAATTCTGTAACATTTCACTACCTTTTTCATGGGTAGACCCCTCAGGTCCAATGAAATGATGAATGATAGTCATGACAAGAGTATAAACAGCATCAGAAACTCTCATATCCTGATTTTGCTCATTTTTAATAGTTTTAGAAGCATGAGTAATTTCATTCTTCTGGGTAGTGGTAATAATATTATCCCACCAACCTTTAAGAATCCATGTAAAGCCACAAGTAATTTATTGAACAATTTGTTCTTCCGAATTTGGAACAGTTTTACAAACAGTACTGAACATCAACATTTGATGAACCATTTCATAAATTGAATAGTCAGATTTACCATACAAATTCCATTAATAAATTGTCTTACTATTAAAAGACACTTGACCATAAAGATACTTTTCTTCAAAGAGAAGATCCTGAGGCGTAGAACGATGATAGTAATTTCTACTAGCACCAGTATCACTCATTTTCATGGGAGTTTTTGCAAAATTAACTTTATTTAAATTTGCAGGAGCCAAAGACTGCTCAAACTCATGAATCTGATTTAAAGAAAATTCTTCTTCAGCCTCTTCATTAGAATCATTATGGGATAAAACATTCAACTTGAGACTTTGCATTTTCTTTTTTAAGTAAGGTGATAAATTCATCATCTAACTTAGGAGTTGCTGGTTTAAGTCTAAAATTCTTAATCTCAATAGGGGGCTTAAGAGAATCTTATTGTAAACTACTATCAGGTTTATACTGAGATTTAGAATCAATAAGGATTGAATCTAAATTAGACTCAATGCGAGATAATTGTTTCCCTACAGTTTGCATACACAAATTAGTGTAATTATTCTGTTTGAAAATGTTATGAAAATCAATAGTTACCTCATCAGGATTAACTACTTCATTAAACTTAATATAAGGCACAGTTTGTAAAGGTTTAGAAACAACAACAGAAGAACCAGGAAGATACTTCTGGAGGAGGATGAACAGAGTAAATAACTTTAGGGCTTGTGTGGTTGATGGGTTTTGGGCTTGTTGGTCTGGTCTAGTCTTTGGTTTGAAGACCAGACCATGTTTGGGTTGTTTGGTTTTGATATTTTAAAACCAGCTCATATAAAATAAAGTTAGCTCATGTCTCACTCAAAATTAAAAAAATAAAAAATAAAAAATTCGTAAAAAATATATAAAATTCAATATATATAATTCAAAATATATTTATATAATTCATAAAAAAATATATAAAATTAAAAAATATATATATAATTTGAAAAAATATATAAAATTCGTAACAAAATATATAAAATTCATAAAAATATATATATATAATTCAAAAATATATATATATAATTAAAAAAATGTATAAAATCTGAATAAATATATGAAATTTGAAAAATTATATATAAAATTTGAAAAAAACATATAAAATTCGTAAAAAAATATATAAAATTCAAAAAAACATATAAAATTCGAAACAAATATATAAATATAAAAAAACATATAAAATTCGAAAAAAAAAAATACAATTCTTAAAAAATATATAAAATTAAAACAATATATGAATATATATAATCCTTTGGCACACCAGAATAGTATATTCATACAAGATTATCCAAAAGAAAAAAAGGGGTAGGAAAATCATCATCATGAGAACCAATGAGAGTTGAGCAATACAATCCAAGAAAGTGCTCTTCCACTAAATTTGATTTATGTTTTCATGATATTTTATTTGATTGGTAATATGGTTTTTTTGAATTAAATATATTGTTTTGAATTTTGTTTTATGAATTTTATATATTTGTTTATGAATTTTATATGTTTTTTTGAATTTTATATATGTTTTACAAATTTTAAATATTTGTTTGAGTTTTATATGTTTTTTGAATTTTATATATATATTTTGAATTTTATATATTTTTTACGAATTTTATATATTGTTTTCAAATTTTATATATTTTTTACAAATTTTATATATTGTTTTGAATTTTATATGTTTGTTTTTAATTTTATATTTTTTTTCGAATTTTATATATGTTTTACGAATTTTATATATTTGTTTATGAATTTTATATATTTGTTCAAATTTTATATATTGTTTTTGAATTTTATATATTTTTTACGAATTGTATATATATATATTTTGAATTTTATATATTTTTTACGAATTGTATATATATATTTTTTGAATTTTATATTTGTTTTCGAATTTAATTAAACTCTAGGGATATTTTGATCCAAAATTATAGGGAATGGGGTAAGCTGATGCAAAATGATACTATAAGGGGGTTTTCTGATTTGGAGGGGGGTAAGTTGATGCAAAATAAAACCATAGAGGGGTTTACTGATAATAGCCCTTTCTTGTATTTCTCGGATAGTTTTTCGCTTTTTTTCAATCTCTTTTATTAATTCTCCTGATCGAATAATTTTTAGAGCAATTGATTTTGTTTAAGTGTATATATATTTATATATATATTTAATAAATTTTGGAACCACACCAAATCGTTACCAAACAAAGTTTAGATATAGGATAATACCAGACAAGACCAGACCAAACCAATTTTCAAACAGGCCTTGACCCTCTTTAGTAGTCCAGGTTTTCAAAACATTATCTAAAACCAAAACTGAAGGTTCACGAATACTATTAAAGTAACAAAATCATTTAACAAAAGGAACAATTTCCTTACTCATATCTAAATAATTATAAAACTAAGTTTTATAAAAATTTAATTGTTCATTATTGAACTTATCAAAATACCAATTACAAAATTCTTGATACTTTGACTCCTGAAATTCTTTATTAATGGCATGTCTATCAATTGTAAAATCCATTAAATAGAAAAGTTCATTTCAGAAGCAGTAGGAGTGTATGGTTCCCTACGTCTACTGTGTATACCATGTGGAATTTTTTGGTTAGACAATTTGATTCCATCTAATAATATCTGCATCAGAAAGAGGTTTTGAAACTTCAAGATGCATATCTGCATCAGAGTGTCTAGAACTCGAAGGAAATGACACTTTATAAGGAGGAATAAAATTCCTATAAGAACTGTTTGATTGACATCTAGGTAAATTCATAGGTGGTCTAAAATTTAAAACCACATCTCCATCCTTATGTTGGATGATTTCATCTAAATCTTGAATCATAACTGGTCTGGGAGGAACAACATTAGGAATATGCCAAGACTCAGGAAATTGAATATCTTCCCAAGGAATTTGTTTGGGAACGGCCACATTGGGGTAAGCAAATTAGTGTCAATTAACATAGTTTGACCATTAGTACTTTGTGTCTTAACTTGAGGACATAAAGTAGTCATTAATTTATATTGGATTCTATAAACAACTCCAATTAGTTCAGATCCAGGTTTATAATTATATCCATGAGTTATGATACGTAGCTTAATAGCAACATATAAATTTCTATCTGTTAAAGATGGAGTCAAATGATGATAAACACCAAAATAGACAGGTCCATGACTATGACTTGTCTCAACAACACTCATTAGAGAGGGACAAAAGTCTAAACACCTTCCATCGCTTAGAGTTGCTTGAAGGGAAGTATTCATCCCAAGCAAGATCATAGGTTTAAAAGCAACTTGTATTAACCCTATACGAATATATTTATACTTGTGACCAATATTAGTTAGATCCCTAGTTTTAAGTAATAATAAGGTTTCATCATTTTGTTCCAGACCTATTGCTTGTTCCATGGTTTTAATAGCCATAGTAGATCTAAAAGGAATCATACCAATTTTATAAATGGTATTGGGTTTGACTTTAGGAATAGTTCAATCATTCATTTGTTTTTGAAAATTATCAAATTTAATTAATTCAACATTCTTTATAGAACCTGAGGAACTCATAAAGCTTAGAGGTGATGACATATGAAAAATTCTAATAATATCATTATAAAATTTTATAAAATTTTAACTAAAACAGATAAATGGTTTTTTGAATTATCATGATAATTTTATTAAACAAATTACTCGTTTGTCAATGATTTACATGCGCAATCTAATGCAAAAAAGACCTAAATACCAACGCTACTTTTGGATGAATCATAACTATAATGATAAAATCATGATGATAAGTCAAGAATATACTTATCTAAGAAAGTTAAAGCATTATAATAACATATTAAAATTTAACATAAATCATCAAAATTCTTAAGCTATCATGAAAGTTAAAGCATTATAATAACATATTAAAATTTAACATAAATTATCAAAATTCTTAAGTTATCATGGCTCTGATACCAAATATGCGATTAAAGATTCGATATAGTTTCAGTTTATTGTAAGATCTCCATCTTTCTCTTTAATTACCACACATTTTCTCTTAGTTTTAAATTAGGAGAATGATAAGGCTGCCGATTTTATTTTATAAGACAGAAAAGTACTGTTTTTATATAAATAGACCCAACTATATATTGTACTGTTACTTTGCCATCTTTAATCTTGATGATGTGTTTCAGATGCTACCTCTGGAATTGGAAGACGAAGCCCTTCGCGTATTATTGCTATGTTAATGTTAGGGTTTTCGTTTTTTGTTTTGTGGGTTTGATTCCCCTTTTCTTTTTTCTTTTTTCTTTTCTTTCTTTCTTTTTTCTTGTCTATTTTCTCTGGGCCTCAAGGCCTCTTCTTGTAATTTCCTGTTTTTTATTTAATTATTTATTCACCGAAAAATAAATCCTACTAATGACATTTATTTATGTATTTTTACTTTTAGCTTTCTTAATTGTACATTGATGTCCTTGTTTTACTAAAATATAGATTTGGAAAAGGTCATAATCTTGTGATGCTTCTTTTTTTTTTTAAATGAGAACACATACTTAAATTAACACAATTAATTTGTTACTTAAAATTCTTAATCTTACTTGTTAAAGGAAATCTTAAATAGAAAAACTTAAAGCATGCAAGTTAAATAGTTCTGTGATTTTTTTGTGAAAACGCTACCTTAAAAAAGTTCACACTTGAACATGATGCTCCTAATATGATATGATGAATTGAGAGATTCAGATCAATTGTAAAATTAAGAGTAAATAGTATAAATGATAGTTTGGAAATTAATGAAGTAAATGATAATACTAAGAAAAATAAAAAAATATGTTTTGGTAACAAGGAAAAAAAACAATTACCAGCAGAGTTTTCAAACTTAATTGGAAATATATATGTAGGACATCATTATGTTAATAGAATATGTTTGTAAAGAGTAACGATTCGCGAAATAACATAACGGCTAAATAATTCATTGGGATAATGGCCCAAGGATTAAATTATCTGGGATATGGCCCAACCTGTATTTATTTGGGATATGGCCCAGGTTTGGTATATTTGGGGAAACCGGCCCAAGTAAAAGATGATTTGGGAGATTGGCCCAAGTAATCGATTACTTGGGGAACTAGCCCAAATATGGTTCTTTTTACGCGAGAGCTTGCATTACACAGAGGGAAGTATGAGGAACTGGTGTGTTTTATAGCTCGCATCAGTAACTCATAACCCTATATGCTGCTCGCGTGGCGAGTACTATGCGGAATCTAAGGGAAGTGCTTGGGATGAGTAAGTAGTGGGTCGCGACCTTATTTACACCATCCTAAGTAAAAATACCTTAGAGAGGCCGCTAGTATTCAGGAACATAACCAAGGCATGCATGATTGGTTATGGCCCAGCAAAGCTATAAAGGCATCCTTGGCTAAGGATAAATCGGATCCGCGATGCAATAGGCGCGGATCACAGGGTTTGGTGCATAATATGAACCGCGAATTCGTTTCGCGGATGATATGTGCAAAGGTATTTATGGTGTGCAGTATTAGTTGCGCATAAGAGTACGCGAATCCGTTTTGCGTAGTCATGGGCATAGAATAATACTGAACAAGGTATTTATATCACGGATTAAGTACGCAGGAACCATGTCGCGAGACAGGTGCTGACGTGGCAATAGAATCCGCGAGAATGATAGAACCATGTCGCGAGACAAGCGCTGACGTGGCAATACAATCCGCGATAATTACTCAGCGGTCGCGTCTATAAATAGAGGTGCGAGGATTCACTTGAGAGGACTTTTTTCCGAGACCGGTAGAGAGAAAATCCTAGAGAGAGAAAATACTTCAACTACTTGTACTTGCTGTCTTGTCCTCCATTTCTCTTTCATTTTTCTCTGTAAAAGAAAGTCAAAAGTAATAAGAGCATCAATACTATAGTTTTAGCTGACGAACTTGTGTAGAAACTATCTTCATATCACTTAAAACCTGCGAACCCTTACATTAAAGGCGACTCCGCTGGGGAAGAAGATGTCTTCTGCACAAGTGGAGCCTCGTCAACCTCGGCGGAGAGGTCGACCACCAACCCGGCATACTGAACAAATGGAAGAGGAAACAGCAGCACAGACACAAGGAGGGGAACCAGCCCAACCAGCACGAAGACAACGACGTCGCGCAAATGTTGGTGCAAATCAGGCAGAAACCCCTCCGATGGCAGAACCAGTAGTGAATTCGGCAGAATTGCCAACAGTTCTACTGCAAACTCTTCTCAACATCCAGGAAACACAAAAGGCCATACTTTACTTCATGGAGGCCTCGCGTGTTCCACCACAGAATGTTGAATCACTAAGGATGGATAATCAGACTTTTCCGGAGGACTCAGCACAAGAGTTTTTTCGTGAATCAGTAAGAGCTGAGCCCCTAGAGAAAGAGTCATACATCACTAAGGAACAACTGCGAGCTATCCTGAATGAAAAATCTGTAACAGAGGAAGTGGAAATTTCCCCGCCATATCATCCTAGTATTATGGCCTTGCCATATCCGGAAAACTATGGGGCACCGATCTTTCATCAATTCGACGGCAAGAAGGGAAATGCAAAAGAGCACATAGCCAGGTTCGCGGATGCTCTGGGATCACATAGAAACAATGAATATTTAAAACTCAGAGAATTCTCCAAGTCTTTAACTGGAACGGCATATACATGGTATACTGGTCTCGCTTCGGCTTCAGTGACCAGCTGGACGGATATGGTGCTCAGATTCTACACCAAATTCTTTCAAGCTGATGAGGAAGTCTCAATGATTTCGCTCACAAGGCAAAGACAACGCTTTGGGGAGGAGGCAGCAGCTTATGTCCGGAGGTTTCGCGAGACTGCTTTGCAATGTCATGAACCAATTTTCGAACTGCAATTGATCAAAATTTGTATAGAAGGGATGCTGCGGGAATACAGAGTGCATCTGGTCAATCATGAAGTCAAAACTTTTTCTGCACTTGTTGATCATGCCCGAAGATTAGGAGAAGTTTTGGTTCTCCTGACACGACCAAATATCAGTACTAGATGGATACCGATGGTAGCAGCTACGCAGAATGGAAAACCTAGGGAGGAGCGCGTTGGGAGATCTGAACCATCCCCTTTACCTTTCAGCGAAAAAGAGGCAATTGCTTTGCTAAATCAATGGGTCGCAGATCATGTCATAACGCTACCTCCAATACAAAGGGTGCCATCAAGAAAGGAAAAGATGAAGAATAACTACTGTCCCTTTCACAGGAGTGTTCGGCATTCGTTAATGGGCTGTTGGGCATTTCGAAGTTTGGTGCATCGAAAAATAGCATCAGGAGACTTGGAAGTAGCAAAGAATGTAGTTCATGAGCCTTTCCCTGCACATGTGGTTGTGGTGACCGCTAGAGACAATACTGAGGATATGGCCAATGTCACCAAGTGTGATTGCCCACCAGTACGTGAAGCAAGGGAGAATGCTAAGATAGATGTCTTCTTCAATGAGCTCCCAATACAGGAACATGTGAAGGAATTCTTGAAAGAGCAAACAGTTGCCGCACTCAATCATACCATTGAAATTCCGCAGCATGAGAGGGCCTCCAGTAAGATCACATTTTCTGAAGAGGACAGACAAGCACCTTTTCCCCATAATCGGCCCCTGTATGTACCGGCCATTGTAAACGGTCGAGAGATGAAACGAGCTTTCTTAGATGGGGGAGCGTCAGTTAATTTGATCCCGCTAGCCACTTTGCGAATGATCAATTTTCCCGAAGGAAAAATCGTGAATCATACTATTGCAGTTACTGATTTTAATGGAGATCAGCAGGTCACTATGGGATTCGCGACATTAGACCTCAAAATTGGGAAGATCAGGGGGCCCACCGAATTTCATGTCATAAAAGGGGAACCCTTATATCAATTGTTGCTGGGAAGACCGTGGCTGCATGCATATGGCGTAATGCCGTCATCCTATCACCAAGTGATGAAAGCTAATTGCGGAGAAGGAATAATGACCGTAAAGGCATCCAAAAGTCCTTTCTGCGCGTCAGAGGCCCATTTTGCAGATCCAGTCTACTTCTCAAAATACAGTGAGGAAAATGGGACCGGCGTTTTTTCTACACCATTGCCAGAATGGAACGAACTGTAAAATACTAGTGCGGTTAAACGGAAGCATAAGGAGGTGAGCTGGTCACGGGTCAAAAAGCCCGATGGACGAGTAGTGTATAAATTATGACGGGATTGGGGGTCAGAAGCTTGCAATGTTGGCACTGGCCCCGGGAAAGATAAGACCATACAAAGAAAATTTGAAGCTGACCCTAAGGTGCTGAAAGCGGATCCACTGTCAGAGCATGGGTTGTGTGAAGTGGACATAGGCGATGGTACGGATCCGCGACCTACCTTCATAAGCAGTAGGCTGCCTGAAGATACTAAGATTGCTCTGATATAATTGCTCAAAGAATTTCGAGATGTCTTTGCTTGGGACTATAATCAAATGCCGGGACTCAATGTTGGGTTGGTAAGCCACCACCTTCATGTAAATCCCGCATCAGAACCAAAGAAGCAAAAGCAACGAATATTTCATCCCGATTTAGAGGTACAAATTAAGGCAGAAGTAGAGAAACTGCTGAAAGCAGGATTCATCAAGCCAACTCAGCATCCGACATGGCTCGCGAACATTGTTCCTGTAAAGAAGAAGACTGGGCAGATACGCGTATGTGTAGATTATCGTGATCTCAATAAGGCTTGCCCAAAAGATGATTTCCCTCTTCCTAACATTGACACTATGGTGGATACGACCTCAGGGCACGAGATTTTCTCACTAATGGACGGATTCAGTGGGTACAATCAGATTAAGATGGCACCGGAGGATGCTGAGAAAACTGCTTTTCGCACCCCCATGGGGAATTTTCATTATACGGTCATGCCATTTGGGCTTAAAATTGCCGGCGCCACGTATCAGCGTGCCATGACAGCTATATTTCATGACCTAATGCATAAAACTGTGGAGGACTATATCGACGATTTGGTGGTGAAATCCAGAGCCATACAAGATCATGTGGGAGATTTGCGAAAGGTACTTCATCGATGTCGCGAGTATAATCTGAAGATGAATCCCCTCAAATGTGCCTTTGGAGTACCAGAAGGAAAGTTCTTGGGGTGTGTTGTACATCGGCATGGCATTGATATGGACCCGACAAAGGCTAAGGCAGTATTAGAAATGACTCCACCTGTAACTCGCAAAATGTTGAAAACTTTTATGGGAAAAATATCTTATCTGAGGAGGTTTATCCCGGCACTGGCGGAAGTAACTCACCCACTCATGCCGTTGTTGAAAGAAAAATCTAAATATAGCTGGGGAGAAGAACAGCAGGATGCTTTTGAGAAAATCAAAAAGATTTTGGCATCACCAAAAACAATGGTAGCGCCCGAGTCAGGAAAATCATTGATAATGTATCTCACTTCCACTAATAGATCCGTGGGAGCTCTGTTGGCCCAAGAACATGAAGGGGAAGAAAAGCCTGTTTACTATATCAGTCGGATACTCAAAAAACCAGAGTCGCGGTACACATCATTGGAAAAGCACTGTCTCGCTTTAGTATTCGCAGCCCAGAAGTTTAGACACTATTTGCTGGCACATCCATTAGAGCTGATCACAACAAGTGACCCCATACGGTATTTGCTCACAAAGCCCATACTCAGTGGAAGAACTGCCCGGTGGTTATTAGCACTATCCGAATATGAGATCACATGCTCTAGACCAAAGGCAATAAAAAGTCAAGCCTTGTCAGACTTGCTAGCTTTATTTCCTGGAGGAGCTGAACCCAAGATGGAGGAGATAGGGATGGCGAGCATGGCACAGGGCACGGAATTCACCTTAGAATTCGATGGTTCATCCACTGAAAAAAAGGGGGAGCTGGTTTCGTACTGAGAAATGAAGAAACAAAAGATGAAATAGTCATGGCCTACAAGCTCGACTTTCCTTGTACCAATAAAATCGCCGAGTATGAAGGATTGGCGCTAGGATTGATAATGGCTCAAAAGCTGGGGGCAAGGGTACTTCATGTTAAAGGAGATTCCAAGCTGGTCATTAAGCAGGTCAGAGGAGAGTATGCTGTCAAAGAACCTCATCTGGTGTCCTACAGAACCCTTATTCGTCAGATAATAGAAGACTTTGGGACTGTGAGTTTTACGCATGAGCCGCGAGAAAGCAACCGACGATCGGATGCACTAGCGACATTGGGTTCGCGAATAAATTTTCAAGGAATGAAGTCTTCTGTACAGGTAGTACGAAGAACTGACTTAGTGATCAGTAACGGAGAGGAATCAGAGGAGTATAAAGAACATGATTGGAGAGCACAGATAGTACATGCTCTACTGAAGAACGATAACAATGCCTTGAGACAGGAATACCAGCTTATAAAAGGTGTGTTATATTACAGGGCCGCCGGAGGAATTTTGGCTAGATGCGTAGCAATAGACGAGATAAAGCGACTGCTCCAGAAAGCTCACTAGAAAATATGCGGTCAAACGGACGTCAGTCTCTACCGAGTTTTGCAGCGAGAAGGCTTCTTTTGGCCAAGTATGAAGGATGAGGCAGTAAAGTTACAAAGTAGCTGTCAAAACTATAATGCATATCCATCCGCGAGTGAAGGTAATATAGCAGACTTGATAGACTGGCGGGACAAATATGTGCACTATTTGAAGGATGGGATTTTGCCGGAAAAAGATCAACCGCGGTTCAGAAAATTGGCCTCGCGATTTGTCTTACAAGAGGAAAAATTGTTCCGCAAAAGTTTTGAGGGAAAATTGATGAAGTGTGTAAGCGAAGAAGAAGCGGGGGAAATATTGAAACAGGTTCATGTGTTTGGCCACCAAGGACCTAGAAAAATGTTTCAACAGCTCCTATCATCTGGGTATTACTGGCCAACGATGGAAAGGGACTGCAGTGATTTTGTCAGAAAATGTCACGTATGTCAGGTACACGGGGATCTTATTCATGCTCCGGGAACCGAATTACACAGCTTAGCAACCCCCTGGCCTTTCCATACTTGGGCGCTGGATATAATTGGACCAATCACGCCGCAGGCTCAGGGACATGTGTGGATTTTAGTAGCAACTGAGTTATTCACAAAATGGATAGAAGCTATCCCATTAAGAAGAACGACAGCAGACAATGTGGTGCGATTCATAAAGGAAAACATCATCTGTCGATTTGGGATACCAAAGGTGGTACTGTCGGATAACGGGACTCCTTTTGTCAATAGTAAAGTCGCGGATTTGTTGGGGAGATACTCAGTCATTCATCACAAATCCACGCCTTACTATCCAAAAGGAAATGGACAGGCTGAGGCCTCCAATAAAGCGCTAATTCGAATCCTGTCCAGGATGGTGCATGATAATCAGAAGAAATGGGTAGAAGAGCTTCCAATAGCACTATGGGCACATCGAACCGCATACCGAAGCGCGACAAACATGACCCCTTTTGCACTGGTATATGGAGCAGAAGCTGTGTTACCTGCAGAACTGGAGTTGGCTGCTAAAAGGCTTGCATACAGCAGCAGTTTGGAGAACAGGATATTGGAGATAGAAGGATTGGATGGAGCTAGGGCTGAAGCATTCACAAATCAAAAAGAGTACAATCAGAAACAAGCAAAAAACTACAACAAAAATGTACGATACAGATGGTTTAAGGTAGGGGACAGAGTGTTGAAAGTGGTACCAGCAATCATGAGAGGACAAAGGGTAAGAAAATTTGAAGCCAAATGGGAGGGTCCGTATGTGATTGTAAGTGAAGGAAGTAGTGGGTACTACAGAATGGAGCATGAAATTACCCACGAAAGTACTGGACCTCTTAATGTAAAATGGATCAAGTTGTACCAATCTTAAAATACAAGAGGCGAATGATAAAAATATCAGCACAATGTATATAAAATTGCATCTATGAATGTGTATTGAGTACATCATAAATATACATATTCACTCAAAAAGAGAAAGCAATCAGAACAAATTGCGGCTAACAGGAGATGAAATATGGAAATTTTCATGCTCCTCCTGTAACTCGCGGGAACGCATAGTATGTTCCGCGGCATCCTTAAGTCTTAACGCATCTTGCTCTGCAGCAGCTAAAATAACACGGGCCTCTTCCACTTTTGATATACTGGCTTGATAATCAGAAAAAGCTTTGACCTCAGCACAGTACTTCGCGTATAGGCGCTCAACCTTTTCAAGATGAACCTCCCACCAGGTCACGTTCATTTTCATATTCTTCCAATCCTTGATACGGGCGCGACAAAGTGGTAAAGTGTTGGGAGAAAGGTCGCGGATGCAAGTAGTCGTCAGCGAAGCAAAAGTATCCGCGATTATATGCAGAAATGTAAGCTGGAGAAGGGGATCATAGAGCTCCATAGTAGCAAAAGTCTCGGGATGACTACTGAAAACGCGATCCAAAATGGCCATATCGCCTGAATAACATAAAAAGTTGCGCCAGTAGACTTGATCCTGCTGAAGGTTTAGAGTCAAGGGCACGGGAATAGCCTGGGGAGGGGATTGATGTGGTTGGGTTTGTGGCACAGATGAGGTAGTAGGATCAGATGTATGAGTATGTAAAGGCTGAGGGGTTTGTGTATATGGCGCGGATGTGGTACCAGGAATGGAAGTATGAGTTTGTGAGGGATGAGGTTGAATTTGCTGCACTGATAAGGAGGATTGGTTATGTGTTTGATCAGGGTGAATAGGAAGAAAAAACGAATCAGAATTAGGAAAGGTCAGGTTTTGTAAAGTGTTTGGAGGTGAGGGAAATTCGTTGAGAAGAGTTTCAGGATCCTCAAATGCGGAATTGGGAAATAAGGATTCAGGACTCTTATTGGTTTGACCTGCAAAAAAATGGATTATCAAGAAGTCAATATTACATGGAGAATTGTATTCGCGGATCCAAAACAGTATAAATTTTTTAGTTTTTTTTACCAGCATTCGCGGTCTCAGTTTGATTCATGGCAAGGGAAGATTCCATATCAGTTTCAGGACCCCCGAAAAGGGATCTTTGAAGTTGGGACCCACCCTGGAGAGTGGCAGCAAGCTCAGCAGCGATATCACAAACAATAGGTTCCATATGCCGAGCATCCCTATCAGAACCAGAAGCTTCAGTGTCAATTGCTGCTGCAACGACCACTTCCGAGTCAGGAACGGTGTCATGTGTTTCAGGTATGTCCGGAATATTCGCAATCTCAGTTTGAGCCGCAACATCAAAATTTGTTGTCGGGACCGCGGATTGGTCAATGTGGGATGAAGTCGTGACAGATGGATGAGCATCCTTACGGATAATGGAAGAAATGGGAAGATCATTCCCATCATCTGAATCTGAGAGTAAAATATTCCTCGCGACTTTAGATATTTGCGATGCATTCTCTTTTCCTTGATCAGGGAAGTCTGAGAGTATATCAGCTATCTCGCGATCAGAGTCATCAATAGAATGGTCAGCTTCCTGATTGGCATCTGTTCCAAGACCGCGAGCTGTACAAGGGTACATAAAACAATAAGTATAATGAAAGCACAAGAGTATGAAAGATAAAGGAAGATTTAAAACAAGTTAGGAAATACATGAAAGTAAGGGATCAGAAGCATGAATGTCCTCCACGACCCTGGCAACCGTATCCAATAAGGAGCTTATGTTTTTAGGTAATTCTACAATCTGCGAAGATGGTTCAGCCTGATCTTGATGTGACTGAAAAGCAATAGGTTCAACTCCAAATCTGTCAGGAGAGATCAAGGTAGAAGGATTCGACCTTCTGCGAATCAAGGGAATAATATCTACCTCATCATCCTCAGAGGAATGATTAGCAGCAGCCTCTAAAATCTGGGCTCTGTGCTCTCTTCTCCGCAGAGACAAAGGGATATAGTCGAGGGGGTCATCCGTAGTATTAATTACTATTGAGGGGGCTATTGGTGAAGAAGGTCGCGATGGCGATGTGACAACCGATCTCACGGATCTCTGAAAACAAATAAGTAATATTAGATATATTAGAAACAAAGTTGACAACAGTGAGTAAGAATAAAGTATTAAGTTATAACTTTATTACCAAGCGTTTAGAAATAGGTTCCTCATGAACCGGAATAGAGGTGGTGACTTCGACACGCTCGGAATGCTTCCGTTTAGGCGCAGGAGGAGCTTTGGATTTACCCTTTTTCTCCTTCAAAATTTTATGTTTCTTGTTAACCGGATTCGAAGTACTTGGGCCTGCACGATCGACAAGCGCTGGAAGGGAAACCCTGCTATAAAAGCCGCGGGAACCATGGGGCTTGTGCAATTTCAGAGATGAGTCTCCCATGAATATTTTTACAGGGGCAATTGGTCTAGGAGGACCCATCACAAAAGTCTGAAAATCTGTTGTCACTTCAAGCCAAAAATCAATATATGCCGCGGTTCGGCATCCTGCTCGAGATCTCGCGGGAATAAAAATGGCAAAGGAGAATTCTTCATGTTTTTTCTCATATTCCTCGCGGTACCTCACCAGGGCCGCGTCATAGCTGTCAGGAGAATCACCTGAGGGAGGAGCAACATAGACTGGAATAGCTTGCTCAAAACCCAGTTGACAGGCTACTCGCGAAGGATTATAAGGTGTGGTCCGCGAAAAGGAATCATCAAAAATGGGCAAGCAGCAACCAAAGGAAAAAGAGGCAAAGATGAGCTCCTCATGGTGTTGATAACCATAAGCGGTTTGTTCCTCCATGGGATAGAAAGAAGGAAAATAAATACCATCTAATGGCATTGTATAAGGCCTCCATGAGAAATTACGACTGAAGTCAATGAAATCTTCAAGTCGCTTGGTGGAAAGAAGGCCGGACCAGCGGGCGGCTCGCGATCTGAGAGTAGGGGAATCAAGGTTTGAAGATGGAAAACTAAGGGGCTTGGGTGCATATTTTGGGAATCTTTCGAAGATAAAGAGCATAAGGAAAAGGCAGGGGACATAGGTGCTTATGTCATATCTACCAACTGACCTCAGAAAATTGTTGGATAAAGTGTCCAACTGAGAATAGAGGGTACCTAGAAAGAGGGGGGCTAAGGGAAGCCTAATACCCCGTGAGGCTATAGAAGCCATCAAAAATACTAGTTTATTGGGTCCATCTTCAGGACGCCCCTCGAAAATGTAGCGGTTAAACCAATAAGCTAAAAATCCAGCTAACTCAAAGTCACCATTGAATTCTGGACCAGGCACTGATTCGCGGTCTTGACCGCGGAGAAGAGGAAGTTTTGGTTCATACTCCCTGAAGAAGTGATGACACCAACTCGAGTACTTCAACTTAGCACTTTTTATTAAAGGTGCCTCGTCAAGTATGGCACCATCCTTGAAACGACTACCTCTTTTCGTGGCATAAGCTGGGCAGGACTGGAGGTGAGAATGAATCACTTGGTCTGCCTCACTGAAGGCTGGGGTATCTAGGGATCGCGAGTCAAAAATAGGGAGCCTAAACAGCACGTACACGTCTTCTAGGGTTGGGGTAAACTCCCCCCAAGAGGTTACAAAGGTGTGCGAGAAAGAGCTCCATCGCGACACCAACAGATTGAGTGCATCCGCGTCTCGATGAACAGATAGGTCCGAAAAGAGTTCTATGGACTCAAGTAAACCTGCCTGCCTAAGAGTCTCGCGGTGCCTGTCCTGACTGAGTATATGGTTGGACCACATCCTCCAGTGGGTAATAGGTGACACATGTCCCTCATATTCTATAAAAGAATATGGGACATCACCTCTTTCAATAAGGAGGCGAAGAAGTGAGGAAGGTGGGATATTGGCTAGGGGTACTTCACCGTCAGAATGAATAAACATGGGTTCATCCGCAATATCTCCCGCGGGAGGAAGGTTCTCAATGGAACTCCAGAAATGATCATGGGAATTCTCAAAAAATGGGGCCTTTCTCCATTCTGTTGGTTGGGGAACAGAAGGGATAGACCCAGATGGAGGAACTAAAAGTTTGGGGGTAGAGGATTTGGCCATTGAAATAAAGGATTGAAAATGAAAGGAGTAAAGGTTAAAGAAAATAGACCGCGAAGAAAATAGAGGATTAAAAATAACACTAAGAAGATTTGAAGCAGTAAAAGCAGAAAAAATGAAGGCAAGAGGAAAAAGTGAAATGAAATAGACAAGAGCAACTTTTATAGGGGAAGGGCCCGGAAACCTAGAAGGTGCCATTAATGACCGCGGAAGCCGAACCGGCGCCAAGGTTGTCGCAGATTCAAATATCACGGATCAGAGGATAATAATAATTTACGAAAAATAAGAAAGGTACAGAGAAAGTAAAATAAGCATGTGCACGAAATTCATGGGAAAAACAGAAAAAGACCAAGAAAGAATGTTCGCGGATCAAGAGAAGTGAAACCGGGGAAATAAATCTGCAGGAGAAATGCCAAAGGTTATTGCACTTTAAACCGGGGAAAAGCAGTTTTGAAGCAGGGATTTAATTCGCGAGGCTACAGGTTATTGAACTTTTAATACTTGGACAAGTATCAAAAGTGCAATGGGGAAAAATGTAAAGAGTAACGATTCGCGAAATAACATAACGGCTAAATAACTCATTGGGATAATGGCCCAAGGATTAAATTATCTGGGATATGGCCCAACCTGTATTTATTTGGGATATGGCCCAGGTTTGGTATATTTGGGGAAACCGGCCCAAGTAAAAGATGATTTGGGAGATTGGCCCAAGTAATCGATTACTTGGGGAACTAGCCCAAATATGGTTCTTTTTACGCGAGAGCTTGCATTACACAGAGGGAAGTATGAGGAACTGGTGTGTTTTATAGCTCGCATCAGTAACTCATAACCCTATATGCTGCTCGCGTGGCGAGTACTATGCGGAATCTAAGGGAAGTGCTTGGGATGAGTAAGTAGTGGGTCGCGACCTTATTTACACCATCCTAAGTAAAAATACCTTAGAGAGGCCGCTAGTATTCAGGAACATAACCAAGGCATGCATGATTGGTTATGGCCCAGCAAAGCTATAAAGGCATCCTTGGCTAAGGATAAATCGGATCCGCGATGCAATAGGCGCGGATCACAGGGTTTGGTGCATAATATGAACCGCGAATTCGTTTCGCGGATGATATGTGCAAAGGTATTTATGGTGTGCAGTATTAGTTGCGCATAAGAGTACGCGAATCCGTTTTGCGTAGTCATGGGCATAGAATAATACTGAACAAGGTATTTATATCACGGATTAAGTACGCAGGAACCATGTCGCGAGACAGGTGCTGACGTGGCAATAGAATCCGCGAGAATGATAGAACCATGTCGCGAGACAAGCGCTGACGTGGCAATACAATCCGCGATAATTACTCAGCGGTCGCGTCTATAAATAGAGGTGCGAGGATTCACTTGAGAGGACTTTTTTCAGAGACCGGTAGAGAGAAAATCCTAGAGAGAGAAAATATTTCAACTACTTGTACTTGCTGTCTTTTCCTCCATTTCTCTTTCATTTTTCTCTGTAAAAGAAAGTCAAAAGTAATAAAAGCATCAATACTGTAGTTTTAGCTGACGAACTTGTGTAGAAACTATCTTCATATCACTTAAAACCTGCGAACCCTTACAATGTTAAAATTATTAAAAATCAGAATTGAAAGGTAGGACAAATAGAAAATTCTCCTTACTGCTTCAATGGAACTCGAGAATGGAATGAAGAGGTAGGCCGAACTATTTAGCAGTAACCACACTTTTAATTTGTGTATTGCAAAAATAAATGAAAAATGAATAAATAAAAATAAAAAATAAAAAAAGCATTTTATTTTAAATTTTGAGTCATGCGGTCATGTTATAACCTATGACATGGTTCGAAAGAAATACAAATAAACATGTATTCCTTTTAATTAAAAAATAAATCAAGTCATTGTAGGTTCAATTTAGGAAAATTATTGGATACTATCGGGATAAGTCTAACGTGGTATCCCAAGTTAATTAGGACAAGTGATGATTTATACGCGCAAGTGATAGAATCAATACGTATGTTACACCTCTTTTTTTTTATTGATTTGGGGTACCACGTGTATTTATCCCCGGTTACCCAATATTTTCTCTTCAATTTGGCCCGCGAAAGAAAATTTCCGAGAATTATAATGTGAAAGAAAATTATTTGATTTGAAAGACAAGTAAATTGCAAGAAAGGGAACTCTAGTGACTAGAAAATATTGCATTATAAAGTAAATAAAATGACATGATTTGGAGGTGCTACATTTTACAATTGATTTCTTAAAGTAAAGCCAAAAGTAGAGTTGGTAAAATGAGGCACGACACGGTAACATGATACAAACATAACATGAATTAAAAGGGATAGGGTTGAACATAAAATGATTGAAGTTGTATAAGGGTCGGTCCGAGCACGACACAAGAATATTAGTGTCGGGATAGGATCAAACCCGAGTAACCCGAACAACCCGTTTGACACGATTATATTTATATTTATTTTTATTTTTTTCTCTTCTCTAATTGGCCATGGGTTGAAATATATCAATAAGTTATTATTGGGTCATGTCAAATTCAATTCAATTTTACTAATAAATAGGTTAAATAGTTCGTTTTGTGTTAGATTGTGTCAAATTTAATTTAATATATTATAATGAATGTCACGCCCCAAATTTCCCAGGACTCCAAAACCCGAGCCTAAGAGCTAAAGGAGTGACTGCGAAAGTAAAAAGAAACGAGAACAAATGACCTATAGTCATCAAACACCCACACTAGGGTAACAACATCATTACATGCCCAAAAGACGTCAATGATATCACTCGGGATCAAGTAGAAGTGGAACGACATAAACGACACCTTAAACGGTCATTCAAACACCCCATGATCGCCCGAGGGTAAAATGGTCATTTCAGGGGTAAAATAGTAATTTTGTGAGTATAAACACAAAGTTTGGACCTAAATGAAGCTATAGGAACAAACGGAATTAAAATCCAAGGTATGAGGTGGAAACTACAACATTTTGAAATCGGCATTCCTACGTTTAAGTCCGAAAATCTACCGTCAACTTCAATCGACCATTTCTCACTAAATAATGACTCAAATGAAGCGATTCAAATGTTTAACATCAAGAGCCTTAAGTCCTCTATCTAAAAAGCTAAAGAAAACCACTATCCGACACCCGTAGCTCAATATATGAGCGAAATAGTATAACAGGGTCACGACAGGGCTGAACCACCCAGTCGACTGGCTAGTGACCCAGTCGATGGGCTGAGTGACCCAGTCGACTGGATGAGACAAAGACTTCAAAAGTTTAAAACAATTTCCTCCGTTTCACCCAGTCGACTTCCCAAAAGGGGCCAGTCGACTACCTCGACTAGAAAACCTCAAAATTGACTCTCATACAACTCTAAACCATTAGGGACATGCAAGAAGGATCTCAACTTGTTCTTGAAACTTTAGAAATGAGGAAAAAGTCCCTTAACTTAGGAATGAGGAGGAAAATGGTTATTTTTATCAAAGACGCTTCTTAAAAGTTCGTAAAAATAACCGTCTTGCCCCCGGTCTCCGTTTTAACGACCACCGGTTTGAAAAGATCAAAATATTCTTAAAATGAGTTTAAAATCATTTCTAAAACAAGAAATTTTATTGGGGTCACGGGAGTAGGTGAAAACGGGTTTTTTTTTCAAACATGAGGGTTTACTTAAAAACTAGAAGAAAATACCGTTTTCGGCTAAACCACATCAATGGCGAAAGTCCACTACACAACACTAGACAAAAGAAATCATAGATTAATATTAAAAGTGCTCTAAGGCGGAACAAGTCATAGTTTTACATTTCTAGCACCGGAGTGCTCCAAAAGAATAAGGTCCCCGCGCATAGCGCTCCAAGGGGGTACATCAATATAAGCTACCCGACTAGCATACTAGCTGTCAAAAGAATATATTTAACTTAATTGAAGCACTAAACAAAATAAGCACATGTATACAGTGTCTATCAATGCTCTACAAAAGTACTCCGCCTCCATATGCGCAAAAAGGACGGAACCAACACCGATTCTGTACCGGGAGACTACGGGCCTCCCAAGTGGGAATCATCACCTGAAAAAAATGTATATATTGTGGGGTGAGCTCACTAGCCCAGTAGAGGAAGCGTCATTGTCTCAATCTCGGTAGTCCGAGTGGTACAACCCACCCAAGGTGCATGCAACTAGTCCTAGGTCGGTCTTTTATTCCACATGGCTCTCACGCCAATCCGGAACCCCATCAAACCCAACAAACAAGTTCCCCAACATGCTCACAACATAATTAATCATAATCATATCATGTTTTCATGATTTAAAACCATAATCACATATGTATAACAATTTAGATACGCACACAAAAACACACCCTTCCCAAGGGTGAACAGATCATTCTCCACCATTCCCCTGAGGATACAGGCTCACTAAGGAATAGTAGACTCATTGTACTGTTCTTCCCAAGTGCTTTTGACACTTCACACTTTTAACCAAGGAAGACGTCCACCACGACCCAGTCGTGCACCTAGGATTGGAACAAGTCCCCCCCCCCCTAGCGTCTGCGTTTCTCGGAAGATTAGTTCTGTGGGAGCAAAGTAGCACCCCCTGGCCAGTTGTTACGACGATCCAAACACAAGACAACTCCTACGAAATTTACGCAAACCGTAGGAACCACTACCCATGTTTTCACACTACATGGTACACTCAAAATGCATCAAGGTTCACAATTTCCACCTTATGCCTTCACAATACATTCTTGTTTCTTTATGCTATATATTGTAATCAAATTAACATCATGCTCATAATTTCACAATTTTAAGCAATAATCCACAACAAATATTAAAATCACATACTCATGCTTTTCAAGGGGCCTAGTTCATCGTCTAAGTTGTCAAGACTCTACTCACATATATATATATACGGCATATATACACATAGACGCACACACCCTCGTACAAAAACTAAAACAACTCATTTTCCCCTACCTCAATCCAAGCAAATAGTGAGCAAGAGGGTGCAAGCAATCCGTCCAAATGACGCCAACAACAAACCGATCCAAGAATGACCAAAAGAGCTTCAAGGAGGTGATTTTCGAGAATTTGTGTCAAATGTCTCCCAAGCCTTCAAGCAACATTAAAACAAATATGGATCTTTAACTAGTGGTTTTTAGTAGCAACAACCGATTTATAATCAAGAATTCAAAGTAAGGCTAAAAACCCTAAAATGGTTAAACTACGGTTTCATGGAAAATGATTCAAATGAGTAGGAATTTGTGAACTTACCAATAAGTTCTTCACAAAACGAAATTAGAATCACCACAAGCAAACTCACTTGATGGTTGGAGACAATTCATAACCTTCCACGAGAATGAACAATGGAAGAGCAAAAATTCAATACTAGCACATGAAATTCTAGAATTTTGGGAGTTAGGATTCTTACAACAAAACCCTAGAAAAAGAGAGAAAACTTACCACTATGAGCTCAAAAGCATCACACCAAGACACCACCACAAGTGTTCATCATCCATCAAGCATGAAGAGTAGAAGTGAGCAAGACTTGAAGCCAAAAATGCAAGGAGAACAAGGTGGCCGAAAATTTGGGTGTAGAAAATTGTGTGTGTAAAAGAGTGTGTGTTCTTTGTGAGAAATGAGAGAAGAAGAAGATAATGATAGAGTTAGAGATAGAGTTGATGTGTAGAAAATCTCATCCAAGGGCTAGGAATGAAGATGGCAAGATAGATTTGATCCAAGGGTTACAATGATGACAACATTAAAGGTAGTGGTGAAATGTCCAAGTTACCCACCCCCTTATCACTTAATCACAACCCTTGCCATTATGAACCAAATTTACAAATTTGTCCAAGTCTTCTACACAACTACAATATTGCCACTCAACATCTTCCCAACACTTAGTCAATAATTCTCTACAAAACCCACTAACTCAATACATGTGAAGTTACTAATTTACCCTTTGGTCATTTATTTATTTTTCCAAACGTTTCAATATTTTTCATTATTCACAAAAAAAAATATAACATATAACTTACAATTTTTGATTTCGCATAATTCATGTAAGCATGTAAACATGTTAAGCACATAAGCACATAAGCACTTAATTGTTTAACAAATAAATAAATAAAATTTTAATTTAGCACATAAAATACCGAACGCTACAATAAATAAGTTAAATGGGTCGACACAGGTAATCTATTTAATAAACTAATTGGGTTAGGATTGAACATATTTAACACGTATATTAACCACATCTTTTTCGACACGACTCATTTCAACCTGATACAATCTCAACCGACACGAATACGATCCACCGACATGAATTGCAAGCCCCAACCAAAAGGTTACCAATAAAAGACAGAAGAAGACTATCTCCAGTCTATTTACCATGATCCAAGAAAAAGATGAATCCCTGAAGAGCTTTGTCTCGCGATTTAATGTCGACATGTCCTTAATCAACAATTGCGATCAACACTCAGCCGTCGAGCCCTTCAGGATGGCCTTAATTCCTGGAACCAAGTTCCACCAATCTTTGGTCAAAAGGCCACTAGCTAACATCGGAGAACTCAACTCCAGGGCACAAGGGCATCTTCGGATAGAAGAAAAACTGGCCATACGCCAAAGAAGGGCAGCATTTGCAAGTGTAGAGAAAATGGCATCCGAACCAAAATTCAAAGATCGGGCGCCAGATCGGAAGTGGTCAAGCGATCCACCTGCACCCTCCCAAGCCTTAGAGAAACAGTAGAGGTTCGAAGACAAGATCACTCCACTGAAGGTTAGCCTGGCCAAACTGTATTAGGAAATTAAAGGTAAATGGATCTTCCAATCACCACCCCCTATCAGGCAGCCGATGGAACTAAAGGATATGTCGAGGCACTGTACCTTCCACGACAAATATGGGCACCACGCCAATGAGTGCAGAAGCCTTAGGAGGCAAGTAAAGGCCATGATAGCAAAGAGAGAATTGATCGAATACGTCACTAAGGAGGGCACCCGATCAGATCAAACCTCATATACAGTAGATAAGGGGACAGTGGGTCATCCCGTAAGAGTCATTCACATGGTTCATAGAGGGCCTAGCTGATCAGAAGTAGAGGAAGCCCATACAACCCAGATGCGCCAAGCCCAGAGACTGCGGAGGGTTGGGGAGATCAGCGAGTTTCAAAGCCTGAAGAAGGATGCCCAGATAACTTTCTCTTCTGCAGATTTGCGAAACATTCAATCAGCACATGATGATCCCTTGGTGGTCTCCCTCATGGTCTCAAACTGCTTGATCAAGAGAGTAATGATCGACCCGGGGAGCAGCGCCAACATAATCACTAAGTGGGCCTTTGAGAAGTTGGAGATTGACCCCCAAGAGATAGTCCCTTCCAGAAGCCCGATGGCAGGATTCAATGGCAGAAGAGTGGAACCAATGGGAGAGATCCAATTGCCAGTAACAGCATTAAGGCGCATGCTCAGAGAGACTTTTGTGGTGGTAGATGTCAAACCCTCGTACAATCTCCTCATGGGCAGGGGTTGGATCCATCGGATGCATAGAGTTCCTTCCACCCTGCATCAAGTCATGCGATGCGTCGACCCGAATGGAATTGATGTGATTCACATCAGGGGAGATCAGGTGGCGGCCAAATAATGTTACGTTGTCACCCTGAAAGGCCTTAGGAAAATGACGAAACCAGAACAAGCTTTAAAAGTCAGGGCAGTACCCGAAGATCAATAGCAATTACAGGATGGGGGTGCGGGGTAATCTATAGCAGCTGAACCTTTGCTGAAAGTTTAGATTTACCCCGATCACCTCGAAAGGACGACTTACATTGGTTTTGGCCTCAGTACATAAAAAAAAGGAAGAAATGGAGGCCATTTTATGTTCCAATGCTGACGTATTAGCTTGGGGCCATATGGACATACCCGACATTGATCCTTCACTGGCCCAGCATTCCCTCAACGCGAACCCCGACGTTAAACCCATCAAGCAGAGGAAGTGATGCATGGGGGCCCACCGAAACCAGATCATAGCTGATGAGGTGGATCGATTTCTCCAAGCTGGATTCATTAAAGAAATGCAGTACCCTTCCTGGCTGGCAAATGTAATAGTGGTCCAGAAGAAGAATGGGAAATGAAGAGTGTACGTGGACTTCACTGATCTGAACAAAGCATGCCTGAAGGATTGTTTCCCCTTACCAAATATCGATCAGATGGTGGATGTCACCGCGGGATTCGAGCGCTTGAGTTTCCTTGACGCATACCCTGGGTATAATCAGATATGAATGAACCCAGATGATGAGGAAAAGACGGTATTCATCACTGAATCAGGTACATATTGTTATACAGTTATGTCTTTCAGACTAAAAAAATGCAGGTACAACCTTTCAGAGTTTGGTTAGCAAAGTTTTTTAGGGCATGATGGGATCTACAATAGAAGCCTTTATTGATGACACGATGGTCAAAAGCAAGGAGAAAAGTGACCACCTAGCTGATCTGCAGCGGTTCCTTCGGAGTATAAAATGAAGCTCAACCCATCCAAATGTTCCTTCGGAGTGTTCTCAGGCCAGTTATTGGGACACATAGTTGATCGGACAAGAATACAGGCGAGCCCAGCACAACTTAGAGTTCTCATGGAAATGGGGGAGCCAAATTCCAAGAAGGAGATCCAAGTACTAACTGGAAGAGTGGCATCCCTCAGTCATTTCATCTCTCGCCTAACTAATCGGTGCCGACCCTTTTTCCATTATATAAAGGCAGTAAAAGGAGAGGTCTGGGGGCCGGAGCAATCAGAAGCTCTGAATAAGCTCAAGAGCTACATGACAAAGCCTCCCATACTGGCAACCCTAAGAAGCAAACGAACCATTACACTTATATCTAGCCATATCCGCAACATCCACCAGCGCCGCTCTGGTCAAGGAGGGCAAAGGGTACCAAATGTCGGTCTTCTAGACCAGCAAAGCCTTTGCTGATGCCAAAACCCGTTATTCCAAACATGAAAAGTTGGTGCTATCACTGATCAATGGAAAATGACATCTTCAGCATTACTTTAAAGCACATCCGATCGTGGTAACAACTACAACCCCAATCAAATCCATAATGGCGAAGCTCGAATTGTTAGGAAGAGTATCCAAATGGGCGATAGAACTAGGAATCTATGACATAACCTATGTCCCCTGAATAGCCATTAAATGACAAGCGGTAGTTGACTTTCTGTTAGAAACAGAACCTACAGACTCTCCCGAAGAAAATGAACCAGGCTTATGGGTAATATTCGTGGACGGGTCGTCAAATATCAACGGAGCAGGGATCAGTATAGAGCTCGTGACACCCAATGGCACTAAAATTCAGTTATTCGTTCAATTGGAGTTTCCAGCATCCAACAATGAAGCTGAGTATGAGACCCTTCTAGCAGGAATTCGTTTGGCCCGAAGCCTGTAAATACAGAGGGCAGGAATACGAAGTGACTCCTAATTGGTCATACGACAGTTGAGTGGGGAGTATGAAACCCGAGAGCCTAAAATGGAAGCATACAGGGATTTGGTACTAAAGGTGGCTGAAGAATTCCAGCAATTAACCTTTGAACATATCCCAAGAGGGGACAATGTCATGGAAGACCGTTTAGCTAATCAGGCCCCCGCAACAGGGGAAAGTATGAATTGAACAGCATCAGTGGATTTTATCGTCCGATCAAGCTTGGAGCCCTCTGAGGACGTGATGATCATTCCATGAGAGCCAAGTTGGATGGACCCCATAGTAGACTATTTGAGGATGGGTGCGTTACCTGAATAAAAACTAGAGGCCCGGAAGCTAAGAATGAAAGCTGCAAGATACGCTCTATATAATGGCCAACTTTACCGCAAGTCATTATCTGGACCATACTTAAGATGTCTTACACATTCCGAAGCTTCTACAGTCATGGAAGAGATACATGCGGGATCATGCAACAATCATTTCGGGGGAAGGTCTTTAGCTCATAAAGTCCTCACCCAGGGGTACTTCTAGCCTTACCTGTCAAGAGACGCTGAGGTATACACCCAACGTTGTAAAAAGTGTCATTTTTATGGTGATGCCATTCATCCACCTCATGAACTATTGAATCCAATAATTATCCCTCACCCCTTCGCCCGGTGAGGAATGGATATTGTAGGTCCTCTCCTATAAGCCATACGATCTACTACACATGTCCTTTTGGCTACGGACTACTTTACCAAATGGGTGGAAACCGAGGCATACTCAACTATCAAAAGCAGTCATGTTATTAAGTTCATCTGGAGTCACATCATTTGTAGATTCGATATACCCTAAACTATAATGATGGACAATGGCACTAACCTGGACAACAGGAAAGTTCAAGCATTCCTGGCAAAGCACGAGATCAATTAGAACACTTCTTCCGTTGGTTACCCGCAAGGAAATGGACAGGCCAAAAGGACAAACAGAATAATTTTTGATACACTTAGAAAAAAGCTCGAAGCAGCAAAAGGAGCTTGGTTAGAAAAATTACCTGAGGTCTTATGGTCCTATCGGACCACCCCAAGGCAACCGATGGGAGAAACCCAATTCGCCATGGTCTATAGGGCTGAAGTCGTTATCCTGACCGAATTGAAGGTGTCAATGCTAAGAAGTCATGCCTGGGAAAAGGACCCAAACAATCAGCACCTAGCCCATGATTTGGACCTACTAGAAGAAAGAAGGGAAGTCGCGGGAATAAGGCTGGCTACCTACCAACAATAAGTCAGGGCTTGATTTAATCAGAAGGTCAAAATAAGAGAATTCCAAGTAGGCGATATGGTGCTTAGAAGAAATATTGGGATTGTTGGCAAGTTACGAGAGACATGGGAAAGACCTTATACAATAGTTGAGGTCATCGTTCATGGTGCCTATCGGGTACGGAGGAACGAGATAGGCCGCATCGAGCCAACTCTCAGAATGCTTACCGTCTGAAGAGGTATTATCCTTAGATAGTTTTCCATTAAAAAATAATATAAGTGTATGTGTCTTGCATATGACACTTCTTATGATTACAATAAAGCATTTGTGTCCGATGTTCGACACTTCTGCTACACGTTTTTCAAAGTTTTGAATAAAATATCATATTCTTTATGTATGTGTGTGTGATCATACCTTATGAAGAAAACCACTTTTCCTAAGTGTTGAGTTCAAACCTGATTTGAACTAACCAGATGACATCAACGAGTCTCAGGGGCCAGATGCCCGAAGACTCCATATTAAAATGAAAATTTTCTGAAGTGTTGAGTTCAAACCTGATTCGAACTAACCAGAGGACATTAACGAGTCTCAGGGGCCAAATGCTCGAAGACTCCATATTAAAATGAAAATTTTCCTAAGTATTGAGTTCAAACCTAATTTAAACTAACCAGA
Organism: Cornus suecica; assembly: GCA_963922005.1. Taxonomy (NCBI): domain Eukaryota; kingdom Viridiplantae; phylum Streptophyta; class Magnoliopsida; order Cornales; family Cornaceae; genus Cornus; species Cornus suecica. The sequence goes on from OY998240.1 coordinate 30,923,780, forward strand.
TGACATCAACGAGTCTCAGGGGCCAAATGCTCGAAGACTCCATATTAAAATGAAAATTTTCCTAAGTGTTGAGTTCGAACCCAATTGGAACTAACCAGAAGACGTCAACGAGTCTCGGGGGCCAGATGCCCGAAGACTCCATATTGAAATAAAAAATTTCCTAAGTGTTAAGTTCAAAAGCGTTTATTTTGGGCTAATCAATAGCTAACCGAAGTAACAAGAATAGAAAGTCATAAGAAATTGGGAAAATCCTTTCATAAATATAAAGAAAAAATTCAAAAATAACCCTTCTAAAGGGTAATACAGAGTGACGTTCAGAAACCCTAAGCCTATTTTCCCCAGAATTTAGGGCTAAAACTAGTCTTCTCCCTTCAAAAAGGCAGCAGACCTCTTCTCATTCTCAGAGGCCGGTGGGTCCTAATAAGGAAGAGGCACCCCCATGAAAGCATTGAAGTCCTCAACAGTCTTAAACTCCCAATCTTCCAGGGGAATGTGTTTCATCTCGTGTCTCTCCCGCCATGCCCTGACCGATCGAACATTACAGATAGTGACGTACCGTTGGTGCATGTCTAGCCCACCCAAGCGGCACATCTCTACCTTAGATCGCTCAAGGGTCAGAAGATTATTTGACTTCGTCTTCTCTGTAACAATCTTTTGGTAGGCTGCCTTTGCCTCTGCCAATTCAGCATCCAAGGCCCTTTTATCAGCTTCTCCGGTCTCCAGAAGACTTTTGTGCTCGGATACCCTCTGACGAAGACCATCCGTCTCCCTGGCCAAAGTGATACGATGTTCATTATTATGATGCAGTTGAGCCTTCATCTTTTCCATTTCCCGGACATCGGCCTCCAGGACATGATTGTAGGCCTAGATCCCATAAAAGAGCTACACAAATAGAAAAAGGGTACATATTAGTACAGAATGAAGTAAAAATAGACAAAGGAATAAGCAAAGTACAAAAGAAAAAAGAGATCAAAGCGAGTACCTCCATGGCCATCGTGGAACCTTTCTGAAATAGCTCAGTCCTGGTGATCTTCGACTGAGCAGCCTTGTCAGCAGGAGTCTAGACTCCTTTAGCCATAGCCCGAAGGGCATCTGACTGACAGATAGTAAGATGGTCAGCACAGATAGGGGAGCCATCCGGAAGGAGAAACTTTGGCTCCCAGGGAATTATAGTACGGGGAATGTCTTAAGCCTGGGGAGGATCGCTCGTTGAGGCATTGGTAGTTTGGGTCTTGGGCCTTTTACTGGCTGCTACACCACCCGTACCAAATCGTGGCCTAGTGGTTGAAGCATTTACAGGAGGAGGCTGAGGAGGATCCAAAGGACTTTGTACAGTCGGGCGTACCGGAGGTGCCAGAAGTGGTGTTGAGAGCGGTATGGCGTCAACTGGAGTAGATCCATCAGGGACCTGAGTGTGTCTAGCAGAGAGGGGCCTGAGGGGAAAATCCATCATGTCAACAGCAGCGCCCAAATTAGAAATCATCTCCAGATTCGCTTTAGTCAAAAGCTCACTACCATATTTGACATTGCTCCAGATCTTGGCCTTTAGAAGGGCATAACGTTCTTTCACAAGGGATGGGGGGATCTGACTGTCCTCATAACTAAGAAACCTGTATGCGTAGTCCCCCTGGTGTAAATCGCAAAACTCACAGAAACACGTGGCTTTCTGAAGAGGAGGGAAGATAGGAAGTCGAATAGGTCTGAAGAACCTAGGGATCGAGTATGTCAGAGAGAATGGGTAGAGCTAGTTGCCACTGACAACTACCATTCTCTCCTTCTAGCCTTTATCAGATTTCTCCTTATCGAAACAAATGCCCTAACCTTGAAAGGGAAAAAGGTTATACCTACCTTTGTTTCCTCTGGCATTTTGGAAAAAGTAGCAAAGAAGTAGGTCAGCTAAGCCTAAATTAAGGTCTAGGTCTTTTTTGTACAGAAGAAGTATGGCGAGGATCCTAAAACTGTTCGGGTTAAGCTGGAGATGATACAACCCCAGCAATAACAGGACATAAGTAAAGAAAGGGTGAAGAGGGAATCTTAATACTTTGAAGTGAACCGCCAATAGAAGGATGTTACCTGGTTTAAGTCCCTTACGTTTGGTGAAGTCTAAATAATATGGGTAAGGGGCCAGAAACACGTCACCGGGCATGTTAGCGTCGGCCCGAAGACGTTTGACGTCCACTTCAGGATGAGAATTTCCCTTAAGGAGGGCAACTACGAAAGGTTTGGGTTTAAAAGGATTCACAGGCTCCTCATCATCAGAGGAGCCTTCTTCGTCAAACACTTCTGGGTTTACCGATGAGCTTGGGACATCGGTATTAAGATGAGCATTCTTAGGTGGGGAAGTCTCTGGGTGAACAGAAGAGGGACTACTGTTGTTTGGGGTCTCCAGGTTAGTGCCAGAGGACAGGATAACCTCATCTACAAACCTAGTGTCATCACTACTAGACATCTTAGCTATAGAAAGATAGAAGTGCTCTGAGGTGGTAGAGAAAGTGAATAAACAAACGACGAACTTACTCAGAAGAGGAAAGTACGATAAAAGTCTTCGGAAAAGGCGAAATGATGTTTCGGTGAAGCCCTCAGAACAGACAAGTGCAAAGCCCGACGGAAGATCAAAGCAGAAAGAGAGAAGTACTTGTAAAAAATTTGAAACTTGTGAGGATGAAATGGTAAGGCATGTCAAATCATATATGCCCAACTCGATGGCCCACTTAGAGATTCGCCCTGAGAGGTCAGGCTTTGACATAATAACCCGTAGGGGTGTAGCTGTTGGGACAACGATCGGGTGGGCTTCAAAGTAATGCCTTAGCCTTCTCTTGGCGTTCACCAGTGACAGAATCAGTTTTTCTTGCCTGCTGTATCTAGTTTCTGCCTCAGCCAAGGATTTGCTGGTGTAGAATATTGGCATTTGAAGGTTCCCGTCCTCTCTGATGAGGGCGGCGCTGGTTGAAGTGGAGGATACTGCTAAATAAAGGTATAAGACTTCATCGGGGGTTGGTGTAGACAAGATGGGGGGCATGGTCAAGTATTCTTTTAACCCCGCCAGGGCCTCCGATTGTTCGTGACCCCAGATCTCTCCCTTCTTCACCTTTATTGCTTGAAAGAATGGTCGGCACCGATCAGTGAGTCGTGAGATGAATCTGCTAAGTGCTACCACTCTTCCCGTCAAGACTTGAACGTCATTATGTGTTCGGGGCTCCTTCATTTCTATCAGGGCTTTGACTTGTGTCGGGCTGGCTTGGATACCAGTCCGGTCCACGATGTGCCCCAGGAACTATCCAGATGATACACAAAAAGAACACTTTGCTGGATTAAGCTTCATGCCATGGGACCTGAGGGTAGCGAACACTTGGTGTAGGTGAGTGATGTGGTCCTCCTTCTTTCTGCTCTTGACTACAGTATCGTCAATGTAGGCTTCGATTACTATGCCCATCATACCTTTAAAGATCTTGTTGACCAATCTCTGGAAAGTAGCACCTGCATTTTTCAGTCCGAAAGGCATAACTTTAAAGCAGTATGTACCTGTTTCAGTAATGAAGGAAGTCTTTTCCTTATCCTTCGGGTTCATTTTTATTTGGTTGTAACCTGAATAGGCATCCAGGAAAGTTAGACGGTCATAGCCCGAGGTAGCATCAACCATCTGGTCGATCTTTGGGAGTGGAAAACTGTCCTTCGGGCATGCCTTGTTCAAGTCGGTAAAATCAACGCAAACCCTCCATTTGCCGTTTTTCTTTTGGACAACCACGACGTTGGCAAGCCATTCGGGATACCTGACTTCCCGGATGAAGCCGGCCTGGAGCAGTCTGGATACCTCATCTGCTATAATTCGGTTCCGATGTGCCCCCATGCGCCTTTGCTTTTGCCTGACTGGTCTGACGTTTGGGTCAACATGCAATGAGTGTTGTGAAACGTCGGGATCTATCCCCGTCATGTCTGTATGCTCCCATGCGAAGACGTCAGAGTTGTCCTGCAGCAATTGTGTTAGTTCCTCAAATTCAGCATTGGTGAGGGTTGTACCTGCAAAAGTAACTTTTTTTGGGTTGTCGGGCACGACACAGATCGATTGTAGTGGTTCAACCACAATTGGGGAGCCCGGCTCCCCATTCTTTAATTGTTATTTGGAGCATGAACTTTGCTCCTTCGATCGAGGTACCCCTGGGGCCTGAACCTTCCAGATCTCCTTCAGAGTGACCGAATAACATTCCTTGGCGGCCACCTGGTCGCCCTTGACATCAATGGTGCCTGTACCGTCAGGGCTTAAGCATCTCATGACCTGGTGAAGAGTCGAAGGCACACCTTGCATTCGGTGAATCCATCCCCTTCCCATAAGCAGATTGTATAAAGGTTTGGCGTCCACCACAACGAATGTCTCGTTCAGGGTCCTATGAGCGGCAGACACAGGTAACTGAACTTCACCGATCGGCTCGATTTTCCTGCCGTCAAAACCTGCGATGGGGCATCGGGATGTCATAATTTCAGATGGATTGATTTCGAGCTTTTCGAAAGCCCATTTGGTGATGATGTTGGCACTGCTCCCAGGATCGATCGCGACTCTTTTCACAAGGCAGTTGGCCACCATTAGGGTCACAACCAGAGGGTCTTCATGCGGGGTTTGGACTCCCCGAAGGTCCGACACCGAGAAAGTGATGTGAGTTTCTTCAGCCTTGTATCGGGCTTCACTAATTTCGTTGACTTTTCTCATTTTGTGGGCTTTCCGTAGATAGCTTCGGCGCGATCCTTCGGTCTCTTTGGGTGGGGGGCCACCATGAATCATGTTGATGATTTTAACCGGCTGTGCATCCGAGGGGTTTCGAGGGACGCCGAGGGCGCGTTGATCGGTTCTTGGCCTGTCTCGTTGGACGTAATCCCGGAGTACTCCGCGAAGTAGTAACGTCTCCACCTGTTGCCTTAGATTGCGGCATTCGTTCGTGATGTGCCCGAAATCACCATGGAAAGCGCAGTGTTTTGTCTTGTCTCTCTGGTCAAGTGGTTGTCGCATGGTAGGGGGTTGCTGGAAAATTCCTTTGGCTTTGTTCTCCTGGTAAAGTTTTGCAAGGCTAACCTTCAGGGGCGTTATCCTTTCTTCTAACCTGGGTCGTTTAGATGGCTTTGTGACTGATAATCCCGTTGGGGCTGACGATCCCAGTGGAGTTAATCACTTCCAATCGATCAATCGATCCTTGGACTGAATTTCAAGGCCGACAAAGGCTGATCTCCTTTGCCTGATAGTTTCCTCCTCTTCAATTCTCAAGTATCCCTGGGCCCTAGATTTTAGTTCCCCAATGCCCGATGGAGGGCGCTTCACCAAAGATTGATGGAACTTTGTTCCAGGAATGAGGGCCATCCTGAATGCCTCAACCGCAGAGTGCTGGTCACAATTATCCACAGAAGAGGACTCGATGTTGAATCGGGATAGAAAACTTTTCAGTGACTCTCCTTTCTCCTGGATCATGGTGAAGAGGCAGGATATGGTCTTTTTCTGTCTCTTGTTTCCATAATACTGGGCGATGAAGAGCCTGGTTAATTGTTGCCAGCTGTCAATGGATCGGGGTGGCTGCTTCCTAAACCATAATAGGGCGGCCTCAGCAAGGCTTGTGGAGAACACTTTACATAGCAGGGACTCGTTCTCGGCGTACATGGTCATTTTCTGATGAATCTGGTATATGTGTTCTTCGGGATCCCTTGTGCCATCATAAGGGGTGAATTGTGGCATAACGAACTTCTTTGGGAAAGGCTCTTGGGTTATTTCCTGAACGAAGGGCGACTGTATCAATTTAGTGGACGCCTAGATGGCCATGTCGTCCGTAGATCGGGACCTCAAGTCTCCGAGAACTTTCCTTTGGAACTCATCTATCATTGCTTGAAGTTTCTGGGGGGTTATAGACTCGTCGGCTGCTGGAGCCTTTCTTGAGCGCTGAGAAGATTCGGCGTGCTCTTCAGGTTGGTTCAGAGAATGGTCGATCGCCGCCACCGGAGGGTTAGGTGTGACTGCCGGTAAGGCAGCTGCTGGTGGAGCCAACCTCTCCCTGAGCTCTGCATTCTGTTTCTCCAAGGCCACGCTACGTTCCTCAGCAACCGCCAAGCGTTGAAGAATTTGCTCCATGGTCTGGGAATCCTCTGCACGATTGTCCTCAGTGGGTAGAATGCCTGCCTGTGAACGAGTGATTGGCATTCTCGTCCGGGGAGGTAGTGAGTGGAGGTTTTTGGAGGTGGAGGGTCTTCTGCCTATCAAAAAGACTTAGCCTTTTGAGATGGGAAAAAGGAGACGATTTTACAGGTACCGAAGGGCATTTGAAAAATCAGGAACTCCTCCTCTGCTTTCCCACAGACGGCGCCAATGTGTAAACACATAAAAATGTTCAACACTATTTCGAATCCCTTTATTAATTTTTGGATTCTCTTTATATACATTTTCTAAATAGGCTTCATTACTGGGTTCATAAAAATCTTGCTGGCCCAGAAACTTGATGGGCCTGATGACAGATGGGCTCAGTTGGGCTGGACATTTCCACTCTTACAGTATGGATCTCGCATTTGAAGTTGAACTGCTCCTTGTCATAAATGACTTTTAAATAAGTAGTAGGATGATTGCTAACATCTTGATAAATATCATTAATAAATAAGAGAGTGTAGTGAATGATTTTCAAAATCTAAATAAAATTGCATCAATTAATATGAGAGATTGCAGTAAATAAATTTGAGAATAAATTGGTGTTACTGCTGACTAGGTATGCTTGGACCAATTTCAGACCAAGCCTACAAACAGGAAGGCCCACTGCAACCAGGTAGGTTCCACCCTACATCTGATTGGTCAATTTTGGCCCCAAACTATTAGGCCATGTTTGGCGGGCGGTCTTTCTGGTCTGGTCTGGTCAGGTCCGGTCCAATCTGATCTGAAAAAGTCTGTTTGGTAAGCGGTCTGGTTTTACTATTTATTTATTATTTATTATTTATTATAATATTTATATATGTATTATTTATTTCTTTATTTATTATTTCTTCACTTTATAATATATTTTATTATTTATATTATTAAATTATTATTTATTAATTTATATATTAATTTATAAATATATTCTATTTATTTATTATTATTTAATTATTTAATTCATTTTATTTATAAATTATTTATTTATTTTTAATTATTTAAAAATATATTTTATTAATTTAATACTAATTTATTATTATTATTATTATGAAGTATTTATTCATTATTATATTTACTTATTATTTATTATTATATTTATTTATTATTATATCTATTTATTATTTTTTATTATATTTATTTATTATTATTATTTATTTCATTTTGTTTATTATTTATTATTTTTATTATATTTTTAAATATTTTTTATGTAATTTATTATTTATTTTATTAATTTATTATTATTATTTATTGTTTAGTCCATTTATTATTATTATTATTATTATTATTATTATTATTATTTATTATTATTGTATTCATTTTTTATTATTATTATGTTTTATTTAATTTATTATTTATATTATTAATTATTCATTTTTAATTATTTATAAATATATTTTATTATTTATTCATTATTATTATATTCATTTTTTATTATTATTAGGTATTATTTATTTCATTTTGTTTATTATTTATATTTTATTTTTAAAATATGTTTTATTTAATTTATTATTATTATTATTAACTTTTTTATTATTATTTATTCATTTTTAATTATTTATAAATATATTTTATTAATAAAACCAGACCGGACCACCAGGAACCACCTTTTTTTTTTGTCTGAAATGAGGTTATTTTGGTCTGATTTGGTCTTACTTGGTCTAACCAAAAATTTGGGACCAATGCTACCAAACACGGTCTGATTTCATAAAACGCAAGACCAGACCAGACCACCTGGGACCAGACCACCTATCAAACAAGGCCTAAATAGTTTACAGTTTACACTTTACTTTACGCACCATAAACTGAACTGAAGAGGTTTGATATATATATATATATATATATTTCTAGGTATATGTATATCATGGTTCGGGATCGCGGTAACCTCATAATTTATTTGGAGAAATTTTACAGATGAAGATTGGATAAATATGCTATATAATCATAGCATTTTTCAGAAACGTGTTATAAATCAAGTGATATGTAAAGTATCGGACATATATGGCGGATCATGAATTATATATCATACATATGAATATATATTATTTTCTAAAAAATAAGGTTAATTCTATAGAGTTCCATTTGAATGCTATTATTATTAACTGAGATAGGGTGCCCACTGTTAGGGTAGCTAACCTTTGAAGATGTTAGCTAACTAATAATGTATCCGTGCATTGTGTTCAATTCAATATATACTTAAACCACCAATGAAATGTACAAATGCATCATCAGATCTACCCAACTGTTGGAAATTTTTCTACTCTTTTAAAAATTAATCGTTTTCTAAAACACTCTAAGAAAATAAATTATCAATATTTTTTTTATCCCTGCTTATTAACATGACTAGATTGATTAATTGGATTGAATTTGATCTTAATTCTTGTAGACACCAGCAGACACCAATCTATATCACAAATTTTATTTTATTAATAATTATGCTCTCACTGAAAATAAAATTTTATTTTATTTATGATTATGCTCCCACAAAAAAAATACATATTTCTTCTCTCCCCCAGTGTAATTTCTAGATCCGTGACCAACACAAATTCACCATAACCTATAATCATATTCCTTTTGTAATATAAAATTCCTAAGAATTCATTCAATGCCTTCTCTAAATAAAAATAAATTTCTTTGTTTATTAAAAAAAAAATTACGTTATAATAATCTTTAATATAGTTACTTATAAATATAAAATATATATGTATATATATTGTTTTTAAACTATTAAAACATTTTTACTAGTGTATTTGTTAAATCATCAGGTTCTCTCAAATTTTCAAATGTTGTGTATATATAAGGGTAGCGAGCTTTTAACCCCTATGATATGTATATAGTGTGTATAACCTCCTATATATTAAAAGGTTTGGGGTTGTAGGGGTTCGAATTTAATGAGATTTAGAGATAGTTTTCACACAAGATGAATAGAGAAATAATGATGCTGATGGCTTTATTGATTTTGATGTTTTATAGAAATATAGAAGAAAAAAGTGGAAGAGAAAAGAATAAAATAGTGTAAACAACTTGAGAACACTTTCTCTCTCTCTAGAAATTTCCCTCTCTAGGCCTCCAGAAAAAAAAATCCTCTAAAGTGAGCTCTCGCTTCTCTATTTATAGATGTCAGCGTTAAGCTGGTCTTCGCAAAGAATCCTTGCCATGCCAGCATTACCTCGCTACTTGGACCACGCGATATCAATCCGCGTAACAATTGCCATGTCAGCATCCCTTGCGAGGATCATAATATGCCTCACGACCAGTGATCCGCGCAGAATCCTCGCGGATCTGATTTTTCCTTAGGTAATGAACCATGATGTTATAACCTTTTCCTGGGTCATGACATTTTTGCATGCATACATTTTTATGATCCTGAGTATTACTGGCCTCTCTGAGGTACTTTTGCTTTAAATTGTGTAAATAAGGTTGCGACCCACTATTTGCATATCCAAAGCATTTTCCTAGATTTCCGAATAATACTCCCTACGCGAGCAGCATATAGGGCTATGAGTTTAGATGTTAGCTATACTCACATCAGTCCCCTCATAGTTACCTCTGTATAATACTAATTCTCGCATATAAACCTTATTGGGTCAATCTCCCAAATAATCCTTTATTTGGGCCAATTCCCCAAATAAACCTTTTCCTCATGTTTTCATTTCCTAAAACATGCTTATGCTCGTATATTCTATATACGAGCCACCCCCTTACATTTTTTCCCCATTGCGCTTTAATACTTAGTCAAGTATAAAAGTGCAACAATCTTTGCCTTGCAAGTTCCTGACCTAATATTATTGTTGTGAGATGTTTTTTTCCCATGACCCTTGTATCATGATGGGTCTTCCTTTTTATTTGTTTACATACCCATTTCGCAAACCCGAGTTCAATCCACGACCTCCTTTTGTCAAATTTATCTCCTTCTAGTCGATCTCATGCATATACTTACTTTTGTCTTTCCCCTTCTCAGCTTGATTTCTCCAAATTGTCATTATCCTAGGATTCGTAACTATTTTTAGTGCGCTTGACTAGGTGACTTTTCGCCTTCCTCGCGCATTTAATGCGCATTTTCGTTTTCCGCGCTTAAACCCTATATAAACCACATTTGTCATTTTTTCCATCTTAACATTTTTTTTCTCCTCAGAGCTCTTCTTTCCCATATCTCTTATTCTATACCCTTTGCCTTGTCTTCTATTTCTTTCGCGCACATATATCAATTTTATAACCCCTCGCAAGCATTTTGCTTCCCTGTTCTATTATTATGACTAAAGTGTCTACTCCAAAGCTTCTTGCTCCTCCTTCTGGGATTGCTCATTCTGTTCCAGAAGCCACATAATGGAGAAAAGCCCTTTTCTTCGACCTTCATCATGATGTCTTCTGGTCTTCCATGGATAATCTTCCTTCTGATACTATCACAAGCCCTCTCATCACCCTTGATCTAGACCATGAAGCTGATTCTATTTTCATTTCTCCTCTTTCCATTCCACACCTTATCATTGAAAGGGGTGACACACCCTTTTCTTTCAATGAATACGAAGGCCACGTAGCACCTATCATAGACTGGAAAATGTGGTCTAGCCATATCCTTAATCAGGACCGCTATCGCGTCATTCTTACTAAGGCCGGTATCCTTCAGTCTATTGAGCTTTCTTCATACTTCTATGTTCGTCGCGACATAGATGCATTGAACATTTTGATTTCGCGATGGAGCACTTTTTCGCATACCTTTGCCGCTTCGAAGGGCGAGTTTACACCAACTTTAGAAGAGGTGGTAGTCTTATTCCGGCTTCCAGTTCTTGACTCGCGCTCCATCAAGACTCCTTTAGTTGATCCAGAGGATAAGAAAATCCTCAACCAACTTCGTGAATGTGGAAAATATGCTTACAAGCGTGGTAACTAGTTTGACAAAGGTGTATTCCTCTCTAAACAAGCAATATCAAGTCGCCCAAAGCTATCATATTCTATATGGTGCCACCACTTCTTCCGTGAGTATTCTTCTCAAAAATCGGCTCCTGGTCAGGATCGCGAATCTGCTCCTGGCCCCCAATTTAATGGTCGTTTAGAACTAGTATGTTTCCTTGTGTATTGGCTCGATCGATACATATTTCAGGGCAAACCAGAGGATGGTCTTAGTAGAATGGTGTTCCTTCTTACTACTATGTTGTCTCGAGGTGTGCACATTCCTTTAGCCCCATTTTTCCTTAGCACATTATATTTCCAACTTGATACCCTCACAAATGATTTTTCCCGTTCCTTAGGTAGATACGATATTAGTACTCACATATTAGGTACTTTTCTTACTTTATTCCTTTTGTAACGCTTTCCCTGATATGCTCCAGTTCCTGTCTCTTTCCCTCATCCTCAAACTTCAGAGGCTACTACTTCTATTGTATTAAAATCGCGAGCTACTCGTTGGACTTCCCTTTGTTCTTCAAAAAACTCTTGCTGATTTTATTGATAAGTCTTCTAAGTTTTCATGGCGTCCCTATGCCACTCCTCTTAAAGGCTTTTATTCTCCTGACTTTTACCCAAAAGACTAAATTGTTTCCTACAAAATTTCTTCAGATGACCACCTCATTTTTTCTGTTATCACCCATAGATGTCATCTCCTTGTTTTTAGTGAAACATTTGATAGCGTTGCTTCTTACAATTCCTCACTTGTGTCTCACCAACTGGGCTTCGATCAGGCTATTCCCCCCCTATTCCTTTATCGCGCGAGGACACATTTAATAGATCTCTCATTCAGTATCGTGAGTCATTAGAGAAAAACCTTCGCATTTTCTCCATAGTTATAGTTATTCAACTAGGCACTCACAGGGGTGGTGTGACCCCTGGTTATAGTGAATTTTGGAATGCATAATTGGTCAGATTTTGAAGCTTTATGGATGAAACTCCTCCTACTTCAATCCCCATTCATGTTTATACCTTGGATCCATCATTGAAGCTTCTAAAGGCGAGAGGTACCAGAGGTCATAACAACAAGCTCATACTTAAATCACATGTTGAGTCCTCCCAAGCTATCAAAGTCCCTTTGCCGCAAAATTCTAAGAAAACAACTCGCAAGAGATCACTTCGCGAGGAAGGTCCTCCTGCGATATCACATATCCGTGAGGAGCCTATTGCGAGATAACTTGTCTTTTTTCTATCTCTACTTTCCTTTGTTATTTCATGTGTGTATCCGCATTACATTTTGTTAATACTAACTTAAATATTTTCCATCTTTTTGTAGCATTCCAGTGCCCAAGCCATAGGTAACATCAATATTCCTCTTTCGCATGATTCTCCTGAGTTGGATCATGTTCCTTTGTATTTTAGGCTTAAAGATTTTTCTTACGCAGAGTCCTTAGATCATGTCCCTCTCGCGGAAAGGAAAAAGGCTTTCTCTTCTGCCCCTAAAACCTATGTAGCATGAGAGACTCCAAGTTCGGATGAAGTTCCCTTGACGCGAAAATGTAAACCAATAAATGTGATTCCCCATGGAGATGTTTCAGATCTAGATGAGGTGTCCTTAATCGAAAGACGCAAACTCGCTTTAGCTAAATTAGAGAGCATGCGAAAAGCTGATACTACATCCTCTTTGCTGAATATAGTGGCCCGCATGGTAGAAGATATTAGAGTTGTTGATCCAGCACATGCACCTGAACCTGTGAGCACCCATGGAGTTTCTCGCAATTTTGCCTATACTGGTACTTACCTTTATTCTTTACTATTCTTTCTTTCTTCATTCATCCTTTAATTTGTTTCACCTGCTACTCTTACCGGATAATGCAGAAGAGACAGAGGTCTCTAACATCCTTTCTGCTTTTCCGGAGAAAGTCTTTTCTCAAAGTGGGTTTCCTCCCCTCTTTTTTCATTTTCCTTTTATCACTTTCATGCTACTAATACCCTTTTTTGCCTACATTTCAGGCTCCCACGACACAGTCTCTCCTCATGTTCCTACTTCTCCTAGGGGTGGTCTCCATTCTAACTTTTTTCTTAATGATTCCTCTGAGGATGATGAGGACCATCTCCCTATCAATTCTTTGTTAAATAGGTCTTCTCAACTGACCTTTGAAGAGGATGAGGATGATGGTGAGTCATCTTCATCTTGCGACACTGTAATTTCCAAAATCTCTACTCTTGAAGTAGATCGCGAGGAATCAATAGATCGCGAGCTTGAGGAAACAACAGCAGACCACGAGATACCAGCGTCTAGGGAATCACCTTCTCATCTATTCATACCTGAGGTTACTGCCACTGATTCTCTAGTTGCATATTTATCTACTGATGGTCAAGCAGAAGATCGTAATGTAGATTACAATTATTTGCAGCCTCTTGGTGGTGATGTTACGGCTGAAATAGCTGTAACAATGGAAGATTGCCCTAGAATTAAGAGGTCTCTTTTCAGCGGTTCTATCCCAGAAGTTGAGGAAGGTAAATTTTTACTTCTCCTTCTCTTAATTTGATTATGAGCATCCTCATCATACTATCATACTTAATATGCATAATTTCCTTAATTAGGTATAAATTCTAAATATCAAGAAATGATTGATGAGCTTCTTCTCAACGCTCATAGAATTTCTCAAGGTCAAACAGTGATTCCCTCCATCTCGTGTACCTGTCTTGGATCCTCACGAGTCTACCTCTGTTTCTCGCGATCATGCCTCGAGCTCCCGCGAGCCAGATCCTTCCACTCACAACCCTTCCCTTATTCATGTTCATCAAGCTGCTACCTTAATGCTAGTACCTTGGCATCATTGGCTTTGTTATCCCTGCGACATACCAGTGATAGATCAAATAGAGGCTTCTCATCCAGAAATATTTGCTCAAATGGAGATTCATGAGCCACTCCTGCAAGCCTTTCATCTTCAGCTCATCACAAATGTATTTAGGACTCTTTCTGAGACTTCTATTCAGGACCTTGTCCCTGATACACTTCCCAGATGTCATGCTCGAATAAAAGATTGGAAAAAGGTCGGAATAGATATGTCCTGGTGGGAGACACGGCTGGATGTCATTCAAAGGCTTTATTACCATTATCTTGTTGAGCTCAAAGATCGCGTTGTTCGACAAGGGAAATAGGCTGAGATTGCAGAGGCTCGCAGGCGGTTAGCGCTACTTGAGGAGGATGACAAAAAGCTTCAGGATACAGCTGAGCATTTTGAGCGGGCTCATATGTATTTGGAGGAGCATTAGGGGTTTAAACTGTCAGATCCCATCACCAAGGATCTTTTCTAGTCCTTGTGTATTTTATATCTTCATGATGTATATATTCTTGATGCATTGATTGTAACTATATTTTGTTGGATAACATCATATCATGACTTTTCTTTTTCTTTTTCTTTTTTTTTTCAATACATTTTTTAATTATTATGACACCATATTCTATAAGGATCTTATGCTTGATACAATTTTATCCATTTCACATTAAGAGGTCCAACCTTTTCGCAAGTAACTTCATGTTCCATCCTATAATACCCGATGTTGCTTTCGTTTACAGTTACATAAGGACCTTTTCACTTGGCTTCAAATTTCCTTACTCTTTGTCCCCTCATAATTGCTGGTACTATTTTTAACACTCTATCTCCTTCTTTGAACCATCGATATTGTACCTTCTTATTGTAACTCTTTGTTTGTCGCTTATTGTATTCTTTCTGATTTACAAAGGCCTCTGCCCTTGTTTCTTCCAATTCTTCTATTTCCAAGAGCCTTTCTTCGAAGTTACTTTTAGATGCCAATATTTTGGCAGCAATTTCTAACTCCGTAGGTAACACAACCTCTGCTCCATAGACTAATGCATAAGGGGTCATATTTGTCGCACTCCGGTATGTAGTTCAATGCACCCATAGTGCTATTGGAAGCTCTTCTACCCATTTATTTTTATTATCATGCACCATCCTAGATAGGATTCGAATCAATGCTTTATTAGAGGCTTCAGCCTGTCTATTTCCTTTTGGATAGTAAGGCGTGGATTTGTGATGAATTACTGAGTATCTCCCGAGCAAATCCACAACTTTACTATTGACAAAAGGGGTCTCATTATTTGACAATATGACTTTTAGTATCCCAAATAGGCAGATAATGTTTTCTCTTATAAATTGAACCACATTGTCTGTTGTTGTTCATCGCAGTGGGATAGCTTCTACCCACTTAGTGAATAATTCAGTTGCCACTAAAACCCACACATGTCCCTGAGGTTGTGGGATGATTGTCCCAATTATGTCTAGTGCCCAAGTGGGAAAAGGCCAAGGGGTAGCCAAACTATGTAATTTAGCTCCTGGAGCATGAATAAGATCCCCATGTATCTGGCACACATGACACTCCCTAGCGAAATAACTAGAGTCCATTTCCATTGTTGGCCAGTAATATCCAGATGAAAGTAGTTGTTGAAATACTTTTCTATGGCGTTGATGACCAAACCTGTGAGTCTGTTTCAACACTTCCCCTGCTTCTTCCTCATTTATGCATCTTAGTAGTTTACCTTCAAAACTTTTACGGAACAATTTTTCCTCATATAAGACTAATCGCGAGGCCAATTTTCTGAACCGCGACTGATCTTTTTCAGGTAAAACCCCTTCTTTCAGATAATGCACATATTTGTCTCATCAGTCTATCATGTCTACAAAATTTCCTTCACTCGCGGAGGGATAAGCATTACAGTTCTGATAACTACTTTGCAATTTGAATGCATTATCCTTCGTGCTTGGCCAAAAGAAACCTTCTCGCTGCAAAATTTTATAGAGACTAATATCTGTTTGCCCACATATTTACTTGTGAGTTTTCTGCAGTAGTCCTCCTATCTCATTCATTGCCATACATTTGGCTGCTCTGTAATACAACACCCCTTTGATTATTTGATATCCCCGTCTTAGGGTGTTATTATCATTTCTTATCAAAGCTTGTACTATCTGTTCTCTCCAATCTTGTTTTGCATACACTTGTGGTTCCTTCTCGCAACTAACCACAGATTTGGCCCTTCGCACTATCTGTACAGTAGATTCCATTCCTTGAAACTATAATCGCAAGCCCAATGTTGCCAATGCATCAGATCGTCGATTACTTTCTCGCGGTTCATGCTAAAAACTTACAGTCTCGAAATTTTCTATCATCTAACGAATGAAAGTTCTGTAAGACACAAGATGAGGTTCTTTAACAACATACTCGCCTCTAAGTTGTTTGACGACAAGCTTGGAATCCCCTTTTACATGAAGGATTCTCACTTTTAACTATTGAGTCATCATCAATCCCATTGTCAACCCTTCATACTCAGCTATGTTGTTGGTGCAAGGAAAATCAAGCTTATAGGCCATGATTAATTCTTCTTTCGTTTCTTCACTCTTTAATACGAACCCAGCCCCACCTCCATTTTCTGTGGATGAACCATTAAATTCCAAAGTAAACTCTGTGTTCTGTGTCATACTTGTTACTCCCACCTCCTCCATTTTAGGCTCAGATCCTCCAGGAAATAAAGCTAATAAATCTGATAAGGCTTAACCTTTTACTGCCTTTGGTCTAGAACATGTGATCACATATGCAGATAATGCTAACAACCACCGGGCAGTTCTCCCACTGAGTATGAGTTTTGTGAGTAGATACCGAATAGGGTCACTTTTGGCTATTAAGTCCAATGGATGTGTCAGCAGATAATGCCTGAATTTCTGAGCCGCGAATACCAATGCTAGAAAATGTTTCTCCAAAGATGTGTATCGCGACTCTAGTCCCCTGAGTATGCAACTGATATATAGTAAATAGGTTTCTCCTCCTCTTCATTTTCCTGGGCCAACAGCGCCCCTATGGATTTATTGGTGGAAATGAGATACATTATCAACGGTTTCCTTGATTCTGGCGCCACCATTGTTTTTGGTGATGCTAAAATCTTCTTGATTTTCTCAAAGGCCTCTTGTTGTTCTTTTCCCCATTTATATGCAGACTTTTCTTTTAACAAAGGCATGAGTGGGTGAGTTACTTCTGCCAATGTTGGGATAAACCTCGTAAGATAAGAGAGTTTTCCCATAAAAGTTTTCAACAGTTTGCGAGTTATGGGTGGAGCCATTTCCATTATTGCCCTACCTTTTGTCGGATTCATATCAATCCCCTGTCGATGTACAACATATCCCAAAAAATTTTCTTCTGGTACTCTAAAAGTGTATTTCAGAGGATTCATTTTCATATTGTACTCACGATACCGTTGCAGTACTTTTCTCAAGTCGCTCACATGATCCCGTATAGCTCTGGATTTAACCACCAAATCATCCACATAGTCTTCCATGGGTTTATGCATTAGATCATGAAATATAGCTGTCATAGCGTGCTGATACGTAGCCCCAACATTTTAAAGTCCGAATGGCATGACCGTATAATGGAAACTCCCCATTGGGGCACGAAAAATAGTTTTCTCAGCATCTTCTGGTGCCATCTTGATTTGGTTATACTTGTTGAACCCATCTATTAACAAAAATATTTCATGTCCTGCGGTTGCATCCACCATAGTGTCAATGTTGGGTAGAGGAAAATCATCCTTTGGGTAGGCTTTATTAAGGTCGCGATAGTCCACACATACGCGAATTTGCCCATTCTTTTTCTTCACAGGCACAATATTCGCAAGCCATGTTGGATGCTGGGTTGGTTTGATAAATCCTGCTTTCAGCAATTTTTCTACTTCTGCCTTAATCTGTATCTCCAAATCTGGATGAAATACTCGCTGCTTTTGTTTATTTGGCTCTGATGCGGAATACACATGGAGGTGGTGTTTTACTAATCCAATATTAAGTCCTGGCATTTAACTATAGTCCCAAGTGAAGACATCACGACGTTGTGCCGTCACCTATATCCACTTCACACAAGCCATGCTCTGGTTGCGGATTCATCTTGAATGTGCCAAGCTTTCTTTGTACTCCTACTTTGACTATCCCGGGGTCAGTGCCAACTGCACAGGATTTTGACCCCCAACCCCATCACAACTTGTACACTACACGCCCATCGGACATTTTAACTCGCGACCAACTCACTTCTTTGGGCTTCCGCTTAGTCGAACCTCCAGCTTTCAATTCCTTCCATTTTGGTAATAGTGTAGCATAAACACCGGGTCCATCCTCCTTGCCATATTCCGAGAAATAGACTGCATCTGTAAAATGGGCCTCAGATGCGTAAAAAGGGCTCTTAAAAACTTTTACAGTCATTATTCCTTCTCCCCAATTAGCCTTCATTACTTGATGATAGGACAATGGTACCACACCATAGGCATGTAACCATGGTATTTCCAGTAACAACTGAAATGAGGGTTCCCCCTTAATGACATGAAACTTTGTGGGGCCCCGAATTTTCCCAACTTTAAGATCCAATGTCACAAAACCCATGTTGGCCTGCTGATCCCCATTGAAATCAATAACTGCAATGGTATGATTTACAATCTTGCTTTCAGGAAAATTGATCATCCGTAAAGTAGCCAACGGGATCAAGTTAACCGATGCTCCTCCATCTAAAAAGGCTCGCTTCATCTCTCGACCATTCACAGTAGCTGGTACATGTAGAGGCCTATTGTGGGAGAATGAAACTTGTTAATCTACTTCATAAAACGTGATTTTGCTTGAAGTTTTTTCATGTTGTGGAATAACAATAGTATGATTAAGAGCAACAATTATTTGCTCTTTTAGGAATTCCTTCACATGCTCCTATATTGGGAGCTCGTTAAAGAAAACCTCTATCTTAGCATCCTTTTTTGCTTCGCAAGCTGGTGGACATTTATACTTGGCAACATCTATCATTTCTTCAGTATCATCCCTAGTAGCTACTACTGCCACATGTGCAGGGAAAGGTTCGTGAACTACATTCTTTGCAACTTCTAAAGCACCTTATGTTATCTTTTTGTGTACTAATCCGCGAAATGCCCAACATCCAATCAAGGAGTATCAAATAGACTTGTGATATGGGCAATAGTTGTTTTTCATCTTTTCCACCCTTGTCGGCACCCTTTGTACTGAACGTAGCGATATGACATCATCAGCAATCCACCGATTTAGCAAGGCCACTGCTTCCTTTTCACCGAAAGGTAAAGGAGGTGGTTCAAATCTTCTAGCACGCTCTTCCCGGGCCTTTCATTTTGTGTAGCTGCCACCATTGCCACTCGCCTAGCAATGATATTTGGTCGTGTTGGAGGAGCTAAAACTTCTCTCAATCTTCATGCATTATCAACGAGTGCAGAAAAAGTTCTGAACTCGTGATTAACCAAATGTACCCTATATTCTCGCAAAATTCCTTCTATACAAATTTTGATTAATTGAAGCTCAGAAATTGGCTCATGGCACTGTAAAGTAGCTTCAAGAAATCTTCTAACATAAGCTGCTACCTCCCCTCCTAGACGTTGCCTTTGTCTCGTAAATGAAATCATTGAAACCTCTTCATCTGCCTGAAAGAACTTAGTGTAGAATCTGATGACCATATCTGTCCAACTGGATATTGAAGTCGGGGCGAGACTGGTGTACCATGTGTATGCAGTACCTGTTAGAGACTTGGAGAATTCCCTAAGTTTCAAGTACTCATCATTTCTGTGCCCTAGTGCATCCACGAATCTAGATATGTGTTCTCTTACATTTCCCTTTTTACCATCGAATTGATAAAAGCTCAGTACTCCATAGTTTTCAAGATAAGGCAAAGCCATAATACTGGGATGGTACAGTGAGGCGATTTCCACTTCTTCTATCTCAGATTTAGCATTTAAGATAGCCCGAAGCTGCTCCTTGGTGATATAGGCCTCTTTATCTAGTGACTCTGTTTGTGGTGCCTCCCGCGAAAGCTCTTGTGCTGACATCTCCGGCAAGGTTTGATTCTCAACTTCTGGTGACTCCAGGTTTGGTACTGAAATGCACAAGGCCTCCATGAAGTGAAGGATGACCTTTTACGTTTCGTAAATGCTAAGAAGAGTTTAAAGCAGAACTGATGGCAATTCTGGTGAATTCTGTGTTGGCTCCACCATCGGAGGAGCCTCTGCCCGAGCCATACTAGCGCTTGCACGACGGCGCTATTTCCATACTGGTGGAACTGGTTTAGCCCCCTGAGTTTGTGTTGTTTCTTCTTCTTCAACTTGCTCAATGTGCCGGGTTGGTGGACGACCTCTCCGGCGAGTTTGACGAGGCTTAACTTGTGCAGAAGACATCTCTTCCCCAACAGAGTCGCCTTTAATTTAATGAGATTTAGAGATAGTTTCCACACAAGATGAACAGAGAAATAATGATGCTAATGGCTTTATTGATTTTGATGTTTTATAGATATATTGAAGGAGAAAGTGGAAGAAAAAAAAGAATAAAATAGTGTAAACAGCTTGAGAACACTTTCTCTATCTCTAGAAATTTCCCTCTCGAAGCCTCCAGAAAAAAGTCCTCTAAAGTGAGCTCTCGCTTCTCTATTTATAGATGTCAGCGTTAAGTTGGTCTTCGCGAAGAATCCTTGCCACGTCAGCATTACCTTGCGACTTGGACCACACGATACCAATCCGCGTAACAATTGTCATGTCAGCATCCCTTGTGAGGATCATAATATGCCTCGCGACTAGTGATCCACGCAGTTTCCTTACGGATCTGATTTTTCCTTAGCCAATGAACCATGATGTTATAGCCTTTTCATGGGTCATGACCTTTTTGCATGCATACCTTTTTCATGACCCTAAGTACTATTGGCCTCTCTGAGGTACTTTTGCTTTGAATGATGCAAATAAGGTCGCGACCCACTATTTTCATATCCAAAGCATTTCCCTAGATTTTCGAATACCCTACGCGAGCAACATATAGGGCTATGAGTTTAGATGTTAGCTATACCCACATCAGTCTCCTCATAGTTACCTCTGTATAATGCTAATTCTCGCGTATAAATCTTATTTGGGCCAATCTCTCAAATAATCATTTATTTGGGTTAATTCCCCAAATAATCATTTTCCTCATGTTTTCATTTCCTAAAACATGTTTATGCTCGTATATTCTATGTGCGAGCCACCCCTTTACAGGGGTGAAGTAGAACTACATGTGGGTTAAACGCACTATATGTATATCATAGGTGTTAAAATCTCTCACCATTCTGGAGCAATTTGCTCCTTTATTTTTCAATTTATAAAAAATAAAAAATAGGTGGGTTTATTTACCAAAAAATAAAAATAGGTTTGTTTAATTAATACCAAAATAATCGTTGACATTATATTTTTAATGTGAAAAATCAAGAATTACCCCTTATAAAAAACACATGAGTACAAAAAATATATAATTAATTTTAATTTAGAAACTCATGAAACTAAAAAAAAAAACAAATTATACAATTTGAGTGTATCATAATAATTTAGGTGTCAATACACACATTCTTATTTGTATGGCTTAGGCATTTTCTTTGATATTATATATAAAGCATACTTCTTCAAAAAAATATATATACACATTTAAAACTAATAGGTGTTATAAGCCCAATATCTATATTACAAAGGTTATTTTAAACACTTGTCCAAAAAAGTAGGTGTCAAGACACACATTTTAAAACTATTGGATATTATACGCACAATATCTATATTATATAGCCTATAGGGGTGTTCTAAGCATTTGTCCCAAAAAATTATGTGTAAACATATTTATTTTAAAAGGGTTAATTTCAAGAAACCCCCTATACTATCCAGTTTAATCAACTAACATTCACTATGTCCACTTTACCCTCTATACTATTCAATTTCATAATTATGCCCCCTTACCTCACATTTTGAGTCAAAATGCCTAAACTACCCTCAATAGTATAAGGGAGTTTAGTGAAATCAACCATTTAAAAAAAAAAAAATTGAAAATCAATTATATTTTTCGCAAAAATTATAAATTCAAATATATATATATATATTTTTCGGAGGGAGTATATTATTTTCCAAAATATGAATTGTTTCGGAAAAAATAATATATAATTTTTGCAAAAAACATATTTTTCGGAAAAAAAATCATATTTTGGAACATAATAGTTTATATTTTTGTCAAAAAAATATTTTTCGGAAAATATCATATTTTAGAACATAATAGTATATATTTTTTGGAAAAGATCATATTTTGGAACATAATATATATTTTTCGCAAAAAAAGTATTTTTCAGAAACAAATTCATAGTTTGGAATAAATACATTTTCGCAAAAAAATTATTTTTCAAAAAAAAATCATAATTTGGAACATAATATATATTTTTCGCAAAAGAATTATTTTTCGGAAAAAAATCATATTTTGGTACATAATATATACTTTTTCGCAAAAAAATTATTTTTCGGAAAAAAATCATATTTTGGAACATAATATATATTTTTCGCAAAAAAATTATTTTTGAGAAAAAAAATCATATTTTGAAACATAATATATATTTTTCGAAAAAAATTCATATTTTGGAACATAATATATACTTTTTCGCAAAAAAAAAAAACAAAATCGTATTTTGGAACATAATATATACTTTTCACAAAAAAATATTTTTCATAAAAAAATCATATTTTGGAACATAATATATATTTTTCTCAAAAAAATTATTTTTCGTAAAAAATCATATTTTCAGAAGTATATTTATATTGAAATTTATAGTTAATAATTTTTGACTCTAAATGTGAAGAGGAGGGGTATAGTGATGAAATTAGATAGTATAGGGGGCAAAGTTGACACAATAGAGATTAGTTGATTAAATTGGGGTAAATTACACAAACCACCTCTCAAATTTGACCTAATAACAGGCACTACCCCTAACGTTTCATTAATATCAGTTACCCCCTGAACTGAATCGAAACAGTGATTCAATTGTTAGAAGTAGGGAAATGACTGATATACCCTCATATATGTGGAAATATTTGAAGACTTTTCTAGAGCCATGTGAATTTACACAATTACCCTCAAATTATAAAACAAAAATAATGTATAAAAATATATATTTATAATTCATAAAAAAACTTTTTATATACTTTTTATAAAAATATATAATTTCGGAAAAAAATAAAAAAATATAAAAGTATTTTTATATATTTGGAAAAAATATTCGGAATATTTCCGAATATTTTTTTTTCCAAATATATAAATTCCGGAAATTTCCGAATATTTTTTTCTGAATATATAAAAATATATAATTTCGGAAAAAAATATTCGGAAAATATATAATTTTGGAAAAAATATATATAAATTCGAAAACAAATATAAAATTATAAAAAGTATATAAATTTCGTAAAAATATATAAATTCAAAAAATACTTTTATATTTTTCCGGAATTTATATATTTTTTTCCGGAATTTATATATTTTTTCCGAAATTATATATTTTTATATATTCGGGAAAACATATTCGGAAATTTCCCGAATTTATATATTCGGAAAAAAAAATATTCGAAAATATTCCGAATATTTTTTTGCAAATATATAAAAATATTATTTTCCGAAATTATATATTTTTATAAAAAATATAAAAAAATATTTTTTCCGAATTATAAATATATAATTTTATACATTATTTTTGTTTTATCAAATTAACAAATTAAGTAGGGGTATTCTAGTAATTATCATTACAAAGGTAATGGTTAAAATGTAAATGTATGGGTAGTAAGGGTAAAATAGGGTTTTCAGTTCCAAAATATTCAACTTTGACCAATATTTGAATTTTCTGGTGTTGACTTCTACCGGAGGGGGGAAATGTTACAACGGAGCAAAAGTTAAGGGTGGTAATTAATATTAATGAAACGTTAGGGGTAATACCTGTTATTAGATTAAAATTAAGGGATAATTTATGTAATTTACTCATTAAATTGAATAGCATAGGTTTCTTGAAGTTAATCCAAACTTCCTAAAATTTTATATAATTACTCTTAAATTAAAATTTATGTAAATTTACTCTGATCTCCCCTGTAAGATTAACATTACATTAACATTTTTGTGCATATTGTAAAATACTCTTAACTTAAGTGTTTCAAACTGAAGTAATTTATCATTTGAATGTCTCATGACCTTTTATCATTTAAATACTCCTCATTTGACACCACTCAAAACATTATTATCCATTCTCATGCAAGTTGATTAAGTTATTTTAACATAAATTACTCAGTTTAAAACACTAAAGTTATGTCTACTTTAGTAAATACACAAAAATATTAATGTAATGTTAATCTTACAGGGAAGTCAGAATAAATTTCTATAAATTTTAATCTAAGAATAATTATACAGAACCTCAGGGGAGGTCAGAGTAATTTACCCTATCTAATAATAGTGTATTTGTTACTCTATTATCGTCTTAATTATTTTATAATTAGATATATACGTTGTATACTATGATTGTTGCCAATTGCCAGATGATCAATCTGAGTAGAGAATCTTCCTGACTTTGTCACAGCTATTGTCTTAAAACAAAAATAAATAGGACCCATAGCCCTTAGCCATTTAGGCCTTAGCCACTCCAGTGTGGACACATGACTCTACAAAAGTACTCTACAAGTAAACCCCATTTCATTTTTGTATTACTAATTCTGTGTCTTCATTTAATGCCCACCTCATTATATCACTCTATTAATGAAACCATTTTTTAATAGGCCCACTAATTAATTAAAGTCGGTTGCAAAAATTGCTACAGCTAAGCTTATATACAAATTTCTTAAAAATCACCTTGATATTTGTCCTAATTTTACTTTGACCCTATTAAATTTTAAAAATCTCAATTAAACTCCCTTAGATTTGGTTGTCGTGCTTAAACTCCTTCCGGGTTGACGTCGTCAACAAATTTCATTAGGTGAGTGAAATCACTCTTAGGAACTGATTCAGAAAATATATATTTTTTCCTGATTCAGAAAATAGAAGGGGGCAATCTTTAACAATGTAATTGTGGAAGCAATACAAATGAGGTTTTGATAATATTATGAGGGACAATTTTTATTATTTTATTCATAAATTATTATTATTTTTAAAAGTATACATAATAAAATTAGATGAAATTTTTTTCTTTGGTGCCCCCATAAGCATAAAGTGGCTTCATGCTTGATCACCCTTTGATCATTATGTAAATTTTTTGCTTTATCCCCACAGTATGCGTGTTTTTTCTTTCTCTTCCTAAATATATTATTCATAGGCAAATGGGTAATTGTAAAAATTACCATTAATGAAGTTGACGTCTATATCAAGGGATGTTATTGAATTATTTTAAATTCTAGAAGGTCAAAATGAGATTAGAGCAAACCTAATGGGATTAACCCAACAATATTTAATCAATCACGAGGTTATTATGGTAATCACACTCGCTTGAGATAAGATATTGTTCTAATACAATAATACAAAGTAAAGTTATTGGCTAGGCACTGCCAGCGTGGCACGGACAACCGAGTTTTGTTTGTCTGCACTCGGGCCCTACGACCTTCACCGTTTTCAAACAACCAAACGCTGTTAAACAGTTAACGGCGACCAAGCTCAAACTCATCGATCGGAGCAGATATTCGAAATTCAGTAGCAGCAGAGCAGAGGATCTGATTCTTTCTCTCTCTAAATCACTTTCTCTCTCTGAAATGTTGCCGGAGAATCCATGAATTTCCGGCCAGAGGTAGTGAATCGGCCGGCGATCGAGGTAAGGGAGGAGAGAGAAAGCAAGTACTGGTAGAAGTGGTTTTGATCTCGTGAGTGATCGAGAAATTAATGATAGGAGAGAGACAGAGAGATATATGTATATATATATATTTATTATGTAGAGAGAGAAAAATAGAATACATGTGGTTAACGTGCAATGTAGGGGAAAAAAGTTGAGAGAAAGCATCATCAGCAAGGCTTAATTTGGAGGTTCTTGCACGGCACAGATGCCTAGATTCCTTCTTCAGTTTCGCTTGCCTTATGCCGTAATTCATTCGATTTCGATTTCAATTTCAATTTATCTGTCTCTATAATCAACCTCCCTCTCTTGTTTCTCTTCAATTCTCCTCTCTCTCTCTCTCTCTCTCTATATATATATATATATATCCACACACACACATATCTATATCTCTATATGTATAAAGTCTGATTTTGAGTCGTCGGAGGAGATGGCGTTCCTGATGTAAAAGGTGCGCGTTTTTTCCTTTCTCTTAGTTTACTGTTTGTAACTTCAAATTGTTGCTGCAATTAATTTTTCAGCTACTAGTTTATGTTTCTGATCCTTCGATCGGTTTCATTTCGAGTTCGGTTGATTTATACATGTTGAATTGTGAAGCTTTATATGGGTATGATTGTTTTTTTAGAATTGAAGCTCCTATTACCTTTTTTTGAATGCTCTGATTTTAATTTTGAGTCTACTTTTTGACCTATTTATGTTGTTCGTCTAGGCTGTTTTCATGAATTTTGACTTTTCTATTTTAAGTTAAATACTTCCTTTTTTTTTAAAGAACTCGTTGTAATAATTGTTTGAAATTTAAGTTTGAACACCTATAAACAGATGCATTCTTAATAAAATTGAAGAATTTGTGTGTTTTATTTTACTGTTTTCAATCTGCTGTGCTTGGCTGTCTATATGTGAATTGGTTCTCCTGAGTTGGCAAACTATTAACAAGAAATAAAAATTAAAAGTTTCAGTGGTAATAGATGAACTTTCCAGCACAAATTGGGATGAACATACTGTTTAGGTTCTCTACCGCTTTTCTCTCTATTTGGTTGCTGGCTTCTATTGAAGTAGTGGGTTGCTTCTTTTAGTCTTTTGTCAACATAGCATGAGTAATTTCTCGTGTCAAATTTTGTTTTTAACTTCTTCGTATTGATGTGTGCCGCAGTGTGGGAAGCTAGAGGAGGTATTTTTTTCAGTATTTGTGTGCATTTTTTAGTTGCGGGATCACCATGCCATCTGAGATAGCGGACCTACAGGGTATGTCTCCTTCATCATTCTCTCTGAGGAAGTATTTTTACATACCAAGGTGTTTGTTGCCCGTACATTGATCAATTATCTTTATACTGAGGAGTTTGTTCTCTCTATTTTTGTCATTACACGCTGCAAAGACAGTTTGTGTAGTAACATGCATTTTAACCATGCATTACCCCCCTATGATCAGCAGTAATACATTTCAACAGTACAGACTATATGGTTTGGCTTCACGTCCAACAAACTTTGAAAGATTTAGCCGCTCAAACTCATTTTTTGTTTATGTTTATTCTCTCGTCTTTACATTTTGCAGCGTATGACACTTATCCAGTCTGAATTTAGTCCTCTCCTCGATGTTTGGGTTTTGTCACTCGAAAGCCCAAAAAGTGAGTAAAAATGGCTTATATTAGCTGATCATAGATGTAACTCCATTTTTCATGCTCTGACCACTTCTCTCTCTTTCTTTCACTAATCCACTGGTACAAAAGAATTTGCATACCACTGATCTGAACATTTTCAAATTTAATATGGACTGAGCTGCTCCCAAGATACAAGAATGCATCATAGGATACCTGTATTATCACCACTACTAACAATATACATGGGAAAGCACCTTCACCAGTTTCTTCCTGACAGAGGGGAGCAGTTTGGTCCTAGTGGAGACTAAATTGGCATCGTCTTCTTCAAGACTAATTATATGACATTACGGCAAGGGCTTAGGGAGGGAGGACTTGAGACAAACCTAATATTTTTGAAAAAATGGCTTCTCTGGGCGTCAAGCATTAGAGTGCTTACTAGTTAGCTTCTAAAGTTTGATATAAGGAGTTGGAACAATGTAAAGCAAACACAGCATTAGGACAGAAACACAAAGTGAATGCTTGAGGATAGG
This sequence comes from Cornus suecica, assembly GCA_963922005.1. Lineage (NCBI taxonomy): Eukaryota > Viridiplantae > Streptophyta > Magnoliopsida > Cornales > Cornaceae > Cornus > Cornus suecica. The sequence goes on from OY998240.1 coordinate 30,951,616, forward strand.
TGTAAGAAGTTATGAGTGGTTTGTTATAAGAACTATATATAAAGGACATGAGGATTACAGACACTTCTATGAGTTGCCGGGTCTATATTAGACGCTCATACTCCACAAACTCCTAGTGTCCTAGATACATGTCCAACACTTCATGGAAGTTTCCATTAATAAGATTTGGTTTCATTATTTTGGACATTGGCCAACACAGTTTGGTTATGGATTGACATATCTCCGACACTTTGCCCACATATTACAGACACTCGACCACCACCTCCCACAATCTTCATATATATAAAACAAATGCACGAGTGTCCTGGAAACAACATTATTAACATACATAAAAGTGTTCAACTGCTAAGGAACAACAGTTTAGCTAAAATGACAAGATGGGGAACTATTATCTGATATATAACGTATTCTTTTTTATATTTGCATAATTCATCTTCTAATACTTGTGTAACTTTAGTATAGAATTTAAATTAAAATGAATGGGATTTCTTTAATTTTCTCATTTAATAGATATATAAATATAAATAGCTGGATCTGTATGCTGCTTTTTCAGAATCTGACGTGTTGGCATCCTCATATCGTATCGTGTCCGTATTCGTGCTTTGTAGACATCAGAAGTATGCATGAATAATGATTGGACATGAGAACTTGAAAGCGTTTCAATTTAAAAAGTATATCATGTGAACTTATTTCAGCAGAGGATGCTATGTAAATCAAATTCAAATGTAATATGGACATTTGCAAAGAAGGCGATTAAGTTTACCAATAAGGAAGAGTTACATGGTCCAGATTGAGGTTAATGTTAAGGAAAGTAGAAGAGAAAATTATCTCGGATAAAGTAATTAATAAAAAAGATTTAACACCACCTAGTTTGACTGAGACTATGACTTCAAATAAAGCAAAATGAAAAAACAGGATTGGTGTAGCCTTACCCAAGTAGTTGCAACAGTCTTTGTTGAGTTGAGTTTAGTAGATGATGACATATGGATTGAAGTGTACTTGTGATACAGAATATTTAGTTGATTTAGGATTATGCTTCGATTATGAGTATATAGTTGATTTATTTTGGTAAGTTTTCTTATCAAACGATGGTTTCCAATTTGTTTTAGAAGCATGAAGACTAAAGTAGGAATGTGACTCTGTTTTTGAAAACACAAAGTTTGGAAGTTGAGGTGTGTATTGACAAGAAATGGGATGAGCTTTGAGCAGTGACAGTCCAAGCATTCTTGCTTGACATTTTTGCCTGCTACCCGCACATACAGCTTAGGGATTTGGATAAGAATAGGGTCATTTTTGTGAGAGACAAGTCGCAATATATAAAGTTGAAATGCAGAACAGAACATTTGGATGCACACCTAGAATCCCCCAGTTTAATTCATGGCCTGCTCCACTGGATCAACAGATTGAATCTATTTCCAAAAATTAATAAGATGACATTGTCGAAAGAATTTCTTAATGGCCTTTGTTATCTTCCTTTTGAATTCGATTTTGAAGTTTTTACTTTACCTTTGAATAACTATCTGAGTCAAAATAGGATGTGGAATTTTGCCAAGGTGAACTTAATGCAATCATTTAAAAGGACCGAATAAGGGAAGAATTCTAGATTTTGTTTTCCATATTAGCACAATTAATGCATGGGTGTTAGTTTTGTTGATATAACTTGAATGTTTGTCAGTACCATTTTCTTGAACTAATATGACGCTATACAACTGCTACACTATTCAGGCATGAAAATGGATGTTGTATTACGAAGAGATGTCAGCAATTCGGTGAGCTCATCATCCATGGAGAAAGGAATAGCAATGGATTCTGAGATGGTTAAGTGCCTTGAAGCTCCTGCTCCTTACCTAATCAGAGACCAAAAGGTAAATTATAGCTTAAAGAAGCATGCTGTGGGAGCAGAGAGAGCAGCCAATCACTCGTTACAGAGACCGCTTCACTATGATCTTGGAGCAGGATCTAATTTGAATAGGGAGCCAACATCTTATTTTCTGGGGGAGGAAAAACATAATTTCATGGGTGTTCAGCACAAGAACGGTGTCTTCTCAAGCTCATTGTCAGACTTATTTAGCAGAAAATGTATGTTCCTCACCACGCTACCTGAAACCCAATAAATGCTTTTATACATCATATGTTTGTGTAGTGGACTGTTAATGTTTGTCATATAACTAAATACCTGGTAGTTTGAAATCAATTCCTAGCTCGTTTCTCTTAGGCTAGTTGCAATTGGTCGATTTACTGTGGAATTTTGTGGTGCAGTGAGATTATCATTAAACGATACTCTATATGGTCATTCTGTTGGCGCTGCTGCTTCTCAATATGAAGAAGAGGAACCTTTTGAATCCCTTGAGGAAATTGAGGCTCAAACTATTGGAAATCTTCTCCCCAATGATGATGAATTACTTTCTGGAGTGACTGATGGGCTTGACTATATTGCCCAACCGGATAGCAGAGAAGACATAGAGGATCTAGACCTTTTTAGTAGTGTTGGAGGGATGGACTTAGGAGAAGATGGTTTCTCACCGAGACAAAGAGATTCTGAATATTTAGGAGGAAATTCTAACAGTCAGCTTGGAAGACCTACTAACGCATTTGCTCGAGAACACCCTTATGGGGAACATCCATCTCGAACACTCTTTGTGAGGAATATTAATAGCAATGTTGAAGATTCTGAGCTACAAACCCTTTTTGAGGTGTGCTATTTGTTTTCTTTCTTTCAATTTTTCGGTTTATACTTGTAGTTTGGCATGCATTTTTCTTACTTGAGCATTTTGTCTGACTTTCTTCTGACTGACAGACGGAACCCCTCTGCCACACTAGTCCCAAATTATAATCTGATTTTGACCATCATTGTGGTATCTTGAATGTGCAGCAATATGGAGAAATCCGCTCCCTTTATACAGCTTGCAAGCATAGAGGTTTTGTCATGATATCCTATTATGATATTAGAGCAGCCCAAAATGCAATTACAGCCCTTCAAAACAAACCATTGAGACGTAGGAAGCTTGACATACATTTCTCAATTCCAAAGGTAGGTCTATGCTTCATTTAAACTACCCAATATCCCCAAATTCTGCAGTTCATATCTTGTGACGCTGGGTTCCCCCATATATATCTGGGTGGGAAGGGGTAACTGTTCCGTGGTTATCATGACAGTATGAGGAATATAAGATTGATGCATTGGTATTCATCATTATATTGTCATTGGTGCACAACATTGCTTGACTGCTAGCCCTGTTGTTTATATTACATTAGGACAATGCATCGGAGAAAGATATCAACCAAGGGAATCTTGTGGTTTTAAAACTTGATTCTTCTGTTTCTCGTGATGAACTCTGTCAAATTTTTGGGGTCTATGGAGAGATTAAGGAGGTGAGCTTGTTTATTTGGCTGTGGTGGACTTTAAACTTCAACTCCCATGGTTATGGCATCTCTAATGCTTGTTTCTGGAATGCAGATCCGTGAGACTTCCCATGGAAGTTGTCGCCAATTTGTAGAATTCTATGATGTTAGATCTGCAGAAGCTGCTTTTCGTGCATTAAACAGGAGTGATATTGCGGGAAAGCGAATTAGGCTTGAAGCAAGCCGCCCTGGTCGTGCTAGACAAAGGTATTTACCAAGCTCAAGCTTATTCCTCCTTTTTCTTTTATCTGGTTTATTTTCTTGCTTTGTACTTCCTTTCGCACTACACTTTTCTCCATTTTGTTAGATAGATTTGATAGTTTTAGAACTGATTTATGTTGGAAGCAGAACACCTGAAATTTTATCATTACTTATATTCATGCTTTTAACATCAATTTGGTATTGATATTCAATTCTAAATACTGAACTCAATGAAACCTTATCCAATCTACTCGGCTTGGCTATGGTAATTTTGTTATGCCATTTCACTCTGATGGAGTCATAAGTCATAAACAATCAAGCTAAACACTGTTATGTCTTTCTTTATCATCTCAATTAACATTAAATTTTGGTCTGTCTTTGGCTTTACCCTTAGTGTACCATGTCACTCTTCCTCGCCGGTCACTTCTCTAAATGACCAAACCATCTTAGTTTCATTTCATCTTTAATTGGTGTTGCTTCTGCCATCTCACATCTTATGTTTATTGGTTTTTTCTTACAACTCATCCATTTCAACATCTAATATAGACCACGATCTTTTTTCACATAGAACATTCTGTTCGACAGTAGTGTGTTTGTTCAGATAATTTTCCGTGCCTTTTCCTTTTAAGCACTCCACTTTTGAATTTATAAGGATTGCTATATCCAGTCTCTTCCTGAGGCAGTAAATTTTTTTTTTATCTTTTACTTTTTGGTTGTTTTTTTTATGAAACTTAAAGTCTAGCTAATCATCTCACTCTGATGTCTAGTCTTTCTAAAGCTTAATGTTATCTATTCAGCTTGTGAATCTAAATTGCTTATTCAAATTTATGTTAATTTACTTTGTTCCCCTATGTTTTCTTTATTTGATGTTTTTGCTGTTGTTGATTTGGCAGTTTGATGACATCTTTTCCTCTAGAGATGGGGCAAGATGAATTCCGTCCATACCTACAACAGAGTAGCCCTCCTAATAACTCAACAACAGGATTTTCTGGTATGATTAGTGCAAATATATACTTCTCTCAATATCATCTCAGAAGAAACCGATATATTTTGGTTGCCTCACAATAATCATTTACATGACCAGTTTCACAGGCAGGAATTACATCTTCTAGCATGGATAATGGTACTATTTTGGGTGTACACTCTGCAACTCGACCTCCTATTAGTCCATTTTCGGAATATGCCTTCAACCATGGGATTTCATCTAGCGTTCCTAACAGCATACCCTCTCTGAGGCGAGTTGAATCAATTGGCAATCCTTCCGACCCCACTGAGTCTGGCCATTCACCAGGCCAACTGAATATTGATTTCCAGGGCATATCAAATTTCCATCCTCATTCGCTTCCCGAGTATCCTGATGGTTTAGTGAATGGTGCTCCCAGCAATTCTCCAGGCATGGCTGCAAATATTAGTGCAAGAGAAAGAATCGAGAACCTGCAGTTCTGTAGAGTAAGCTCAAATGGGCACCCAATCAAACTAAGTGACGGTGGTAAGTACAGTAGATCAAGAGTTCCTATTGTTATTTGATTTATGTCACTTTCCAGTCTTTTGAGATTCTGGTCAGCCAAGAGAAGACCACCTGGAAACTTAACTTGCCTTAAGTGGAGTACTCAAAGTACCTTATTTTCTAGTATTCTTATTTCACCGTCTTCTGCTCTGTTTCTCAGTTTTTGGTCAATCTGGAAATGGAAGTAGTCCCTCTCCTGGACATCATTATACGTGGACTAACCCACACCACCCGCAGCCACAAGGCATGATGTGGCAGAACTCGCCATCATTTGTTAACGGGGTTTATGCTGCTCCTCCCCATCCACGAGCCGATGCACTTCCCAGAGCATCATCCCATATGCTGAATACAGTTCCGCCCATGAATAATCACCATGTGGGATCAGCACCATCTGTTAATCCCTCTCTCTGGGACAGACGGCTTGCCTATGCTGGTGTATCCCCTGATGCATCTGGCTTTCACCCCGGTTCCCTCGGTAATATGAGAATTTCTGGTAACTCACCACATTCTATGGAATTTATTTCTCACAACATCTTTCCCTCCGTTGGTGGAAGCCATATGGACATGCTGAATCCCTCAAAAAATGTTGGGTTGAGCTCGCATCATCAGAGGTGCCCATTGTTTCCTGGTAGAGGACAAGTTATTCCTATGATTAGTTCGTTTGATTCTTCTAATGAGTGGGCTAGAGGTCGTAGACATGAAGGCATTTCCAATCAGGGTGACAACAGGAAACAATTTGAACTTGACACTGACCGCATAATGCGAGGAGAAGACAACCGGACAACACTTATGATCAAGAACATTCCTAACAAGTAATTCTCTCTACTTTGTGATCGTATTTTATATTTCTTGAAGTTGAATGTGTTTTCTCATCTTTAAAATTCATTATTGCTGTTTTATTCGAGTAATATCAAGTTGGTTCATAAGATACAAAGATGAAATCAAGTAATATTTTTCAAGGATGAGGAGGATGGGCGAAGGGTGAGGTTAAGCAAGCAATATTCTGCAGTAGGATATTTTAGATTAAGCACTGTCTCAATGTCTTTGGTTGGTGGATGTTCACAAACACACACACCTCTCTCTACTATCTCAGGCTTATAGTCAGTTAATTGGTTTTCAAAGTTTGGACATGTCTAAGCAACACCCTCCCCCTGCCATTACCGTCTCAGCTTTTCATTGGAAACTTTGTACTATTTGTTTTTGTTTTTTTTGTTTTATTAATTTTTTTTTTCCGTTTTTTTTTTACTCTGTTTCTTGTTGTTTTGTTTTTACTTTGTTGTTTCATAGCTTGTGGTAGAATTAAATTTCTCAATGTCGGGTTCTTTCATAAGTTTCATTGCATTTGTCTAGACTTTTATAGTGAATGGTTGCTTAAGTGGTGATTCAATAAGGAACTATCTATCTAGCATTATAAACAAGCATGCATAACCGAAAAGATCTAATCACAAGCTATGTTTTTTCATATGACATTTATGTAGGTAGATATATAGATGCTTAGACATGGCATGAGAACTAGCACCTAATTTGCCTACATAATTTTTAATACTATTTAGTAACTTAGAAAAATGTCCTATTTTCTTCCTTTCTTTTTCTGGGAGATTACAACATCTGAATACAGAGGAACTTATGAATTTTGTCCGGGTAAAATGATTTTAGGAGCACTAATTAATTCTCTGTAAATGTGGTGGTAATTGTAGGTATACTTCAAAGATGCTTTTAGCTACCATCGATGAACAACATAGAGGAACTTATGATTTCATCTACTTACCCATCGATTTCAAGGCAAGTATACTTTTATCCTCAAATGATCCCTTATGTAATGTGGATACTGTGTGGAAACTCAATGTGCTAATTTAGTTTGGCTTCCACTTGTGTAATAATTATTTCAACTTCCCTTTTGTTGCAGAATAAATGCAATGTCGGATATGCCTTCATCAACATGACTGACCCTTCCTTGATTATCCCATTCTATCAGGTGTGTTTTAAATTTGATTAAAGAAAATACCATTGTTCGAGAATTGTCAATCATGAATGTACGGTTATGTCAGTTGGTAAAATTTCACACAAAAAGCTAATATGAAAGAAAAAATTACCATTGGCAGGCTTTCAATGGAAAGAAATGGGAAAAGTTCAATAGTGAAAAGGTAGCATCAATAGCATATGCTCGCATACAGGGAAAAACCGCTCTGATTTCCCATTTCCAAAATTCAAGCTTGATGAATGAGGACAAACGATGTCGACCTATTCTCTTCCACACTGAGGGTCCCAATGCAGGCGATCAGGTATGAACATCTCTACATGCACAGAATGTGGGCTTTATTTTTGTGTCATAAAGGTTATTTCAGACTAGTATTCATTAAAGGAAAGGCAGATACTCACATAAGAAAGGCCCCCAATTCGTGTCATTTGACCGTGGAATATCTATCTATGTTGGCAAAATATCGGTTTAATGGCCATGAAATTCATGATACTTTTTATTGTTTCACTACATTGCAATTTCTTTCTTCTTCACATGCCATTATAAATTCTTCCCTATGATAAAGAGGACGTTATCAACAAAAAACAACAATAAAAATACTGGTTGCAAGAGGAAGAAGAATAAAGAGATCTTATCTGGTGGTCTTCTTTCTATGCAGGTCCCCTTCCCTATGGGCGTTAACATTCGGTCGAGGTCCAGCAAGAACAGAAGCAGCATGGGTGAGGAAAACCATCAAGAAAGCGCAACGAATCCGGCCAATGGAGAGGGATCGTCCAGTGGTGACTCATCTTCAGGCTCTGGAAAGGATTCAGACTGAGCAAGCCACATCTTTTTTGTTTGAACTAACCTTGTAGGATCAAAACCAGAAAGTACATATAATTCAACTAAAATTTGAATTTTAGTAAATTATATAAAAGGGGTGGACGGATATACCGGTGGGGATTCAGAAGTTACTACTTTTAGTGCCTTTCTGGAAAACCTCCTAAATTCTAGAGAGTGATGGTTGACCAAGTTGGTGGCATTAGCCATTTTCATGGGTTATCTGAATACTAAGGTGGTTAGAAAAAGGAGCAACAGGTGGAGCTTCAAAATTTTGGGGATTTAAGAATATTTATATATGTGTGAATGTATGTATGTATCCATAGAACTCTTCTGGACCCTTGGAGGCCGCTTATATGCTGTACCTTCTCTTTTTATTTTCGAGTTTTCTGGTACATTAGTTGTTTCATGCTAAGAGATGGTCTCAAAGAACTCGAAACTGTTAAGAAAATTTTGAAGTTTTGTACTACTGATTTTTTGTACCAGTGATTTTGAGTTTGGAGAATCCATCGGTTAAAAATCCAGATACTCTGCCGGATCTTCTGTTTTTGTTTTTTTGTACTCACTGTTGGTATATAAAGAGTGTCTTGATCGTTCATTGTAATTCCTGTTTTATTTAAAGATCTATTGACTCGATTTGAGATCAACTGTGAATATGCATTCTGATATGTTTGTATTTGTGTTAGTAATTAATAAAATTATTAATGGTACATAATTGTACGTGTGAAAATATTAGGTCCCATCAAGCATCTGGGTTCACAAGCCCGCTAACCCTTTATTAGATGTTCTAGAATAAATTTGGAGAATAAGTTAGTGAAGTGAAAATTACTGATGTGTAAGGGAATGTTGCCCTAATGTGCTCAAAGTCCCAAAAGAGTATGTATATAAACAAAAAGAAACCATCAATAAAAATTTTATTATGATGTGTACATTTTTTAGCATCTACAATAATAAACCGCATTAAATATATGTTTTCATGTTTACAGCAGGCTATCCTGGAATAAAATTATCAGCTATTCTTTTAAAGAGTAGTTGGATCCTTTTCATGGAAATTATGAGACTTTTTTTTAATCATATTTGATTGGTTGATTAATAATCATGGAAGGCCCAATCTTTTGAACAGATAGTAAGGTCTAAAAATGTCATGAAAAACGTGATTTGATTCAAATCTCATGGTGACTTTGCTGGGCTGGCTTCGGGTGGTAAAAACAATAACACTGAATAAAGTTTACTTGTATAGAGAAAAATATCCCATTACACATCACATTTATTTATACTTGAGTTAGTAACAGTAGCTCATGATATTAACAAGTGACTCCTATGTATATGAATCTGGACCCATTATAAACCTCACTTAGGAAAAATAAAAAAAATAAACCTCACCATGCTTCTATATACATTCTCATATGACCTTTAGTCACAGACAAACCACCAACGGGTAAACTCTTGCTCATTTCACATTTTTTCTCTAAATTTCTTGTGCTAAAAATGAATTGACCAAAATATGAATGAATTTTTTTTAGTGTGTTAATTTTCTAAATGACAGAAACAAGTCACATAGAGACTATAGAATGTCAGGTACTCGAGAGTATTGTTGTTTCACATGGAGCCGAAAGCAGATGATGTTTATCACCGATCCTTTATGCTGCACTCTCACTCCACTCCTGCTAACCAATCTTTTATCATAGTAACAAATTTATAGTACTTGAATCATTCACCAACATCATCAGTTCATATCTAACCATCCCTGGTTTCTCTTAATTACTCAATTATTTGGGCAACATACTACAAAGCATAGGACTAAACACTAGACAACACATTCATATCTGATATGGTCAATCCTGAATTCAAAAGATGAAGAGGATTCGACTCTTCAAAAGTCTTATGTTCAATCACAGTATGAAGAATGGGAAAAACATTTACCCTTTTCCACGCTCAAATCCTTTCGTCCCAGATTTAACTTCATGCTTTGGCCATGGTTCGTAGCCTGTTATACGTTATTTCATATGTTCACTGCCAAAACAGAAACTCCGTCTACACAAAACATATCTGAGAGCTTAACATACACAAAAGAGATGAATTCATTTGTAACCAACATGAGAGTAATCAAAAGTCATTGTTATTGTCAGCTTCTTGCAAATCACACAAGACCGCATTGAACATACAAGGATGCCACTGTCATATCCAATGAAAATGTGAAAGCACTCTAGATTCAACTATTTCACATTTTTTTGTGTGACATAGTCGAGAGCTCTATTGCATTGTAGTGTGCTTTGTGAACACTGAGGAGCAGTTTTCGCAACCAAGGTTCCCGAACCAAATTCTCAATCAAAGAAGGATCACATGGACAAAGACAAGCACCAGCTTATCGAAGGTGAGAGATTCATTTTGGGTAGAGAATATCGTAGTGACCCGGTCGGTACAGCAAGTTGATAAATGGTTTGATATTCTCAGAGCCACCACCATTGATACTCTCAGACTCGGAGCTACCGCCAGTAGCAGGAATGAAATCGTGATGATTTACACTAACGCCACCATTATCACATGAACTGCGATCAAGATATACAACACGAACTGGCACACCCAAAGCATCTGACAATGCCGTAATGTGGACATGGTCACTCTCTTCACCCATTGGTTCCACAGATGTCTTGCAAAACTATATGAAAACAGAAGGTAAGATGAGGTAATGCTTGGAGGTGAAAACATCTGGAAGTATTGAGAACCTTAGGAGCTTAGAACTTAATCTCAAACAATAAAAAATCCAACCATACCTCCACAGTAGGAGAGAATATAATAGTACAGAAGAAAAAGAAGAGGGGAATCTCTACAATTGTAGATGGATGACTCAGTAGAGCAATTATGGTATTTTAAAAACAAATGAAAATGTTTTTCTCATGCAACATGCCCCAACAGAAACTTGTCATTGCAACTAAATGCTACAGATAATAACATGCCCCAACAGAAACTTGTCATTGCAACTAAATGCTACAGATAATGGTGGTTCCACTCCGTAGTTACAGTTTTTTTTACATAAAGTACAATGAAAGATGAACCAAAACCTATTCTGGTTCCACTCTACAGAAACACTTTCTTGAGTTTTTTTTTGTTAATTATGATGTGACTGACAATCAATATGGATAAAGACCATCTAAGTTGAATTTTTCCAAGTTCGTAAGAGATGATTTTGGTGAGTGCACACATCTCATGCTCCTCAGATCCACAACATTCAGAATGACCCAATCATTCGCTAATAAATAAAAAAGAAAACACCAAACCACTATCATCTTGGAGGGCAAATTTAACACATGCCATTATTAAAAGGCTGCCTTGTCACCCCTCATTCTCACTAGAGGTTTCCCTCTCTATTCTTGTTTTCTCTCAACAAGGCCAATCGGTAATGTATCACACTACCAGCAGCCACGCTGACGACTTTGTCAGTGGTCATGGAAGAGACCCCAAGTGGGCAAAAGCAGTTTCACCGTAAATTAATCATGAGAAGTGGGAAATATGGCGTCCAGGTGGCCATTGGGTGTTAATTGTGAGTCAGTTTCATAGAGAGGGGAGGAACAAGGGCAGAGGCAGAAACTTGTAGATGTGGGACAGAAATGAGGTGAAAAGTAACAGTAGTTTAGCTACTCGCCCATGAGTTGGGTCCACAAGTGATGCCTATAATTACTTTCTTCATTACTGAATGATGTGGTCCATTGGGAGTCTTAGATTCATGGAAGATGACACATGTCAATGCAAAACAATTGCAACTCGGGATAACTTACAGAAATTCAACTAAAAGGATCTTGAACTAATCAAAACAGGCACTAAATGTGTCGCCAAACTACTGGCCAGCAGAGAGTAAAAGTCATGCTGCTAGAAATAATTGAATAGGTATAAGCAACACAATTCTTGAGATTGATCAAACCTGCTCTACTGTTGCATTTGTCAGCCCCAGTATAAATGGTTCAAAAAACTCTGCACGCTTCCGTATTTCGCCAGAGGTGACAAATCTGAAGAACATCACAACTAACCAACAAACTAAATTAGGAGAGAAAGCCGAGGGCAGAGCACATCAAAGCTTAGTGTTTAAAGTAATCTAATTAGATTCAAGAAATGTGTCATTTTTCACTCACCGTAGTCAGATATTGACTGATCTCGACTCCTCTGTAAGAGTTCATCATGACTAAAACCAAAAATCAGTAAGTCAATTATTTCTGTCAAGAAGGGAAAAAAAAACTGAAGTATGGCTAAAAATATACAAATCAAAATCGTAATTCTAATATAGTTTGAAGTTATAGCAGCAAGCTAGGCTCAAAACCTTATGGAAGCTTCATTCCCTTGAAGAACACTTTCCAGTTGCTCCAGGAATAACTGAAAATATTGCAGAAGAATTTAAGGTTACAAAATGGCAATGCAAATACTAAATAGAGTACTATCAGAATTTTCCACCAAAATTTGGTAGTAAAGATTAAGCCAAAATTGAGAAAAGGAAAAAAATGCAAATCCATACAGTATTGATCAAGATATCCTTTTTATATCTTCTTCCAATATAAAACTAAAATATAACCCCTCATTTTTTAACATTAATAAGAAATGAGAGAGTTAATAGAAAGAAAGGAAGAGAAACAAAAACAAGGACTTATGACGAAAATACGAAAGTAAGGATGATAAAAGAAATAAATGTTAACACAGCTGTTAAAGACACGCCTAGACCCTAAAAAAAAGATAATAATAATAACAGCTCTTCAAAGCTCAGCAGATGTGACTCAGCGTATGCAAGGCCACTTCACTCAAACACATGCTTTTTAGTTCAGGCTTAAAAGCACATTTATATTTGGATCATTCAATCAATAGGTTATCTTCTATCTTATTTAATGATATTTGACATGATACATAAAAATCAAGATCACATAAATACTGTTGTTTGATATTATTTGATATTTGCCAGATTTAAGAATCGTATGGCTGATTACTATTTAAATGTATCCAGTGCTTTTGATTACTAATTAAATGTGTCCAGTGCTTGATTCAAAATATTTGTAATGATATAGTCAATGTTTAACATCTATTAGGACCAGTAGCATTATATTGCTGCACATTTGTAGCAGGATTTGTTTTCATCAATGCATACTTTGAAAGAATACAAATCAGTAAAAGCGCATGAACGACAATTGCCGAAATCAACCAAGTACGTCTTCAAAGCCAATGTTATGAATTTCACTCATCACAGTAGCAAAAATTCACCTCAGGAAACAGTTCTGGAAAAACCAGTTTGTATTATAAGAGCCAGTGTCTCATCCTTAGATGAACCATAAACCCTGACAATTAAAAAGCTAAAAATAAATGAATAAACTAATTGTAGAAGTAGAGTCCTCTAATAACAAGTATACAACACATACTATATTTCCAAAGAACCACCACTCTCTATGTAACTCACTACTATAACATCTTGGTTCTTTGCATTTACTGGAGATAGAGAGTGTTAAAACACAAAACTCGCTATGCTGTTGAAAAGTATCTAAGCCGTTGTTCTAAAAAAATAGGACGTTTAGCAATGTTCGGACCACTAAAGTCCATCTCCGCAAATGCATGACTGGGAAAAACTAATGTTCCATTTGAAACAGAGGATTTGGTAAAAATGAATTTGAATTAATTATTCCTATAAACTAATAATATGCATTCAAATTGCAACTATGTGCGTTGGTTGAATTTTAAAGCCTTATACGTATGAATATGAAATAACTGAAAAGAGATTTGAAATCTATGCCCGCAAGGATCAACCGCATTCATGGGATAGGTCGTAGTCACATTCAATACAGTCGGTTTCCAAGATGAACAGCCTCCTCCCAGTCCACCACGGCTTGCACACACCTTCTCTTGACCGCCTTTCGAACCGCATTTACACATTTAATGTGAGGTGCGGTCGATTAGTTCAGTACGCCATTGGTTGAACTGTTAATTGCGGGGTCCTTTCAATTAAGACTTCTCTCCGGGTTTAGAACGTCGTGAGACAGTTCAGTTCCTAATAGATTTCGCGGAAAACCAGCCGGGAAGGGATTTTTTTCTATTAATTTTTTACTCCCTTCTGGCCTTATGAATCCTTTAGGGTTCTTCTCCCTTCATACAATCAATACATTTCTCTCCTTCCTCTCTCTATTCTCCAAAATTTGACAAGCCGTCCTTTGAGAAGCTTAGTCTTAGAGAAGACCCTTTCTGAGATATAGCTGTACGAAAGGCCCACCCCAAAAAGCGATTTTTTTTTTTCCAGTTGCATAAAAGAAGATAATAATAACAAAATGATATAAAAATATAATACATACATGTCTTCCTTATAGTATTTCTTACACTTCCATTCTAAAACTTCAAATAACTTGATTTCAAATCCATCTTTAGCCACATGGAACCACAATTGATTGTCTTCATGTCAACATATATTGTTGGAGATATGCATTTCAGATGTCAAACCAACTGGAATAAGAATTAGTAGAAGGACTGAATCATTCAAAACTTTTACGTACAACCTAGCAACTGTCAAAACACAAGAATTTTCCTTTCTACTGATAGTTGAAGAGAGAACCAACCCCACCAAAAGGAAAAAAAAAACTTTCCACTATGGGCAATAGAGGCCGGCTCCTGTCTCTCCCAACTCCAAAGCTCGGTAATTTCTCAGCTCCATAGACGATCATGATAAATTAGAAGGCTCTTTATGATGAAATGAAATGGTGAAGTTAGTAAAATATTTGAAGGGTTTTCTCATATGGTTCTTACCCCCTTCGACTCTTCACTTCCTTGAGATATATCGAAAATAAATCAGCCTTGACTCTTGTTCTCAATAGATGACACCGACCTTGGAACAAATCCCCCCCTCTCTCCAATCCCCTTCTCTTTTATTTTAGTTCCATTACGGCAACAATAGTCACAGATTTGTTTTTTTTTTTGGTTTTTTTGATAAAAAAATGTATATAAAAGCGCTCAAAACAGGAGCGGGTCCCGAAAGATACAAAGAACAGGCAAATGCATGGTCCAAGCGAGCCCAAAAACAGAAAAAAAAAAAATCATCTATAGATATACAGCATCTACCGACCCCAACAAAAAAGCGAAAAAATAAATATATAAAAAGCATCTTTGGTGGAACCAACAGAATACTCAACCCAATCGAAGCTAGGTGGGATTGTTGTTAACTGGTGCGGGTGGTAGTTTTGCTGGTTTTGTTCTTAAGTTGAGTGCCCTTGCCCCTTCTTCATTCTATAAATACTTTTAGGGTTAATTTCATTAACACCCCCTGAACTTTGTCTATAACCCCCCAGGTTTGCATAATTTCAGTAAGAGGACTTTTGAAAAAGGAACTCATTTGCACCCCCTTATATCCTTTTTGTACCTTTTCAAACCTGACATAATTTTTAATACCTAAACTATCCCTCTAGTTAAAATTGCTCTATCCAAAAATTCAGGGGGTGTAAATGAAATTAACGAAAAAAAATTCAATGAAATTTATTTAAGTACTTCTCATCTCTTGATGCACGTTATTTTCGTGGGTTTATTAATTAATTTTAAATATCTCTAACATAGAGTTTAGGTAGGCAACTGCCGAACCCATTTTTTATATGAAAAGATCCATTGACCAAAATCCCATAAAGCATGGTAAATATATTTTTATTTTTTATAATAAATGAATAAAATGAAAACAAATGCATGTGAACTTTTGACCAAGAATCAATTTGTATATTACATGCATTTTTTTATATTCCATTCTAAAATTGTATATATAATTAGGCAAGATCATAAATGATCCACTATTTTTAGGCAGTGTCAATCATAAAAATGTTCAATTAGGTGTATGTGTGTGTCTATATGATTTTCTAAAAATTAAATCCCATGAGACCTAAACTAGTGGTATTTGAAATTATTTGCAACACTATATAGACCTAATTTCTTTTGAAAATTAAAATAGATCTGAGTTTGCTATTCTGAAGACTTTTAATTGAATGAAAAATCATGATGTGAACTTAAAGCAATGCAAAAATAGGATCATAACAACTTTTTAAAAAATGAAGAATTACATTCGATTACATGTCATCTCTTAATTAACGGCAAATTAATTGGTCCCCGTAGCACCTCAATTTTATTGATTGGAAGAGTCTAATTTCAATTATGAAATTTACAGCAATAAAATAAGCATTCAGATTGGCAAATCAAATTAATAAGAGAGGAAAGTAATAATATAAATGTTTTTTAAAATAAAAATTAAGAATTTAATAATATTTTATTCAATTCTCTCTCTCCTCTCCACCTCCTCCCACCACCGGATCACCATCAAACCTTGTTGTCAAAGAGATTTTAGGGGTAGGGTTTGGATACCAAGCTTGGAGAAGGTGGAGATGGTAGGAGCTGTTTGGAGATTTCAAATTAGGGCTAGGGTTTACACTGTACACGAGCTTGGAGAAGGGCGATGCGGCCATGGCGGTCACCGGTGGCGAGGAGGAGGTGGGAGGTGGCGGAGGAGGGGACGTGGGAGAGGAGGTCACGGCGGAGGGGTTGTGGGGACCACCGGACGGAGGTGACGAAGGGGGAGAGGGAGGTGGTGGCGGGGGAGGGCGGAGACGAGCTGCATTGGCGGAGGGGGGAGGTGGTGGAGGTGCTTGGGTGAGGGTGGGTGAAACTAGGGTTAGGGTTGGGAGTGGAGGAGGGGGGTTGAGGGAGGGGGATTGGGAGTGGGTGTTTGGGTATAGGGATAATAAGATGTTTGGGTATTGGGATATGTTATCCATGCCATCCCCATTTAGGATAATATATTACTTCGAAATCTAACTGTTTAGCAAAGGGTGTTACAGTCATTTCATTCAAAGTCAACGCCAAAAAGTGGTCAGGGATTTTAAATGAGTTGCTTTTTCAAAAATAAGGAATCTAAATGAAATTATCCAAACCTGAGAGGGTCAGATTGCCGTATAGACAAAGTTTAAGGGGTGTAAATGAAATTAATCCATATTTTATCAATCTAACTATCAAATTTTGTAAATAAATAAATATATAAATTAAAACCTTGTCAAAGCATTTACAAAAGGTAATTGAAGTGCATTATTGGAAGCATTTTAATAATAATTGAAGTGTATTACTATGAGACATGTATAGTTTACTTAAGGTGTTATAGTAGGTGGGATCTTGCAGAAAATGACAGCACAGGAAGCTAAAGTAAGAAACGTGAAAGCAAAATGAGTGAGAGGGTGGTGGTCGATCAAGTGATAGTAAGAAAAATTGAAGATTTAAAACAAGTGAGGTCATGGATCACAGGTGATAATGGACTAGTGGCGGGCTATGAAGCACGAATACTTCTAGAAGAGCAACGTACCCGAATCGAATACGTGTCGGATATTGATACTCCCCAAATACGTGTCTGATACTTTTTAAACGTATCAAATGATTTAAATTATATTTTTTTAATTAATAACACGTATCTGCTACTTCTCAGATTCTTCGATCTTCTTAGATACTTTATCGTGTATCAAATACTTTTCATATGCCAAATAAAACATTTGTAACAAGTTGTAAATATTAAAAGGTAATTTTCCAACAATAATATCATAATATAGGAGTCAAAGAAAAAGACAATTTTATTAAGTGTGGACTACATAGGCTTGTTTAAGGCACTACGAAAGGAACTCCTCCTATGTTATATTAATTACTGTATTTAGTTTCGTAATATTTTAAAACATTGACCAAAATTTAGATATATAATGTAATTTATTTTGTCGTACCACGCCGTACCCGTATCTTGTTTTTTAAAAATTTACCATATCCCCGTGTCCGTGTCGTATCGTATTTGCACCCCATATCCGTATCAGTGCTACATAGGTGGCATGTGATGTTGGCATGGGTAAAGATCCCATTCCCATTGATGGCTGATGATTTTTTTAGAAAGTTTAAAACTTGAATGAGTTGGCTCAGTTGGGAAATACTAGGGCATGGTGCCTCAAGAAGCATCAGGTCTTACGTTGGATTTACACTAGCTGCAAACAATTCGCTAATGCCACGACCACCGACATAGTCCGAGCCTTAGGGTCCCGTGTATTAGTCGGTTTGCCCCGGACACCCCGGTTATCGAGGGAAAAAATTCTTTTAAAGTTTGAGAGAGGGGACATAAAATTTTTGGAGAGAGGGAACAGAGATTATGAGAGAGGGAACATTGACATGGATGATCAATACAGTTTTAAAAGAGGAAAACAGCGCACAATGGTCTTTCTACTCTTAGTGTCCTCTACATTATCTTTTTGTTAAGAAGTTAAAATTACTTGAGAGCAAATTGTAGAATGGTATTCTATAAATAAGCAATTTAACAGAACTTGAAACAGGGCACTTTCAATAAACCTCATGGAAGTCAGCGAAATTTATCCAAACTTCTTTTATTATTCGATTGGATCCATACCGGACAATACCCAATATTCAACTGGCTCCCGTAGCAGGACCGTTGCCTAAAAGAATAGGATTTCACCCATATTACAAAGAGCTAGATGTTGATTGCTAATAAAAGCATCTTGGATAAGCAACTCTGTATATATAATAAAACCCAACTGCTTATCCACACTCCAATATAGCGGGCTGACCCAAGGAAATAAATAAATAAAAATTACGAGTTCCTTTACAAACACAAGTTTCCAAGAGACCTCCATTCTGGTTTAGTCATAGAAGACCCTTCTTCCTTTTTTGGTACGCGGGGGAGGGGGGGGAGTTAAGAATAATCTCGTCAGATCTGTTTCAAGACGGGTTCATCAAATAGAGCACTTTCATTGTGCTGGTATCAAGACGTATTCATTTAACACAAAGGCATGAATAGATGTACCAATAAGACATATGGAGGGGCGAATGAAGAAATGAACTTACAGAGAAAAAATCTTCAAAGGTGAAGTCTGCGTAGCCCAGACTCTGAAGTGTCTTTCTGCAGTTTTCAACATTGGCAGCAATACGATCCACCTCTGCTCGGTCTTGTGAGTCAAGAATATGCTCCTATAGAGTAACCCACGATTATTTTAGGAGCTAAAAAGATCAATATCAACAATTCTCAACCTAGCAAAAAATTGCAATGGTATAAATCCTAGAATAAAATGTTTTTGAATATGTCAACATCAAGACATACCAGGTACGAGAACATAAAGCTTCGAAAGAAGCAGTTCCCATCTCCACGTGTTCGCCTGATGCCAGCATATTGTTCACCAAGCACCTGCATAGATGTTAAAACAATTATGTTGGACCCAAAAAAAAATAGAACAAGAAAAGGTGGGCTAAAAACCTTATAATTTATATGTACAATGAAGGTAAGAACCTCAAAACAAACATATCAACACACCTTTATTTTCTCCAGCAAAATAGGGCTTCCTGACTGATATTCAGCTGCTAATGAGGAAAGAGGCTCCTGCAGTTCAATACCTTAAAGATTATCTGATATACACGGATTAATTAATTTTTTCCTTCAACACAAAGTCGAAAACCCAGGGTTCCAAATGGAAAGTAAAACAATGTCAATGAAACTACAGCACATATCTACCTAAAATCTTAAGCAAGCTGAATAAGATTACTCTGTCAGTAGAGCGATGATTTTGCAAACATTGCATATACTAAACCATTTGAATTTAAGTATAAAGGACCAATCTAAATACAATACCTAGGAACAAAATGATTGTTCATCACTACAACTTCAGACCGAAAGATAGATTTTGTGGGTTCTCTTTCGATTGGAGTTCAGACCAAAGGATGAACTCCAACCGAAAGATGTTCAAAAATAAAGCTTAAAAATAATAGCCATGACATTAACACTTTAGACCTAATAATAGTCGGTGTTTTTTATTTACCTAATTTTGATCCAATCATTATCCTTTCTGCTGCCAAGATTATAGAAGAACATAACGAGCAACTAATTATCTGAATGTAACTGTTGGAGCTCTAGGGATAATCGGTGGCACTAACTTCGTGGTCGGTATCACCTATCAACTAGCACAAGTTGGTGAAAACTAAAATTTTGTTGCAAAGACATGTTTTTTTTTAGATAAGTAACTAATTGTATAAAAGACACTCAAACGGGGAGTGCATCCCATGAAACAAACAAGCACTAACGGCCAAGAGAACCCACAAAATCTATCTTTTCCTCTAGAGATTTACAAAATCTACCATCCACCCAATAAAATAAATTGGAAATAAAAATATCTTTGATTCCATTAATTGCAGACTCATTCCCCTCAAAGCACCGTTTGTTTCACTCCAACCATAAACACCACCAAAGACAAAGAGGAGCCACCCTCCAAGAGGAACGCAAATGAGCATCTACAGGACAAAAACTCTAAGCATCAAGCACCTGACAAGCCAACTCCGGCATGACCCACGAGATACCAAAAAAGCCAAGAAGCATACACCAACAATCATACGCAACCGGGCAATGTACCAATAGATGATCCAGCGACTCACTATCGACCTTACACAAGAAGCATCAATTGATAATAATAAAGTTACGTCGCCGCAAATTATCCAACGTGAGGATTTTGCCCAAAGCCACCGTCCAAGCAAAGAAGGGTACCCTTAATGGAGCACTAGAGCGCCAAACAGCTTTCCAAGGGAAGGTCAAACCGGAACAAGGCACAGTACCCCTGAAAAAAGAAGAGATTGTGAAGCTCCCACTGGTCGTCAAGCACCAAATCAAAGTGTCCGATCAACGTGGGGATGTTACCTACACTTTCTCATAAAAAGACCATAACCGTTACGCAATCCATCTTTGTGGAGTGTAAGGAGGAATAGAGTAGGCATAAACCTAGATCCAGCTTTATTTTCACAAACTAATTGCCCTCAAGCTAGAACAAATGTACTCAACTTGAATGCCCATCGTTTTGACATTAGACCTAAAATATGGCTTCCTCAGAATTTTTGGTTCTAGCAGCCAGAGATACAAGGAAACTGCTATTTCACCATTCAAGCAGATAATGCTATTGCTAAAGTTATATTATTCATACTGCTATGTCAAATTTAAAGTGATCTGGTATTTGACAAAAATAGGAAAACTGACATACAGTGAAGTTGGTCTCTAATCTGATACAAAGTGTATCAAAAAATTCTCACAGTTAGTATGAAGAAAAGTACATGGCCAATGTAATTACATACTATTGCAGCCACAGCGTCGGCAAATTTCCCTTTTTCCTAGAGCTATAAACTCTAACAAGAAAGCTACAGTTAGTTGGATTATTGCATTTGAAATCCTGTGGGGAAACAGGGAAAAATAAGCAGTACGTAAACACAAATATGGTACTCTAGAAGGAAAACATATACTTGGCGTGGAGATTGCCCTTTGGCTCTTTATTTTCCTATACTCTTCATGATTGCCTCCACTAGACATGTCTTGGTAGCTGACTGTTGTCGACAAGATAGCGGCAGATTATCCTAGGACCTGTGATGTGAGAAAAACTTTCAGGATTGAGAGCTGGAGGACGTGCTCAGTTAACTGGAGCTTCTTTACGGACAGGTGTTGGTGGTGGAAATCTGGAGTCTCTTGGTGGATGCTCTCCTCTCAGAGGAGATTCGATGTGTCTTCTTTGTTTAAATGTCTCTCTAGGATTTTCCAAGGACTGTTTTCCCCTGTCAAGCGGTCTAACATTCCAAGGCTGCCCTCAAGGTGGCCTGTTCTCCTTTGAACTGGGTTAGAGTCAGATTTGACCGTAATTTGTGGAAGAGAAGACAGATAAATGTTAATTGCTTTGTGCGGACAAGCAGAATAGAGAGGCAGTGTTGCTAAGGACTGTTGGAGCTTGTTGCTTGGCTTATTCAGAGTCTGGGTTCTATGAGAGCCTTGATGGATGCATGGAGAGGGTGTTGTGGCCATCAACACCCGTATGTTTTTGGAGGACGGCACCCTTGTGCCTTTAGTGGTGTATGTGGAGGGAGCGCAATAGATGATCTTTTGATGGGGTAGAATCTTCCACTAAAATTTTTTATATCATTTTCAGTAGCTCTCTTATTCAGTGGGTTCTGGGCGTCGGTTGATTTTTTGGACTCTTTGGGCCCTTTGTGCCTTTTTGTAGTTCCTTGGGATGTGTTCCCTTTTTTAGCACTTACAAACAAGAATTTTGATTACCCAACAATACCGAAATTTGAATAAATGGGTCCATGTTGACTCCAACAGGGTCTCGAATTTATTGAAAAAATTGCAAGAAAACAAAAGGTTTTGTGCCTTTTTGTAGTTCCTTTGGATGTGTTCCACTTTTGAAAACTTCCAAATAATTTTTTCATTACCCAGAAAATAGCAGAATTTAAATAAATGAAACTGGCAAAAGTCACTGCATAAGGCTTATGAAAATTCTTGGCTTTAAGATGTAACAGTTATCTCTTGCCTTGTCACCCACAAACAGAAACTTATCCGCTTCCACAGCCTGGATTGCAGATTGCTGTTGCATAATATCATCGTCCCTAAAATTTGCCCAATCATCAACTTCAGATTTTTTAGTGGAATTTTCAGTGTCAGCATCAGCTAGCCCCTCTTGATTTTGCATCTCTTCTAACCTGAAAACAAAAAAATAAAAAATAAAAATAAAACAAGAAAATTTGAAAACCTTGTGCCTGTTCAATCTTCCTTGATTGGGAACACACATTACTTATTGCAGTGACTTTATATGAAACAATAAGATGCCACATAACAGGAGATTGCAGAAACAGGGTAGCATTTTACCAAATGGACTACCGAATGTTTAATAGTTATATTAATTTTCGAATGCAATTGAAACCAAGTATACTATCAAGATATAAGCTAAGCTACAAACAATATCTATAAATATATATACACATATATATTCAATAAACCAAGAAAATACTGTTAGTTGGAGGCTCGTTTAATGTATATAACTGTGTATGATTCCCCAAGCAATATAACAAGAAAAGCAAGAGGATATAAAGAAAGAAAGAAAGAAAGAAAGAAAGAGAGAGAGAAAACGGAAAAGATCGGAATCCCATTACCTAACTCCTCTTCAACCTCTCCGATTATGGAGAGACAGTCTGCTTAATATATATATATATATATATATATATATATATATATATATATATATATATATATTGTATATATTGCATGTACTACACACACATGCATTTTTTATAGATAAATAGAAATTGCCCACAAAACCGCCAATTTGAGTAATAACCTCTCGGCACTGTGTAAGAACTCATATTGTGCAGAAAAAACACTGTGTAAGAACTCAAATTGTGAGAAAACACATATATACTTCTCCAAATTTATCCAATCCCTCACTTATAGTATATCACCCCCGCAAATCCATATAGTTTTTCCGATATAATAGAAAATGTAACAGAATATAAACCCTAAATCGAGTGGGCTAGTTCAAGAAAAGCTTTTTTCCACATATAAAATAGAAATAAAAAACGGATTATAAAGCACAATAAATGAAGTTTAGAGCGAGAAAGAGAACCCTAAATTGAGTAGGCAAATACAAGAAATGCGTCAAGATTGAGAGCCACAAAACCCTAACCCTATAAATTGCAATAATGACTGCAAAATTAGGGGAAAACTGACCTAAATTGGGTGTCGTTGCTTCCTTCGTCGTCTCTGTTGCTCTGCGCCTTCACGTCTCAACGTCTCGCAGTGTGACCTCAAATGGCCGAAAATGGGCAGAAATGGAAAAAGAAGAAATTCTTTGTACCGGTTTTAATATTTCAGAGTTTTGGTGAGTCACACAGTTAAGAGTAGACCCCATCGAACACCCATACTTCTCGCAGTTTGGAGCTCTGTAGAACGGACACAACACGGCAAATTCCAAATAATTACCACACGACACCGCCCGACAGTCTATAAAAAATTATAAAATTATATATATATATATATTATTGCACAAATACTTTATTTTTCATTTAAACAATGAAAATCAAATAAATTTATAAACAAAAATAAATAAATAAGTTAAATGAAATGTCTGACATGTTCAAAATTCTTCATTCTATTATTATTAAATGAATCATATGCATCTTCCCCAACATCTGTCATCTTAGTCTCTCTCTCGTTATATTGTGAAAATTTTCTTGATTGAATATAAATATTGGAAGGTATAAATACTCAATCTTCGGCTATTTGTGATGTTATTTTGTTACTCTTCAAATGGTGGATAAATGAATATGTGCTCTAATTCCTCTCATAAGATGAGAAAGAACAAAGATATTCAATTATCTTTAAAGTCGAATATTAAATTAGAGGTGTTAAAGTTCCATAAGTGATCCATTAAATTATTCGGCTCCATAAAACCTCTATATTTCATTGAATCAACCGACCCACCGCGTATCCGACACATGGACACGCGCGTGTCTTCTTAGTGTCCACAAAGTGTCCAATTTTAAAAAAAGTCAAAATACTTTTTTGGTGTGTCGGACACGTATTTTTAGCATGTCCGCACATCCGACACGGACACGTGTGTCCGACACGGGTACGGCGACCCATGACGAAGTGTTCGTACTTCATAGGTTAGGAGTATACACAACACGGCACATACCCATCAAATAATAATAATACAATAATTATTATATATTTAAAATAGATAAATTTTAATTATTTTTTTTAAGGGTAAATTGCAATGACACCCCTTAAGGTTTGTGTCAATTCCATTCAGTGGTTGGTCAATATTATTTTTTATAAAGACACCCTCTGAGATTTGCAAAGTGTTGCAATGACACCGCTTGTAAGAATAAAATGACTTTCATACCCTTGATTTAATTAATTTGCATGTCAAATGTCTATATTACACTCATGCCTAAATCCTACACTTCACCTACTATTTATTTTTTTATATAGGGCGTGTTTGGAAACTAGTGTTTTCGTTTTCGTTTTTTTATCTCTTCAGAACAAAAAAATTTCTTATTCTTGTCCTAAAAGTAATCCGGAAACAAAAACACGTTTGGTTAGAATTTTTGTCTACAAAATTTTTGGGAACAAAAAAAAAAAAAAAAAAAAATTGGAAGTTGAAGATGGAAGTTAGGGTTTGGAGGTTGAAGATGAAAGTTAGGAAATCTGCAACAATTAATTTTATTTTTTTCTGAGAACAAACAGTGCCGAAAACAAAAAAACATCATTTTGGTGTTCTCAAAATTTGAACTAAGGGTGAGAAAACGCTTTTTTTACTGTTCACGAAAACAAAAATAATCAAAGGCTCCCAAACACGTTTTTGTTCCCGTGAACAGTGAAAAAAACAAGAACAAAAACGGAAACACCCCTATCTAAATACACCCATAGTTTTTTTATTTTTTATTTTTTTGATTACTCTTGGTACTTATTTAATAATTTTACCTATTTATTTATTTTATATTTACACTTAAATGTTACAAAAAAATGAATTTTTTACTAAATTTAGCAATTATTACTAATTCATATTTAATAATAAACATAATTATAATTTAAATCCCTCTAAAATAGTTGATTGACAAAAGTTTAGAAATACAATTTTTCTTTATACATGTTCATAAAAATTTATATATATGTTATTAGTTATGTAATACTTATAATGGTTATCAGTTGTAACCCAATAGTTTTTAGTGAAATATTTATAGAGTAATATATTTAGAATTACTAGCGCACATTTGGTGCAATGGTATAACCTCGTCTCCCAAATGGGGATGTGAGGGGTTCGAGTCTCATAGGAGGTATTGTGGGTGTGTGGTGTGTGAGTTTCTTAACATTCAAATATATATAGATATATATATTTAGAATTAAAACGTTAATTAAATAATATGGTTTTTTTATTATCATTTTATATAATTTATTATTGATAAAATATTTTTAGTGGTAAAATTTAATTTTAAATAGATTTTTCAGTATATTTTATATGTTTGTAAATTTTTATATTTAAAATAATATAGTATATATATATATTTTTTATATATTATTTATTTATTGTAGATTTTGTTTTATTATAAGGGTGATTGGTGGAGTGATGAGGTGTAGGGTTTAGGCATGAGATAACTTAGACATTTGACATGAAAATTAAAATAATTAAGGGCACTAAGGTCATTTCATGCCTCCAATGGGTGTCATTTCAACACTTTACAAATCTCAGAGGGGGTCTCTGTTAAAAAATGCGTTGGTCAACCTCTATGTGAAATTGACCTAAACCTCAGGAGGTATCATTGCAATTTACCCTTTTTTTAACATAATCATAAAATATTTTTTATTTAGATCTTGAAATTTATACTTTAATACTATTTTCTTAAATCTTATATTAGTTTATAGTGGATCTATAATGTAGTTTTTAATTTATATTAAAATTAATTAAAAAAATTACTCCGTATTTGTCCTCGAAGAGTCCCTAACATGTTCATGTCATTAGGGTTGTAAATGAACTAAGTGCTTGATAAAATACTCGAGTTCGGCTTGCTAAGAGCTCCGTTCGTGTTCGTTAATTTAATTAACGAACCAAACTCAAAGTAAAAATTTAGGCTAGTTTATCAAAAAAATTCAATATCAAACATGCCTAAGTTCGGTTCATTTGTTTGTGAACAAACTCATTTAGAGCACGTAATAATTAATATTTTATAAATATTTATATAATTTATATTTATATATAATATATATGAATCCTTATCAAAGGCCCAACCCAATTTTATATAATACAATCTTACATATGTTTTACAAACCCACCACCATTCAAAAATAGAATTGAGCTCATTAAGGTCAAGACCCATAGACATTTAATTAAAGAACTACGAAGCCAAAGAACTGTGACCCCAAATGCAAAACAAATCGGAGATCATTTCAGATGAGTATGATATGTATATATATATATATATATATATATATATATATATATATATATGTTTATGTATTTTATCATTGCTTTTGAATTTTAGGTCAGGGTAAAGTATTGAAAATAGTAACAAAAATGATTTTAATTGATTAACATATGATAGCAAAATATTGAAAATTCAATTAACTACAATATAATAGGTAATTGTATTTGTATTTGTATTTTTTATATACTATATGTAAAATAAAGTTTCAGACTCACTCACATACTCACACTCTTGCTAAATTTTATATGAAGCCAAAAGTTTTACTTCTTGAGTCAATAAGTTTCACATCTTGCGTCAAATATTTTACCATTGAAATAAAAGTTTTATAATAAAATCTCTACCATGTTTTTCATAATTTGACACTCGCTACAGTCTCTGTAAATTTTAAGTGAAACAAAAAGGTTGACTATATGAGTAAAAAAGTTTTACATCTTGTGTCAAATATGTTACGTAATAAAATAAAAAATTTATACTACGTGATTTTATATGTTTCGTGAAAATATACTTATTGGTATTTTGTTGATCATAGTTTTCGAAAAAAAGAGTTTAAATAAACAAATTTTTTTTTAATCATATTTTGTTGTCCATAACTATTATTTTTCAAACAAATTTTTTTTTCACAAACAAACCATGGATACAGAACGATATATATTGTTTTCAGTATAAAAGAAATACTTCATTCTTGTATAAACAAAGAAAGGAGATAAAAGTTAGATTTTGTACTGTACGGTCCTAGATGTGGAAGAAATACTGAACGGAGTAGATGCAAATTCAAATCGGAAGAATAAAGCTTCGCTAATATGTTTAATGGAGACGGCGATTGTGAGAAGAAGTATTGTTTGAGATGATATTGTATGGAAGGGTAGATATGTCCATTCATAAAATTTGATTTATTAGAGTTGTTTTAGTAAAATACAAGATAATGACATTTAGGAAAATGACTGCAAGTGAATTAAATAGCATTATTGTCCAAAATTGTGTTTTTTTCTTTTTTAGTAATTGTTTTTGTTAATTAACATTTTCTTTCAATTACTTTTTGAAAGTTGTCATTTTCTTAATATAGGCTCCAAAAGTTATCATTTTAAAAAAAATCTTAGTTTTTATTAGATAATGAGTATAGATAAGTACTAACCATGGATAGATATGTACATTTAATGGGAATATCAAAAGAGTTTTACAATGATTAATATAAGAGTAAATGTTAAATAATAAATAATTCAACATTCTTTTCTAAAATAATTAAATAATGCATAGAAATATTCTAAGGGCCTTGTACTTTATAATAATATAGTTAGATATATAAATAGATTGGGTTGGGTTGGACTTGAGCCTTAAAAGTATTTTTGTGTTTCTCTTTAAAAAAATTCACCATTTTATATGGATAGCCCTGCCCAAAATTAAAATTTTCATCTAAAAAGCCCAAAATTGCATACAAATAGTAGAATCATAATAGGATCGGTAGGATCATACCTGTAACACCCCGTGTTATTTTACTTTTTTCCTGAAATTAATTCTGATTTATTTTCGGTTATGACGTCATTTGTTCATGACATCTTGTTTATTCTTGGTATTTCGCGTGTAAATTTTTCGCATTTACGTTTAAAGTCGACTAGACGACTTTACGATATTGACTTGGCGACTTCATGGACTTTCTTATTGTCGACAACACTGTTTCAACGTATGGTGTTTGGTGTTTCAGTGGTTGGGTTATACAACACTAATTATTTATTTCAGGTTATATTATCTATTTGGCGTCCCGTGGATTTTTGGGTTCGCGTGATTTCGTTAGGAGTTGTTCGAAAATAGGAGTTGATCTAGAGTTGGACTAGTATTGTAATTTAGGAAACTATTGTCACATTTATTTAAATGTTTATTTTGGTCACATCATGGTCACATGGACCCATTAGAATTAAGTTACCAAAAATTCAATTCAAATATATATGATATATGAAATATATATATATAGGTATATGTTGGTGTATCAGAAAAATGAAGCATGACTTTCTCCTTCTTCTCCTCACAGCCGACACTGCAGCTTATCTCCTTCTTCGTGAACCAGTTGCGTCTCCTTCTTCTACAGCTCGCGACGACAATAGAGAGATAGAGAGACTGATCGAGAGAGAGAGGGGTCGTGCTCTACAGATCGCGGATGGGCAAGAGCGTCGGCAAGGGAGTGGTGTTCGCCGACAATGGCTAGGGAGGAGACGGCTTGCAAAGGCGGCGGTATTGCAAGAAGGTGGTCGGTGCACAGGTGGTGGCCGCACAGCAGTTCGCGTGTTACAGTAGTGGTGTGATGATGGCGAGTTCAGCCAGACTTTAGCCAATTGTTTGGTCAACTTTCCGAGCTCTGATGACCGTGATTTTTGAAGGGTAGGTTCGTCTCAGTGTCAGGTACGATGTGTAAATATTTTGTATTTTTTCGTTGAGCGGTTTATCGGGAAATCGCGTTAATAACTTCAAATTTTTGTTTGGATTATTTTAGATTTGCCCATATTTATTAACATATTGCTAATAGGCTTCATATATATCGTATAGGTTGTTGAGGCAGACGTTTCGGTATAGTCAAAATTTAATTCGGACGACTTTGTTCGGCGGGTCCCATATTAGAGCGCTGACACTGTTCACAGTGGGCCATTTCGGCCAAGAAGTGTTTTGGGCCAGAATTGAGCATGTTTCGTAGGTGACGAGTCGAAGTATCCGGTTCGATTGCGGACGTGATGGTTTAACGCGTGACGTGCGTGTTGAGGTGGGAAAAATATTCTCACTGCTGTATCATTTGTTGTTGTTTGGATGTGCGGGCTATTATTTTAATTTAGAAATATTTATTTATGATTATAAAATATGTTGGGTTAGGAGCAAAACAAGATGTAGAAGTTAATTTGAGAAATTAAATGAGTATTTTTCCTCCTAAATAAATACATATTTTAACTGAATGAGAATTAGTGGTCTAGTATCCACTTCATATAGTGGGTCAGTGAAATTGTAAAGTTTGGGTTTGAGCTTAAAACGTAGTATTAGTTTCCCCTTTTGATTGTGTTTATGGAATTTAAAACATGTTATGGGATATGTGATAGTGAGGGACGTGAACTTAGACGTTATTCTAATTCCCCTTATAATTTGTAGATTATTGCTTATGTGATTTATTAAAGCATGTTGCGTACTTAAATAATTGACTATATTATTTGAAAGGTGAATAAATAATAAGTTGGTATTATTGGAAACTAATGATAGGATTCGAGTAGGTTGTGTGTGTAATTAAATTGATTATTATTTCACACCTATATGCCTAGGATGATAGCTATCGCATAACGTCATTACGTTATGTCATTTCACGAGCATGAAGTCAGTAGGGATTGTGAGAGCATGCGTTGCATTGAACAGAGGACGTCTAAATATGACTATCTTGGTGTAGGGGCTTCGGAGTTGGGCCACCCCGCTATTTTGGGACTTCGGAGTGGGACCATCCCACAGTACTATAGGGAGACTTTGGAGTTGAGCAATTTTGCCTGTTCCTAGGACTTCGGAGTTGGGCCATCCTAGATGAGTCACTGTGTGTGTTTGTCGCACTAGTTGACTGTAGGGTAGCAGAGAGAGAGCTATACCTGGTTGTGACTCGGCACTGCAGTTATAGTGAGGGTCAACATTGTGAGTGTAGGTAGATGAGGACCTACATTTCATTCGCATATCATTGCACAATATCTGTTTATTAAGGTGTGTATATATGTTCTACAATCTTTTTAATGTTGTTATAGCTGAACTGATGAATATTCAGTATGTTGAGTTGTGGATCTCATGGTTACGTAGACCAAGATGAGATTATGATTGAACCTATCTGGTGGTGTGGTAATGGTCTCTTGAGTCCGTTAGTAATCTAGAGAGTTAGTATCAAATGTGAATTTGAGGTTTGAATGAGACGAAAAATGTATTGATTGAAACTAGTTAGTTCCATGTTATCGGCCACTAGTTTTCCCTTTTTATGATCTTAAGAGATTTAAGTAATTTTATTAAGTACTCGAGGTACTGTAGTTTTGCAGCCTTATTTCTCGTGCTTAGTTCATTCTCCTAAGCATTTATTTTACTATCCTTTGTATACTAGTATGTGTTTTTTTTTACTTATATGTTATTCCTTGAGCATTCGGTTACGGTGTGGTGTCGAACTTCTTCCTCATGTTGTCATTTGATTTTGCGGAGTTGGAAACGGATGGTTGTGTTCTGTGAGTCCAAAGCATTGTTCTTCCTTCATTATCCTCTTGGACATTATAGGAATCCTTGGAGTTGTAGTCACTCTTATTGGGTTGTCTTTCGAAAATGACGTTTTTCAAGTTTTGAAAACAAACTCATTCGTATTTAAAAAGGAAAAACCCGTTTTCATCTACCCCCGTAGCCACGACATGTTTTCGTACTTTAAAAAGTGATCTTAGGATATTCTTTAAAAAGATTTTAAACTTCTAAAAGTCGGTGATGGCGATTGACGGAGACTGGGGGTAAAACGGTCATTTTCACTGTGTGGATTCTTAAGACCTCGACCTGTAGTGTTTTGAAAGGTGTTTTCTTGTTTCACATTTATTTTCGATCATTTCTAAGTCTCGGGTATGAGGCTTGTTGTTGAGTGCACACACGTAGTGTTGCCTTTCCTATTCTTTTGGTTTATTTGTCCGGGTATTTTCTCTAAACACTTGAGGTGTTCTTAGTCTTAACATTGTTGTCTCAGTTATCCGTTGGTTAACATTGAGATCTCTGTTCCCTTGTTTTGTTTCTTGACCCTTATGTGGTTGTTAATGAGAGTAACGTTCATGTACTCTCCGTAATTTGATTGATTAACTTTCCTTATCCATAGTGAGAACGTTGGTGATTTATTGATCGTATGTGATATAGTATTATGAGATTCATATGGTGATATGATTGAGGTGATTCAGTCCTTGAGATGTAGCTCTCCTCTAGGAATGGGATGATGGTTCTTATATATATATTATACATATATATATTGATGACGATTGTGTTAGTACGCAAGGATGTAAGTATTTTTTCTCCTGTGTTTTCGAGGAGTGGGTTATAAGCCATCCTTGGTACTAGTTGTGGATGTTTCTTTCATTTGGATATTAGAGGTGATTGTGATTCCCCTTGTTTGTATCTTCTGGTTAGCATTGTGAACGCTTGGTGATTAGTCAGTTGGACTTGGGTATTGTGTACTTAGCGTACGGTTATGAGAGTAACGTAGACTACTAGAGTTAGTACTTAGAGTACGAGTCTTAGTTATATCTTATGGGGCTTATGTTGTGTTCTTATATATATATATATGTATATATATATATATATCCATTATATACTTACATACGGTAGTATATGAGTGTGTGCCTTGTGATTTGGGGCTGGGATTTGTAGTGTACTATGTATCTTGCTGGATGGTTTAGCGTTACCTAAACAATCAGAGGATGTGGTAGTTAGGATTTCATTTTTCCTACTGAGCTTTTTTGCTCACAGGGTGTTTCATACCCCTGGTATTCCATGCCAGTTTGTAGGAAATGTTTCGGCTACGAACAGCATGCGGTGCAGCGACACCTTTCTTTTATTTTCGTCGTTACTGGTTTTGGAGTTGTGCAGGGTGATGCGGTTACGGTTGTAACGCGACAGGATTTGGGGACGATAGTTATCTACTGTCTTCTTTATCTTTTAGTTTTTTTACCCATGTTATATGGGACTGCCATGTATTTCTATTGGGAGTCAGTCTGTTGGCATATCCCTATTGATGTATCTTTATTTTCCTCTATTTATTATTTCGGGATGTCATTGTATCTTTTCGGCACTGCCATGTGTTTTCTTTCCACTACCTCAGCCTTAATAGGATTGACGAATGTTGGGCTGTGAGCCATTGATATTATAGCACTTGTTATTGGCAGGTTATTTATTGTGTTGTGTTTTCGCGATGTTCCATTTACTAATGGAACTCTGCCGGATTTTTGTTGGATTCCGTTGTTGTATTTCTACTATTCAATTGGGTATGAAATATATCATTTTCATCATTATTTCATATGTTTTAATGGTTAATGATATCTTAGTTGGTCGCTTATTATTATGGATCACACCCCGGAGTCCTTGGATGTCCCGATTCGGGAGTCTTAAGAATTTAAGGACGTGATAATACCGATCATATGGCGATCCTACCCCATGAGCGATTTTTGTGCCATCCGGGTCGTTTTCGGTGGTAGGATCATATACCCCATGGGATCGCGATCCTAACAAACATGCATTTAAGTAAAAATTAAAACCATACTTTATTTTATTTTTGAACGGTAAATCAAAACCCTACTCTATTTTCTGTGTGTCTCATCCGATATTCACAAAGTAGGACTCATTTGCCGTCACCACGAGTTTCATGACTTATCTTCACCGAAGAGGAAATTTTTTTCGTGGAAGAGATTGTGAGATTCAAGATCAACTAAAGTCCATCTCACCCTCATCAGAAGATATAAAAAACATTATATGTGAGAGATATAAGTGGTTAATAGGTGAGTTATTTGATGTATATACATATTTTATGTTGACAAATACTTGATTTCATAGGTATTAATTTGTGTAAAGAGGGTATGTGTAAATATATATATATATATTCAGCTTCATATATTGTCTCTTGAAATTTGATGAGTCGAGCTCAAACAAAGGAGTTGAAGCTCGGCTCGAGCTAGAATCAAGCTAAAATATATATGTAATATATGAGAGCCGAGCCCAAACAAGTCACTACTCGGCTCGACTCATTTACAACCCTACATGTCATGTCCAAAAATATTTAAATTTTAAAGCACGTGTTTGAGGCATGTCCGCATAAGACACACGTGTCCAACATAGGTACAACAACTCCATATAAAGTGTTCGTGTTTCAATGGTACACATTTATATTTTTATGCATGGGTTAATTACAGTGACATATGTTGAGGTTTGCGTAAATTACAGTTAGATATAAAATTTGTATTTTATTATTAATTAGCACCATGAGGCTTAAAAAGTTGCCACATATCCCCTAATGATTTTTGAGTTCATGAATTGTCACTCTTGCCCTTTATAAATTTGTTACTTAATTGACAAATTATATTGTATTTATATTAACTATAATACCCTTCTACTTATATTCAATTCACAAACTTTCTATATCGAGATAAGAATTAAATTCTTTCATTCTAAATTAAGGACTTTATGTGAAGATAATTTTTTTAATTATAGACTGGCTTTAAAAATAATTTTATATATATATATAAAACTTAAACAGTGTACTTTGACATTGTAAACTAGATCGAATTAGTTAGGGTATATTACAGTTGTCTCCTATGAAGTTTGGATAAATTTCACACATGTGGAGTGTTTGAGATTTATTACAATTACGTCTTAAATTTAACCCGTGAGCTCAATAACCCCGTAATAAAAAATTAAAAAGACAAAAAAAGACATTTACTTATGTGAAAAGACAATAGGAACCTTTATACATACTGAAATACAAAAAAAATAAAACAAAATATTAAATTTAGAATAGACTTTTCACTTTAGATTTTAACATATGTATATCTTTGAGGAGAGATTATTTTAATAAACCTCAATAACTCAACCCATGTGAAATTTGTCCAAATCTCAAGGGAAATAAGTGTAATTTACCCATTTAATTAAGATGTCAACGAGCTCAGGGCCAAACATTTCACAACAGAATTGTGAGGATTGTCCTTGCAAGCTATAACCTCTATCATTTATTCATGTTTACAACTATGAACCATGTGTCTCTCCTAAAAGTTAGATACATGATTTATATGTTAAATTCATACTCCCTTCGTCCCAAATTATAGGTCTATTTTGGGGAATCTAATTTTTTAAGATGATGACTTTTGTTGTAGTGTTAGTGAATGAAATACCAACTTTACCAATGGTCTCATCATAGTGATGTGATGGTTTATAGTGTATATGTTTTATAACTTTAATAGTTGAAGGTTAAATTGGTAAATTGACCAAATAAAGTGATTTGACTTTTCAAAAGTGGACACTTATTTTGGGACAAGGAAAAGAAGAAAAGTGGACACTTATTTTCGGATGGATATAGTATTTATTAAGGATGAATATCAACCACTACAATGTCTTCCAAAAAAATGAAGGGGGATTGAGATTGGAAGACCTTGTGGATTAGAATACTGCTGCAATTGGAAAGCATTTATGGAATGCTCTCAAGCCTAAAACTACTAGCCTCTGGAGTAAATGGATTAAGCTGGAATTAATTAAGGGAAATGACTTTTGGCAACTTAAAGTTCCTGATAAAAGGGCCTTGGGTATGTAAAAAGATATTAGGTATAAGAAGTAAATTCAGAAGCTTGATTAAATATAAAGTGAGGAATGGGAGAAACATTTCTTTGTGGAATGATAACTGGTTGTAAGATAATTCTATTATTGAAAAGCATGGGGCTAGAATTATTTATGATTCAGATATGAGGAAAAATGCTATTGTGAGTAATATAATTGTCAACAATGAATGGCATCCACCTACAGCTGTGTCTCACAA
The DNA here is from genome assembly GCA_963922005.1 of Cornus suecica. Classification (NCBI taxonomy): domain Eukaryota; kingdom Viridiplantae; phylum Streptophyta; class Magnoliopsida; order Cornales; family Cornaceae; genus Cornus; species Cornus suecica. Next base: position 30,986,857 of record OY998240.1, read on the forward strand.
GTTAATGGTTTTGAGGGATTATATCCAAAAAACTAAAAAGTAAATGGACTTGAGGGATGATATCCAGAAAACCAAAAAGCCTGATATGAACACCAATGATCAGCTTCTGTGGGTTCCTACTCAGGGTAATTACTCAATCAAGTATGCTTGGGAGCATTTAAGAAACAGAGCAGTTCAGGTTGAGTGGTTCAAATCTATTTGGTTTTCTTCTTATATTCCTAGACATGCATTTGTGTTGTCGACTATTATTCTGAATAGATTGCAAACTCAGGATAAACTCTTATTGTATGGTATTGTACAAAATTGTTTTTTTTTTTTTTTTGTAATTTGCCTTGTGAAAATAGAGAACATATGTTCTTTAATTGTGAGTTCTCTAAGAAAATTTGGAATATAATGGCTCAAGATTTTGGATTAGAGCTTGTTAGGCATAACTAAAGGGATATTCTCCATTGGCGTGACATCCATTGTAAGAGCAAATCCATTAAATCTATAAATGCTAAATTGGAGTTTGTTGCAGTTATCTATATAGTTTAGAGAGAAAGAAATCAGAGGATTTTTGTTGGAGAATGTAGAGGAGAAAATTAGTTGAGTCATGAAATTCTCACTACTATTAATTTTAGAATGCAATCTCTTGATCCATGTTCTATAAAAACATAGTTTGGTTTATGCATATGTTTATGGGAGTTGATATTTGGTAGTGGTTTTGTGTGATTGATGATCAATGAAGACTTAATGTTGAAACCAGGTTTTGTGTGGGCTAATGCCATGATGACTATGTGGCTTTCTGAAGATGTGTTTTATATAGGATTGTTTGGGATTACTAGAGGCAAAATGCATTCTAGTTGATTTGCTGAGTATGCTAATGATTAGAGGAGTAAGGCATGTGAAGGTGAAGACTATTGAAGTTAAGGACTTCTGGTGGTTAGTGACTAGGAATCTAATTATGACAATGTGGTATACTTTTTTTAAGGTTTCTATCTATACTTGTCATAGTAGTTTCATGAAAATTTTAATTTATTTTAACAGGGACATAGTGAGATTTGTATATAATCCCTTATGCTGGGATTTGAGTTTAACTCTTTGGTGGGTTTGGGGTTACCACCCTTGGGATATGCCCCAAGTAAGTTTGTAGGCTTCTAGCCTTGGTTTTTTTTTTTTTTATAATATTGACTTACCTTTCAAAAAAATATATATATATTAACCACTACATGGTGATTGTTGGGAGTTAACTCATCGATTGGTTATAGCTTATAAGGCCTTTGACGTATAAATAGAGGTCGTTTTGAGTTTGTAATGTAAGAGAAAAATCTTATATTATGTAGTGTTTATATTTGTAATGGAAGTGTAAAACTCTAGTGAAGACTAAGGCCCTGTTTGGTAACATGGGTTGGTACCATTTTTTTGGTTTTGGTGTGAAAAGATGGTACCAACCTATGTTTGGTAAAATAGTTTTGGGTCAACAGTATTGGCACCATTGGCACCAAATGACCAAAATTTGGAACCATGTGAATTGATGATTTTTGGTGGTGCGGCAACCAAAACCAAAACCAAAACCAAATGGTTGCACCATCTCACCCCAAACCAAAATTAAATAGTTGCACATATTAATATTAATATATTTTAATATATTAATATTAAAATATATTTTTGGAAATTTAATATATTTTAATATTATAGTTTTATTATCTTTCCTAAAAATTAATATATTAATATTAAAATATATTTTTGGAAATTTAATATATTTTAATATTATAGTTTTATTATCTTTCCTAAAAATTAAAATAATATATTAATATTAATATATTAATTTTTAAAATATTAAATTAATATATTAATATTAATATATTTTAATATTATAAATTTTAATATTTATAAATAAAATGTGAAACCATTCCAAGTTACCAAATATGGATTGGTTTCAGAATTTCAACCCATACCAATTCTACCAAACATGGTTTGGTTTTTCAGCATCACTTTTTCTTACACCAAAACCATCTGCACCAAACATGGTTCCAATTTAAAATAAAACCACACCAAACCAAATCCAACCCAAAACCAAAAACTAACACCGCACCGCACTATTACCTAACGCACCCTAAGGGATGGATTTGCAATCAGGAACCAAGTATTTTTTTTACTATTTGAAAGGTCAGCATATTATAAGGAAAAAAGGACTAAACCTTATAGGAAAGCATGAGATACCCCATGGAGTACAACAAAGCCCCAAGGACTAAGCCTTGCAAGAGATCATACATCAAGGTTAATATTGTTGATTATATAAATATATATATATATATATCTAATAGTCTAATTCATTGGGTTATTTGTTTCTTTATGCCATGTATATTGAATTTTTTAAATTAATGTATACACTTATGTAATTACATCTAAGATTGTTTTTTTTTAATGGTAAGATGATATTTATAAATTATAATAAAATAGGCCTTACAAGGAACATATGGGTTTACCCCTGATCAGAGTGATAACCATATCTCCACCAAATGAAAAGAAAAGCTACACAACCAATATACTAAAGCATGAACAATATAGAATAAACATCAAAACTGAATGGATGCCACCAGAAAGAACCATGGATGCTGATCCTTAAAGTCATAGCACAATTGTGTTCTGTTGTAGAAGATTTCCTAAGCACCAGATTCTCATCCTTCCTGCCAAACAATAGAGAATAAAAACATAGAGCACAACATGCTTTGATGCACACACTGATCATCATGCACCATATTAGAATGTTGAAACCAACACAAAGCTCATGTTTCACTCGAAGTAGTTGGTATGTAGACAAATCAAGATTGATAGCTATTAAGTCCCATAAATAAACCACACTCATGAAGACATTAGTGAAAAAGGAAAGTCCCATTTGGAAATAAGAGTCAGGTTCTGAGAAGTGGCTTTGAAGTTTGTTAAAGGAAAAAGAGCATATCTGAAATTATTGGTTGTTTTCTGATGAATCTACTCCAAAGAAGAAAACTCCTCATTATAAATCCTATTATTCCTCTCAATCCAGATTTCATAAACCACATAACAGAAGGCAAGTTTGTTAAGCAATGAGATAAGAGATTTGCCTTTGAGATGTACCACCATCCAATTCACCATAACTTCCCATGAATCATCAGGCCATTCAATCAATCCCTTATGAACAAGTTGTTGCCATAATCTAGAGGTGAAGCCACATTGAAAGAAAAGACACATGTAGCTTGCTGAACTATCCCAATGGAGAGTAAAAAATGTAAAGTGGGCAACCTATCAAGCTGTTCAATCCACACCAAAAAAGAGTGTTTTGGAATACAATGTGTGAACCAGATAATATACTTCCAATCAACTCTATTAAACTTATGTCTTAGCCAAATCCCAAGCAGAAGTTATGGAAAATGAACCATTTGTTGGCAACCAAATTAGCTTTTCACACTTAGTTTGATCAGGCCTAAATTCAGGAGAGAAACCAACTTTAAAATTTAATCAAAACTATGAGTTCAACACTGGAAAATGCCATCCCGAGGCACTGATTAGCCTACTTACAGAAGCATTATGGCCAATACCTGATGATCTGATGATGCTAGCTGGAACAAATTCATGAAGAGGCCCTTGAGGATGCCAAGTCCAAGAAGATTGATTAAGAGTACCCAATTCCCAAAAGTTCATTTGTTTGATCAAGTGGTGCTTAACCCAGGTGGACCAGAGTGATGAAGACTCAATATGCAATAATTTCCATATATATTTTGTTAGAGCAGCAAGATTCCATTCCTCAAGATCTTTAACACCTAAGCCACCCTCATCAAATGGAGCATAAACCCTTCTCTAAGCAACCTTGCATCCCCCTTTACACATTTTACTCCCAGTCTAAAGGAATTTCCTTAGTAAAGCAGTAAGATCATGAAACACTGACTTGGGTATAATAAAAGTAGATGCCCAATACACTTGAGTACAAAATAGAACAACTTTCACTAATTATAATCTCCCACCAAAAGATAAAAACTTACTAGACCAGCTAGTAATTCTATTAGAGATTTTGGATAAAAGAGCTTCACAATCAGTCCTTTCAAGCTTAGTAGAAAGTAATGGAACACCAAGGAATCTAACAGGCAAAGTTTTTAGCTGAAACTGAAGCTTGGCTTGGATTTAAGAAAGAACAACAAGAGGAACACCAACAATAAATATAGTACTCTTAGCATTATTGGGCAACATACCTGAAATTTGGCCAAAATTTTCCAACTCTTGAACAATGCAATTTGTAGAAACCACATCTCCAGCATAAAATAACATCAAGTCATTAGCAAATAAAAGGTTAGTGATTTTATGAGGTTAAAATTTCCAATGATAATTGAAATCAACATTTGCTTCTGTTGCTCTTGCAAGAATACTAGTGAGTACCTCCATTGCTAGTACATAAAGATAGGGAGAAAAAGGATCACCCTACTTAATGCCTCTTGAGCTCTGAAAATATCCCTTATAGACTCCATTTATATTAACAGAAAACCTCAGAGTAGTAACACATATCATAATCAACTTGATAAAAGAAGAAGGAAATTGAAAATCCTGTAAAACAACTTCAAAAAATTGCCAAAGAAACAATGTCACTTTAAGAGCTATTCTTGGAGTACCATCATCTCTATGATAACCTTTCAATAATTCATGAGCCAGAAGAATATTGTCAGTGATACTCCTGCCTGGAATGAAAGCCCATTGGTTTAAGCTCACACAATGCTTTAAACAAGGCTTAATCCTATTTGCAATAATCTTGGTTATGCACTTATATAAGGTATTGCACAAGGATATAGGCCATACTCGGAAACAAGGCTTCATCCCCAATGATGTTCCAAGTATGCTTATAGAAAGTTGCATTATACCCATCACAACCTGGAGCGTTCCCATTCTTTATGGAAAAAAGAGCAAGCCTGATTTCTTCAGTTGTGACATGAGCAGTTAAAGCTTGAAAATAATCATGAGATAATGGCTGCACAAATTCACTAAGATCGGGAACAAAAACCATTGGTCTAGCTTGAAGAAGAGTTTGAAAATATTTCATAAACTCTTTTTGAATTAAGTGTGGATCAGAGAGTCTAGTTCCAGCTCTAGAAGTTAATGAAAGGATTGCATTGGCCTTTAACCTGTAATTTGCCACTTTATGAAAAAATGCAATATTTTTGTCTCCCAGCTACATTCATTGTATTATTGACATTTGTTTATTTTAAGATTCTTCAGCTCTGGAAAGATCTAAATAGGAAACCAAACAACTTTTCCCTTGAACCTTAATAGCCTCATTTCCTGGATCAGCATCAAGTTGCAATTGGAGATAATGGAATCTTTATTTAGTGTCAAGAACTCTAGAAGAAAGATTACTATAACACCTCAAGTTTAAAGCTTTCAACTCCCTCTTAAAAAGTTTTAGCTTATGAGTGACTTTGAACATGTAAGAGCCTGACACCTGTGTTTTGCAGACTCTATGAACTCCTCATGCTGCAAAAGATGATTCTTAAATCTGAATGGTGCACCATTTGTAGGGACAACATCTTGGAACTTGACAAAAATAATAAAGTGATCAGAAATACCTCCTGGCTCAAAAATAGCTTCAGAAGCAGGAAACACCTCATTCCACATTTTATTTACTAAAACCCTATACAACTTCCTAAAAATAGTATCATTTGACCATGTGAATCTAATGCCAGAATATTTAAGATCCAAGAGAGTTGCTTCATCAAGACACTCTCCAAATTCTCTCATACTAGAGTCCTAGGCAGCTGAGCCTACAAAATTATCATGAGAATGTCTTAAAGCATTAAAATCTATAACAAACATCAATGGAGCTACGACATAAGAATGAGTCATGATACACGTCAATTGAGGTTAAAAATAATGCTTAAGAACATAATCTTATGACGACACTATTTTACGTATCGCAAGTGCACGAACCGTATTGTAATACAGTTCGGCTTGAGAAAGGAAATATCGATCTTATAGAGACTTGAATTTATTCACTCTAGTAATCTAAATGTACTGAATTATGGTTTTGAAAAGTATTTGTTTGGTTTGAATCTACGATCTAAGAAAACTAATTAAAAACAAGAATTATATTGTGCTTGTGATTCAGAGTAGAGAAAAACTAGGATTTTCATACTCCACCACTAACCGAATAATATAGCTATCTACTTGATCAATTGTAAGAGGGCGATCCATCACTCGTGAATCAAACTGTATCGCAAATAGTCGAATACATCCCAAAAAGGATACCGTCCACCAAATTTGCTACAACTCATCTCCGGTCAAAGTGTGATTAGTGCATGATATCTACATTACTCTAATATACTCCTACAACATGAAATTAAACTAAAACATGTCTATATCACCTTGCCGATGCATGACCTATGTAAATATAGGGTTTCGGGTGATAAACACCATTGTGTAAAAAATCACGATATGTTGGAGAACACCAGATAAATATGATTGATTGAGATAATGCATTCATTCAATCTAAGACAAAAATATAATAAATATAAAACCCCTTATATTAAATAACTACGGTCTCTGATCTACACAATCATCATAGATGTGATCTTTAGTTTCCCTTTGTTATAATTGAAATAAATAAATAACTACATTACTTGGCTAGGGTTTTTCTAGAAAACCTTAGATACCGGTTTAGTTGCTCATGGTGGAAGGAGACTGCATCGTTGATGTAAAAATGTCATCCATGATCGTCTCCTCCCGATCTCTAATATCTAAATGGCTCCCTTCTACAAAATATATGAATCTCAAAAGATAGTGCTATGAAAATTATGTAATTAGAAGCCCCCTAGCTCTGGTCCAGACCTTGGTATTTATAGAAGAAGTTGAGAAGAATCCTGTTTGTATTAGACTTGTCCCACTAGGAGTAGGATTCCTCTTTGATGTGTTTCTCTTCAATTCTGAGCCAAACCCCATTTATATGATGTAGATACACCTTATACACTTGCTTGGAAGTATTGAAGTCAAACACAAAGTCATCCGGGTCAAAACGGATCAATTCGTGTCAAACTGAGATTTTTGGCCGAATCTGCAATTTTTAGTTTTTTCCTGCAGACACGTTTTACTCTTTTAATCATAACTCAAACTACACAACTCTGATTGATGCGTACTTTAGCTTGTTGGAAAGCTAACTTCAAGCTCTTGAGTTTAGGCTCAACAATCAATCTATTTAGACCTGTTTTAACCAAGATATGGTCATTTGAAGTTGGTTGAACCTATGCTTGAGTGTAGTTCATGAGTAGGCATTATGCGTAGCTCCCCAGCCATGTGCGTAGCTCATGCATAGAAATGGTGATTCTAGCCACTTTCTGCTTACTGTCTGCGTAGCTCATGTGTAGGAAAAACATCAAAATCATGTTTTTCAATGCTTCTTACGTTTGAACTCCCTCGACTCCGTTAGTGTGTTTCCCAAAGTTTCGGCTTCGAAAAATGTCATTTTTGCCCTCCGGGAGACACTTTTTGCTTGAAAACTTCTCATTTTATCTCCTTTTGAGTTTAGGTATAAGCACATCTGATGAGTGCCATATGTTGCCCATTTTAGACACCTAACTCAATATTGTTACGTTCTATCATTACATTATTTGGTATTTTTATGCGATTTGTGTGTTAAAGCATGTTTCAAGAGCTTAACGAAGAAACGAGCTAACTTTGGTGAATTAACCAAAGAAATGCTTGTATCTATCCAAGAGGAAAGTAAAAGAGGAGTTTTCAAGCAAAAAGTGTCCCAGAGGGCAAAAATGATATTTTTCGGAGTCGTAACTTCAGGAAACATACCAAAGTAGTTGAGGGGGTTTTAACGGAGGAATAATAAAGAAAAATGGTTTCCAAGTATTTTGCTATGCTTGAGCTGCGCTTACAGTAGCTAAAAGTGGCTAGAAAGTGCTAAAACTACGCTTAAGCTACGTTTGACATTTTTGGCCTAGAGTAAGCAACGCTTAAGCATAGTAACCCCTATGCATAAGCGTAGGGGGCCAAGCGTAGGAAAACTGCAGAAAGATGAGTTTCGATCCAATTTGAACTCTTTTGACATATCTTCGACTCCAACACCTCTAAGTATGTGTATATGACATATTTTATATCAGATTGATGGGTTTGGCTCAAATTTGAGGAGAAACACATTAAAGAGGAATCCTACTCAAGTGGGACAAGTTGAATACAAACAAAACTCTTCTTAACCTCTTTTATAAATACCAAGGTCTGCTACAAATATTAGGGGTTTGGAATTTACATAATTTCCAGAGCACTTTCTTTGGAGATTCATATCATTCAAAGGAAATGATCTATTCAAGACCTAGAGATCCGGAAAAGAAAATCATGGAGGCCGTTTCTAAATCAACAATGCAGTCACCCACCACCATGAGCAACTAATTCGGTATTTAGGATTTTCTAGCAAAACCCTAGCCAAGTAATGTAGTTTTATTTATTTGTTTCAATTGTAACGAAGAGAAACTGTGACCACAATGTGATGATTGTGTAGATTTGTGATCGTACTTATTCTTGACACAAGATCTTATATTTATTCTAATTCTTGTCTTAGATTGAATTAATATATTATTTCAACCAATCATGTTATATTAAACATAGCGTGATATTCTACATAAAGGTGCTTAAAATACTTGAAACCCTAGGTTTACACATGCCATGCCTCGGCGAGGTAATGTAGACATGCTATAGTTTAATTTTATGTTGTAGGAGTAGATTAGAGTAAAGTAGATGACATGTACTAATTACACTCTGTCCGGAGATGGGTTATAGCGAATCCGGTAGATAATATCCTTTAGGGACGTATTCGACTATTTGTGGTACAATCTGATTCATGGTAATGGATCACCCTATTGCAATTTAGCAAGTAAATAAACTATATTATGCGGTTAGTGGTGGAGCATGAAAACTCTAGTTTTTCTCTTCCTTGATCACAATCACAATTTAAATTATGTTTTTAGTTAATTTAGTTATAGATCTCAAACAAATCAAACCTTTTCCAAACATAATTCAATATTTTTAAATTGCTAGAGTAAATAATCTAAGTTTCTATGGGATTGATATTCCATTTCTCAAGCCGATTTGTACTACAATACAATTCGTGCACTTGCGATAGGTAAAACCTTGTCGTCATAAGGGGCCGTTCTTAACCATTATTTTTATCACCCCTAGGCACGCATCAAGTTTTTGGCGCCGTTTCTGGGGACTTGGCATTATTCTTTACTTTAGTAGTATTGCGTTATTATTGATTTTTAAAGTTGGAATTTTTGTGTGATTGTGATAGGTGTCAAATATTAGTCATTTTGACCTCTTAACTCACAATTGTTACGTTATTTCATTCCATTATTTGATATTTTTATTGCGTTTGCATGTTAAAACATGTTTCAGGAGCTTAATAAATAAATGGAGTTAACTTCGGTGAATTAACCGAAGAGTGTGTTCTTTCTATCCAAGAGGAGAGTCAAAGAGGCAGTCCGAGACAAAAATGACTCCTGAAGGGCAAAAACGGCATTTCCAGAAGTCGTCATCTTTAGCAAAAAGTATCGTGGGTTCAAGACGGTCATTTTGGTGCATTCACAGAGAAAATTAATTTTCCATAAAATACCTACACTTCCAGTTTCAAAAAGTGGCTGGAAAACACAATTCTACGCTTAGACCTACGCCTAGAGGGTATGCGTGGACCTACGCTTGAAACGTAGGCTTGGTACACTTAAAGCGTAGGCTAGTTACGCTCCAAGCGTAGGTGCTGCAACTTTTGGTGGTTTTTTGTTGATTTTTTCTGTTTCACTCCCGACTCAATTGGAAGACATGTCTGCGACTTCATACCTCTATATACACTTATATATATGAGAAGTTAGGGTTTGCATGAGTTTTAGAGTGAAAAGACTGAAAAGGGTCTCTCTATGCCATTGCATATATATACATGATCATACATCAGAGTTAGGTTGTTGGTTATTGGGGAGACATTCATTCAAAGAGGTTTATTCATTCAGACTTGCTGCTGTTGAGAGCCATATTTATACCTAGAGATCCGAAGAAGAAGATCATGGAGAGCGTTTCTACATTAACGATGCAGTCACCTTCAACCATGGCTAACTAACTCGGTATCTAGGATTTTCTAGTGAAACTCTAGCCAAGTAATGTAGTTCTTTCATTGTTTTTAATTGTAACGAGGAGTTGACCATACTATGATGATTGTAATAGTTAAAAGACCGTACTGATTTGCAATATAAAATTATATGTTTGTTCTAAATTCTTGTCTTAGATGGAATGAATATATTATTTTACACAACTATGATTATTCAATATGATCCAGAACTCAGATGCTTAATTATGGTTTTCTATACAATGGTGGTAATGAAACTTGAAATCCTAGGTTAACATAGGCCGTGCCTTGGCAATTTAATATAGACACACTTTAGTTTATTTTTATGTAGTAAGAGTATATTAGAGTAATATAATTGGCATGTACTAGTTGGGTTAGTCATGAGACGGGTTGTCACGATTCGGTTGATGATACTCCTTTTTGGGGTCGTATTTAGCTATTTGCGGTATGACCTGATTCACAGTGATGGATTTCCCTCCTATAATTGATACAGTGATGAACTATATTATGCGGTTAGTGGTAGAGTGATAAAAACCCTAGTTTTCTCTCTCATCTGAATCACAACCAATTTACTTTGCTTTCTAGAATAATTTAGATAATTTGGTCTCCGACCGCCAAAACAAACAACTTTTCAAAAATATAACTCATTGTTTTTAAATATAACTCATTGTTTTTAAATTATTGCTTACTCAAGCTGTTGCTATTCTACAAGTGATATGTGCGCTTGCGTAGGGTAAAACCTAGCGTCGTTAAGGTGTTGTTTTTAACCACATATTTTGTACACACCTGACACGCATCAGATTGACAGGTACTCTGAAAAACATAAAGGGATTTAGCAGAGCAGTGAAAGTTGCGTCGTTGGACCTCCTGTGAGTTTTAGTTTAGTTTGATATTTCATGCATAATTTTAGCTTTATTTTTGTTAATAGTTTAGAATTAGTTTGTTTTATTTTTGAAAAAAAAAAAGAAAAGTTTTTCGCCTAGTGCATGAGTGATCGACAATCACTTTTCAATCCCAACGCTGAATTAGTACCTTTTGATCTGGAAATTGAGAGAACTTTTTGAAGGAATCGTCGAGCTAGATTAAAAGAGCTTCGAAGGAAGTTGGATTTTGAAGAGATGGTGAACCGTAATGCACCAGCACGATGAGCTCCAGCTATATCCTTGAAGGGGTATTATGCATCTATAGCTCATGAATCATATGCTGAATTTCCAGAGGATGAAGGGGTCAAGCATTATGAGACCAAATCTAGTGTTATCAACATGTTGCCCAAATTTATGGACTCAGAAATGAGGACCCATATCAACATGTTGATGAATTCATAGATGGCTTCAACCGCAAAAATCAGGAATCTTAGCACTCATGCATTGCGTGTGCGATTATTTCCCTTTTCCTTAAAAGAAAAAGCTAAAAGATGGTATATCACTTTGGATAGGGATGCAAAAATCACTTGGGAAACCTTAAAAGCTGAATTTTTAGAAAAATATTTTTCAATAGGTAGAACCCATGAGGCGCAACACGCAATTACCCATTTTAGAGAATTGCCTAGAGAGAAATTCCACGATGCATGGGATAGATTCAATGAGATTTTACGGAAGTGCCCCCATCTTAAATTTGTTGAGCAAGATATTGTGCGTAATTTCTATCTTGGACTGGGTGCCACTTATAAAAATTTGATAGATGCAACAGTGGGAGGTCAGTTTACACTAAAGCTAGTAGACAAGGTATTGAAGCTGTTTGATAATGTGAGCGACAACTCGCTCCAACACGAGTCAGAAATGCATGCTAGAGATGGAGTCGAAAGGAAATTTGATAAGCTCTTTAGTGTTGAGAGAGATGATGGAATTAGAGACCAAGTAGCCGCATTATGACCTAAACTCGATAAGTTTATTAATCTGAGTCAATCAGCTCCGAGAGAATTCTTAGCTATAGGACTTGACCATTCCCAAAGTGAGTATCAGGGTAATGAAATAATTGCCGTTGATGTGAATGTAGCATGGACCAACTTGAACAATAATCCTTATTCAAATTCATATAATTCGGGTTGGCGTAATCATCAAAAATTATCATATCATTATCAAAATGTGGAGAATCCTCAACCAAGGTTCAATCAGAACCAACAGTCGTTCAATTCCCAACAATTATACAATAATCGTAATTTTTAGCCTAATCCTCAAGCAACCCGTCCAACTAGTTACCAAACATAAAGAAGTCAAAGCCCACCACCTAGACCACCTGCTTCTATGACAGTGAACTGGAAGAGACCTTAAGAGGCTTGCAAACATTATGGGCTCTCACTCCCAAGCCATTTCAAAGTTAGAAACCCAAATGGGGTAACTAGCTAACATGTTGAATATACGAGAGGATGGGAGATTTCTTAGTCAGCCGGTGGCGAATCCAAAGAGTAGACAAGAGATGGAACTTGGATCATTTACTAAAAATACTCATGAGATAGTCCAAGCCATCACGACTTTAAGAACTGGAAAGGAGGCGAATAATAGGATTGAACAATAGTATGAAGAAAGGATAGGAAAGCGTAAGGTGGCTGAAGAGGTACAGAAAGATCAATCTCAAGGAGGAGGAAGATATAGATCAAACATTACCAGAAAAGCCGGATAGGGAAAGTTATGAAGAGGTAACACATTTTCCTCAACGTCTTCGAGAGTTAACCAAATATGGTAAGCATAAAGAGACAGACATGTTGGACACATTCCGACAAGTCAAGATCAATTTGCCTCTCTTAGACATCATAGCCCAAATACCCGCCTATGCTAAGTTTTTGAAAGACCTTTGCACTCAAAAGAGAAAAAGTAGATAAAAAGTCTCTAAGAAAATTATGTTGATTGAACAAGTGAGTTCATTGCTATTAAGTAACACACCACCTAAGAGGAAAGATCCCGGTGCTCCCACTATTCCATGTGTCATTGGTGACCAGGAAATTGGTAGAGCTATTCTTGATCTAGGTGCGAGTGTTAACTTACTTCCATATTCAGTTTATCAGTAGCTAGGGTTGGGAGAGCTCAGTCCTACCTCGGTCGTGCTTCAATTAGCAGATAGATCAATCAAGCAGGCGAGAGGGATTCTGGAAGATGTCATTGTTTAGGTGGACAAGTTCTACTTTCTAATAGATTTCATAATTCTCGATACAGAACCTGTCTAGGATTTGAAGAAACATATCCCTGTAATATTAGGAATGCTGTTTTTAGCTACGGCTAATGTGTGTATCAATTGAAGGACATGGGCTATGAATTTATCTTTTGGAAACTTGAAGGTGCGAATGAATGTGTTTGATGCCAATCATCAACTCTCGGAGTCAGTTGAATGTTTTTATATTGACGAGATGGATGTTATAGTAAAAGAGTTCGCACCAAAGATTCTAGAGAAAAATGAGTTAGATTTGTTGATGATTAGAAAGGTTGGAGATTGAACCAGAAGACTAGGATGAGCAAATAAGGTAGAATAATGAGGATATTGCTGTAATTGAGACTGCATTATACAACTAGTCATGGAAAGTGCCGATTGAGCAGCTTCCTACGCTCTCGAGTACACCACCAATACCATCTCTAATAACTCCTTTGACCTTGGAACTCAAGGAATTGCCTGAGAAGCTGAAATATGTTTTTTTAGGACCAGATGAGACTCTTCCTGTAATTATTTCATCAAAGCTGACAAAAGAATATGAATTGAGTCTAGTCAAGGTCTTCAGTGAGAATAAAGAGGTGACAGGATGGAGTGTTGCCGATATTAGAGGAATAGATCCCTTAATTTGCATGCACCACATACATTTAAAGGAGACTGCAAAACCATAAAGGGAAATGCAACGGAGAGTGAACCCAAACATGAAAGAGGTGGTGATGAAGGAGGTTGTGAAGTTTCTAGATGCGGGTATCATACACCCCATATCTGACAATACAAGGGTGAGCCCTACACAGGTGGTACCAAATAAATCATGTATCATAGTTGTGCTTAACTCTAAAGGTGAGTTGATCCCACAATACACCACCATTGGGTGGCGTGTTTGCATTAACTATAGAAAACTGAACTCACACACTAGGAAGGATAATTTTCCATTGCCGTTTATTGATCAAATCCTAAAAAGGTCTGCCGGACAAAGCTATTATTACTTTTTGGATGAATATTCCGGTTACAACCAAGTGGCGATTGATCCTGCTGATCAGGAGAAAACCACTTTCACATGCCCGTATGGTATGTTTGCGTATAGAAGAATGCCCTTTTTTTTATGTAATGCGCCAACTACATTCCAGAGGTGTATGATGTCAATATTCTCTAATATGATAGAGAAATTCTTAGAAGTGTTCATAGATGATTTCTCAGTCTTTGGGGTAACCTTTGAGGTCTATTTGAAACATATGACACTCGTGTTAAAGAGATGTAGAGAGACTAACTTGATTTTGAGTTGGGAGAAGAGCCATTTCATGGTTCAAGAGGGTATAGTACTCAGCCACATAGTATCAAAAAGAAGGATCGAGGTAGATAAGGCTAAAATTGAGCTTATTTCAAAATTCCCTCCACCCATGTCTGTTAAATAGATAAGATCATTTTTGGTCCATACCGGTTTTTATAGATGATTATTAGAGATTTTAGTAAGATCGCCCGACCACTATGCAACTTATTAGCTAAAGATGCGGACTTTGTCTTCGATGAAGAGTGTCTTTGTGCTTTTAAGGAGCTTTGTACACAACTCTCTACAACCCCAATCATGCGATCACCAAATTGGTCTCTACCTTTTGAGCTGATGTATGATGCTTCAGATTACGCCGTAGGAGTGGTATTGGGACAAAGAAAGGAGAAATTGCCATATGCGGTGTATTATGCTAGTAAGACTCTAAATGATGCACATATAAATTACACAACAACAAAGAAAGAGTTGCTAGCAGTTGTTTTTGCCTTGGATAAATTCAGATCATATTTATTAGGAACCAATGTGGTAGTATAATTGGATCATGCATCATTGAGACATTTGCTGATAAAGAAAACTCCAAACCCATGCTTATTCGATGAATTTTATTGTTACAAGAATTTGATTTGGAGATAAAAGATAAAAAGGGTTCGTAGAATGTAATAGCAGACAATTTATCAAGGATCATTGTGGAAACTACAAAGGAAAGTGTTTCTCTTAAGGATGCATTCCTGGATGAACACCTGTTAATTACAAAGCCACGGGTCAAATTCCAAATGGTTGGTCTAAGAGTGATAGAGACCAATTCTTTGGCCAAGTTAAATTCTATATCTAGGATAATTTACGATTGTACAAGTATTGCTCTGATCAGATTATCAGAAAATGTGTTCCGAAAAGTGAAGTGTAGATCATCTTAAGATTTTTCCATACGCTAGATTGTGGGGGGCATTTTGGAGCTTAAAAGACAAGTCATAAGGTGGTGTAAAATGGGTTTTATTGGCCAACCATATTCAAAGATGCATTTGAATATTGTAAAGCATGTGTGTGATGTCAGAAGTTAGAATCTATATCTCGACGTGATATGATTCCTTTGACTCCAATTTTGATCGTCGAATTATTTGATGTATGGGGCATAAACTTCATGGGACCATTTCCAAAAGTGGGCGAGAAAAAGTACTTACTCGTAGGGATTGACTATGTGCCAAAATGGGTAAAAGTTGTAGCTACTTCACACGTCGACCATAAGCCAGTTGTGGATTTTGTGTAGTCAAATATTTTGTCAAGATTTGGTATACCACGTGTGATCATTAGTGACGGCGGAAAACATTTTGATAACCATTTTCTCGATGGTCTATGTCAGAAGTACGGTGTCACTCATAAAATTGGTACGCCATATCACCCCCAAACGAGTGGACAAATGGAGATTTCTAGTAGAGAAGTGAAGAATATTTTAGAGAAGATAGTGCGTGTTGATTTAAAGGATTGGCCTCAGAGGCTGAGTGACGCATTGTGGGCTTATAGGATCGCTTACAAGACTCCGATAGGTATGACACCGTATCGGATTATTTACGAAAAAATGTCTCACTTCCTTGTTGAGCTAGAGCACTGAGCATATTGGGCAGTTCGAAGGTTGAACTTCGATCTGAAAAGATCTGGCGCTCAATGGAAACTTCAACTTGCAGAGCTTGAGGAATTACGTAATAATGCGTATGCGAATTCTCGGATTTACAAATCTTGGATGAAGGCCTTTCACGATAGACATATTCCGAAGAAGTCCTTTGAGCCCGGCCAGAGAGTGTGGCTGTTTAATTCGAGACTTAGGTTGTTTCCTGGAAAGCTTCAATCAAGATGGGACAGACCATATGAAATTACAAAGGTTTACCCCCATGGAGCAGTAAAACTCGATG
Source organism: Cornus suecica (assembly GCA_963922005.1). NCBI lineage: Eukaryota > Viridiplantae > Streptophyta > Magnoliopsida > Cornales > Cornaceae > Cornus > Cornus suecica. The sequence goes on from OY998240.1 coordinate 31,003,292, forward strand.
ATCAGGAAAACAAAAGAGATTTACGATGAATGGTCAGAGGCTTAAGCATTATTTTGATGTCCAACTAGTGGAGTGTGTTGTCGAGTCAATGGATTTGACCGCGACAACACATGAACACGATCCCGAATGGTGAGAAACGGCAACGTCGCACCAATGACGCTAAACATTGGTACTAGGGGATGGAAATTAGTTTTTGAACCTAGTTTTGTAGTTTTTATTTTAGTTTGTTAGTTATAAGATCGAGTGGTAGTATCGTCATTGTCACTGTAGGTGTGGTGAAATATTGGGTAGATATGTACCTGGTATCTACACAGGGGGGCTGTGGAGGAACCATTGGTTGAGATTCGGTGGAGAATTAGTATTATAGAGAAGGCCGATGGTGGCTCCTGCTGGAGTAGTGCCTCTGGACATGCCTGCCGAGCCAGATGCCGTACATGATGATGTTGTGCCACCTCTGGGAGAGGGGGTACATGCTCCGAATAGAGAGATGCCTCGGGCCCGTGCCGATGCACCAGTTATTCTTACTCGTTCATAGTTTGATGAGTTGCTTGCAGGGCAGGCGGTGCTGAAAGATTAGCTCTGGCAGAGTAGAGAGGAGACTCGTTAGCTTCGGGATTAGTTGAAGACCAGACAAATGATAGTTTTTACTGATATGCAGATGCGTTGAGAGGAGATTACACAGCTCCGGCGTGTTTGGAGAGAGATGCGTAGCATATTAGAGGCACATACATTTCATGTAGGATTGGATCCACCACCGTTTGATGCCGATGATTAGTTTAGTGTAGTATAGTATTTGTAGTTTTTTTTTATCACTTGAGTGGAATTGTTAGGTGGATATTCTGTTATTGTGCGATTTGTCACCACTTAAACGATCGATCTCTGAGTGTATTTTTTATTTTTTATTTTATAAAATTACCAATTTTCATATTCATGTGATTGTATTTCTCATGTTTTACATTTCCGGAACTATGATGATACATGCGTTGAGAGTGATGTGATTTTTAAGGTTCGATTGAGCTTCGAAATTACACAATGAGGACATATGTGTCTTTAAGCTTGGGGGAGTGTGAGTTCGTATTATATGAGGATATTAGAGCATGTGTATGGCGAGTGTGTAGAAGAAAATAGACCGAATTATTTTTTATAAAAGAACCAAGCCAAGCCTACGTTTGAAAAGAACCAAGCCAAGCCTATGCTTAAGTGCATCCCATAAGCATAGCTTGCTACGCTTGGCTCTACACTTAAGCGTAGGGACCATTGTAGCAAAGCCCAAAAAATTCAACAATTTGACAAAAAAGGGGATTTTCAAATGGTTTTGTGTTTGTACTATATTAGGGTTTAATTAGGAGTAGGTTTTTGAAATTTTTAGGATTTATATAGGAATTTAGACAAAAATCCTAGTTCAAGTAGGAGATGGAATCCAAGTATATGTTAAAATTGGATTGATGGTTTGATTCTATTCTCCAACTCCAAAGATGAATTGAATTCTTTTTCCCTGTAGAATACAAATCATTCATCTATAAATATAGCCTTAGGGGTTCACAATTCCCACAATTCAATACAAAAGCTTTGAGGCATAAAAATATGGTTTCTACTTCTTTTGCTTCTCCTTTTCCCAGTGAAAGTAAGCATGAGCAAAAGAGTGGTTATCAGGTTGAATCTGATCTGAAAGAGTTCTTAGATGATGATGTCGCTTCATGGGTAGTTGATCCTAGAAGGGAAAATAAATTTGTAGATGGAGAGGGCACAAGTATGCAAGTTCCAAGAGCACCATGAATTTGTACACCACCTCATGATTTCACGAAGTGCAGGCTTCAATACGAGTTGATGTTTCTCTCGGACACAGTGAAAAGTCTATTGGTAAAGTCGAGAGTGAAGTTGCTAAGAGAAATAGGGTTGGAGAATTTGGAGAGTCCGACGGGCTTAAGGGTGTACCTAAATTTAGTTTGGAGGTTTTATGAAAGGATGACTATGGAAGGACCGGAGGGAAGAGAAGTAATAAAAGTGAAGATTGTTGAGTGGAGTGATCCTATAATGGTTAATGAAGAAGTAGTTTAAAATTTTTGGAAAATACCACTTTTATGTCCGGATCACTTAAGAAGTTTAAGCAAATCCCGAAGGAATGGCCACTCTCGGAGGCGGACATGATTATGGAGATATGTGATATGCATATTCCAAAATGTACGGATGAAAGTGGGGATAATTACCTTTTGAGGCCGGATTTATTGTATCTAGATTGTGTGCTTAAATCACAAGTATGTCAAAATCATAGGACGAGTTGGAGAGGGCATACAATGATCATAGTTTTATATTGCATACTTAAAGGATATTGGATAACAATGCTGGGGTGGATCATGGGAAATATGATTATGGTGTAACGAATTGTGAAAAGAGAGATAAAAGGTTGGAATTTGATGGAGTTTTATCTCTCTTATCCATTTTTAATTTCAAGAATTCTTGAGGAACAATTGGGCTATAGATTGGGAGAGATGAATGAGAAGTGCTTGTCGTTCATGAAGTGTTACAAAGAAGAAGATTTTGAATATGTTGAAGTATAATCAACTATCAATGCTTTTTGGGGATAATTTTCAAGTGAAAGTGAATGATGAGTGGTAGGAGCAAGGAATGAAGGAATCACAAGTGGATTGGGATTTCTAGGATTAGGTTGTTTTTCATTTAGTAGATAAGTTGCAATTTTCAATTCTTAGTAATTGTAGGCCCTTAAGGTCAAATCATTACAATTTTAATTGTGTAGGGATTATAGGCCCTTAAGGCCAAATCGTTGTTTATTTTTTATTTAATAAAATAATCATTTCTTGTGTTGTATTGAATAATAATTTCCAGAAAGTAATTATGTATTTAATTTCCCCTTGCTATGATATTAGGTATGTGTACTTAGTTGAGTATTTCTACAGGTAGCTCGATTCAAGTTTGGGGGGAAGGACGAGCATAAGGAGTTGAAATTCAGGGATCGCGCTTCAAGGATTACTATATTATTTCTCAATAGTATGATTGTGAACTATGTGGACATGGTTTAATTTAAGTTTGGGGGAAGGTATAGTTGGTTGGTTATAAAGAATGATTGGATTTTGTTTTTAGAAAAGAATTGATTTTTTTTGAAAAATTGTTTATTTTTTTATGCATGAGTGTTTTGCATTACAAGTTGATTAAGTTTATGTTTGTGATGTATGAGTAGTATGTGATGCGATATTCCCACTCATGAGAGTAATGACTAGATTGAGTTAGTGAAGTGATGTGGTTTTACATGGGTGACTGAATTAGTGAAATTGAAACTGAGAATGACAATTTTGACCTATAAGTACAGACACATATTCACTATGGGATAATTAATTGATTTTTGACTATGTAGTTGAAATAGTAGCTTTGCCTATGAAAATGGGAGAAGGGGAGTAGTAAGGAGGAAATCTGAAAAATTTTAATTTTTTTTGAAATTATAAATAAATAAAATGCAAAAAGTAGTTATTCGATCTGAGTAACCGGGCTTCATATCACAAAGTAAGAGTGTTCGCGTTAAAAAGAGAGAAAACTAATGAGCATAAATCCGAAGGAAGAAGATCGAGCCCAGTTGGTTAGGACTAAAAATCCTCGCTGGAAAGTCTGAAGCTTAGAAAGATAAAAATGAATAAAGTGGAAAAGATTGAAAGATGAAGTTTTACATATAAAAAGGCAAAGTTTGATCAATGAAGTAGAATAAGAAAGATTGGTCTACCATAGTAGAATATTCACAAAAATACGGAAGGTTGTCCGGATTGGGAGTAGAGAGTAATGAAGTTATTTCCTTTAGTGGGGACAATTCTCAACATTAGCTTGAGATACTTATTGTTCGGTAGTGAGTGGGAATTTTTGCATTCATGTTATCTTATACATTGTAGCATGACTTGGTTAATGAGTATGTGAATGCATGAATGCGTGAAAATGAAGAATGAAGAAGTTGTGGGTAGTATAGCTAACTCTCACAAGACTTAAATCATCCACTCGGTGTTGCTGAGGGGTTTAAAAGGCTTGTTACACGTGCTAAGTGTAATCGTCAACCCTCACGAAAGCAAGTGATTAGTGTAGAGTAGTTAGGATAAATAAATCATCATAGGATGTCTTTAAAGTTCTCTTGTGTTCATTGCTAAGAGACTAGCAATATATAAGTTTGGGGGTGTGATGAGTGCCAAATGTTGTCCATTTTAGGCACTTAACTCACTATTGTTACGTTCTATCATTATATTATTTGGTATTTTATGCGGTTTGTGTGTTAAAGTGTGTTTCAGGAGCTTAACGAAGAAACGAACTAACTTTGGTGAATTAACTAAAAAAGTGCTTGTATCTATCCAAGAGGAGAGTAGAAGAGGAGTTTTCAAGCAAAAAGTGTCTCCCGGAGGGCAAAAATAATATTTTTTGGAGCCGTAACTTTGGGAACATACCAAAGGAGTCGAGGGGGTTATAACGGAGCAATAATCAAGAAAAGTAGTTTCCAATTATTTTGCCACGCTTACAGTAGCTAAAAATGACTAGAAAATGCTAAAACTACGCTTAAGCGTAGCAACTCTTACGCCAAGTGTAGGAAAGCTGCAAAAAGATGAGTTTCGATCCAATTTGAATTCTTTTGACATATCTTTTACTCCAACACCTCTAAGCACGTGTATATGACATATTATATATCGATTAAAGGGTTTGACCAGATTTGAGGAGAAACACATTAAAAAGGAATCAAACTTAAGTGGGACAAGTTGAATACAAACATAACTCTTCTCAACTTGTTAGTCACTAATTGACCCTAGAGGGAAGGGGGGGGGGGTGAATAGGGTGTTCAAAAATAATTCTAATTCTTTTCGAAATTGGAACACACTCTAAACAAAAATCAGTTTCATAATAAGCAAATGAATGATTCAATTTAAACTTTTCTAACTACTAATTTCAAGACAATATAGCATACAAGATATTCAAGTAATTATGGCATGCAAAATAATCAAGTAAAGAGAAAGAGATAGAGAGATTTGACACCGTGATTTTTTCGAGGTTCGGTAACTCTTACTCCTCGGCTCAAGAACCCCTTCTTGAGACTTTTCCCGATCCTTTCACTATGGCCCTTCCTTCACAGGTGGAATGACAAACCTTTACAACACAAGCCTCTCAAGCTTGTCTCTCAATCAAGAGAACAACCCTTTCTTGAACAATTGGTGGACTTCACTTGTCCGAGATTATAAATTCGTATGTAATCAATAAAATCACTCAAGAATAAAAATACTCAAAATCCAAAGGTTTTTATGGAAGATTAATCATTATAAGCTCAAGTGTTTTTGGTGATTTTTCAATAGCTCTAGAAATATATTCTCAAAGTATATAATCAATGAATGATGTTTGGAGAATAAGAAGAGATACTAGAGGTTTTGATTTTCAAAGAAACTTGAAGAAAATAAACTTTTCAAAGCTTGGTTTCAATGGCTTTTGTAGAGAAAACATTTATGCAGAATTTTTTTGATAGCTTTCCTTTCTCTTTGTATTTCAATCTCTTGGTGTTCTATAAACACATATCATTCTATATATATCAATACATTAGGGTTTTGAAGAATGAATATTGTATTTGAAAGACGAGCCGTTTGAACACCATTTAGCACAATCCACATAACATGGAAAATGTTTTCTGAAAAATCTGCAGGTTTTGAGGATCAACTAGTCGACTACAACATTGTTCTAGTCGACTACTTTGGACCATCTAGTCGACTAAAATGAGTTCTAGCCGACTACATGAAGTAGTCTAGTCGACTCAAGCTCTTTTCAGTCGACTCCTTTGATGTGGATGAAAAACCATTAACTACTAATTGTTTTAGTCGATTACTAGAAAATACACAGGTTTATTCTAGTCGACTGCAACTTGAAAAACATTTAATAAAAATATTTTTCTTTCCGTTTAAGTTCGATAAAGCGTTTTTCATTCCATTTGAGTTCGGTTCATTTTATACTTGAGCTTATACGATAAAATCGACAGATAAAATTACCTTGTTACAATGATCGCTCCCCAACCTATCTACCCCAAGTCTTGAGTCTTCAACTTTTGCCTTTGCCATTGAATTATTTGATTTTCCATTTGTGCTTCAATTTCTTTCACAACTTTTCGCTTTAGATCAAGCTTTCTTTCCGAGCTTGCATTCTGAGTCGTTTCCTTTCCGAGATTGTTTTCCGAGTCGTTTACCTATCTTTTGCTGAAAACATAAACTCGATAATTCATTAGTATCAAACACTCTTTTAATGGTTTGTTATCATCAATTTTGGAATTGTTTGCCGAAAGTAAATTTCAAAGCCAACAATCTCCCCCTTGATGATGACAAAACATTTTGTGTTTGCTTGGTACTTGGCGAAACATCAAGTGATGCTCCCCCTCAACATGTGCATAATATTTTGTTCCAATGCTCCCTCTTAGTAAATGAAATTTGCAGTTTAATGGGCATTTTGATACAATATATAAATAGGTGCACATTTGAGATAATAAAAAGAAACAGCATTTCATAGATGATTCAATTTAATACAAGCCGTTTAAGCTAATGAAAACAAGGAAATAACAAACAAGTCGCAAATAACCATAACAAGCCACACAAAAACAGAAATTGCTATTGTCGGATAATGAAATACATGATAATACGATAGCATAATTTCTCCCCCTTTTTGTCAGCGTCGAGGGGTGCGTGAGAGAGGGTGCGAGAGCCCAAGAGTAAGATCATCAAGTGACCCGACGAGACCATTTATACGGCTAGACATTTCCTCATCAAAAAGAATAAGGCACTTGTTAATCAATCAAATTGCCTCCGTATTTTTGTTCACGGTTGCATCAAGGCGCTGAAGAGTCTCCGCATTATTCTGAACAACCCCAAGAATTTGGTTGAGAAGAGCAGTTTGAGAAGCCGATGCACTGTCCAACTGAGGAGCCGAGGAAAAGGCTTCCTGGAGCGGTGCAGAACCGCTAGGAGCTCGGCGCGACCGAGGAGCTAGTGCACTTTCAGAAATGAAATTCCCTTCCGCATCAGAAGAAATATGCATATGCTTGACATGAGTGGCGTCAAGAAAAATAGGGTGATGCTCAGACACTTCATTTGGAAATGAAAAACCTTTCCGCTGTAGTAGATATGTAATGTGCACGGGAAAGAAAAGCGGGCCGGATGGCTTGCGCTGACAGGTAAGTATGACGGAACGGAAAATATAAGCTAAATCAACTCGGGTTCCTGTCATGACGCAGTAAACTAAAAATGCCTCCATACGAGATACACTACTACGACTACCAGTTTTAGGCAAAAATAATGTAAGTAATGACATTATGAATTAATCTAGCCTCGGGTAGTAGCATAGAAGAGAGAATACCGGTGTTCTGCGAAATTTCCTTATCGACGCAAATAGTTCGAACTACTTCAATACAGTCGAACCCATCAGCCATATACCAATCCTTAGAGAAATGACGGATACCGTCAGTCGGGAGTGAGAAAATGCGTTGGATATCGCCGTCATCAACAGATACATCATTACCACACAAGTTGAAATGAAGATGAGGGAGGAATTTCCCCTTGTGATTTTCAAGAGAAGCGTAGAAAGCTTTGACAATTCGCGGAAGTACCGGAATGTCAAGAGAAATGAAAAAATCCCAACCAATTGCTCAGAACAAATCGAATGTTCGAGCCCTAATTTCAGTGCACAAAGCTTGTGTGACAATTCAGCAAGGTGTAGGAGCACGATGATAAAAAATCGTAATGAAATGATTTCTATCATCATCATCAAGAAGAAGCATTTCAAGAAGTAGAGGTTCATTCGAATCCTCTTCCTCTACAACCGTAGGAATGTGTGAACGGGTGGAGCTTTGGCCTCCATCAATGTGTGAATGTTTCCGTAATAGACCGCGAGTCTTTGGTGGCATTGTAGATGATAATGCACAAATATATATAGAAGATGGTGTATATATAGATATATGATGGTGTATAGATGAATGTGAGAAAGATAATGAAAATGAAGAAATTAATTGAAGGAAATGGGTGAAGGATGATAGAAATGTAAAATTAATGAGAGATAGGTGATGATTTGAAGGTAGAAATGGTAGTAGGAGAGGTATTGAGAGGAGAGGGTTTGAAGGTGGGTGAAGATTGAAGGAGGCGGATGGAGAAGATGAGATGAGGGTTAGGTTTTATAGGGTTTGAGTTGACTAGGGCTAGGGTTGAGTCGGTTAGATAGAGGGTTTGAGTCGACTAGGCAATGGTTGAGTCGGTTAGAAGGAGTGATTGAGTCGACTAGGGCTAGTTGTAGGTTCCTAGAAGGAGCATTTAGTCGACTAGAACAGGAAGTAGTCGACTAGAAGGTGCAATATAGTCGACTAAATGGCAATGTAGTCGACTAGAAGATGGTTTGATGCCAAGAAGGAAACTACTGACCAAAGTAGTCGACTATAATGATTTACACTACACAAGATGAGTCGACTAAAACACAAAACAAATAATAAATAAGAAATAAATACACAAAAATAGCAAAAAAAATAAAAATAAAAATTATGACCGAAATTAAGATAAAACATCAAAATCCATAGCCATTCCGATTTCTCGACGAATTTTAGAAAATGATTCGTCCGCAAGTGGTTTAGTGAAAATATCTGCCAATTGATTTTTAGTGTCGATAAAAACCAATTCAACGTCACCTTTAGCAACATGATCACGTAAAAAATGATGCCTAATCTCTATATGCTTAGTGCGTGAATGATGAATAGGATTCTTTGAAACATAAATCGCACCCGTATTATCGCATTTAATAGGCACGTGAGAGAAAGTAAGACCGAAATCAAGTAGTTGTTGCTTAATATAAAAAGTTTGAGCGCAACTACTACCGGCTGCCACATCATCGGCTTCGGCCGTAGATAATGCAATGGAATTTTGATTTTTACTTGACCAAGATACTAATGAGTGTCCTAGAAAATGACAAGTGCCGCTTGTGCTTTTTCGATCAATTCTAAATCCCGTAAAATCGATATCCGAATAACTAATAAGATCAATTGAAGTTCCACGTGGATACCAAAGCCCTAAGTTTATTGTACCACTTAGGTAGCGAAAAATGCGTTTTACAACAAGCAAATGAGATTCCTTAGGACATGATTGAAACGGGGCACATAAGCATACACTAAACATTATATCCAGTCTACTAACGGTTAAATAAAGCAAACTACCGATCATGCCTCTATAATTAGTAATATCAACACATTTACCATTTTAATCTTTATCAATCTTAATAGAGGAACTCATAGGAGTTATGGCATGTTTGCTAGCCTCCAGCTCTTTTCAGTCGACTCCTTTGATGTGGATGAAAAACCATTAGCTACTGATTGTTTTAGTCGATTATTAGAAAATACACAGGTTTATTCTAGTCGACTGCAACTTGAAAAACATTTAATAAAAATATTTTTCTTTCCGTTTAAGTTCGATAAAGCGTTTTTCATTCCATTTGAGTTCGGTTTATTTTATACTTGAGCTTATACGATAAAATCGACACATAAAATTACCTTGTTACAATGATCACTCCCCGACCTATCTACCCCAACTCCCGAGTCTTCAACTTTCGCCTTTGCCGTTGAATTATTTGATTTTCCATTTGCGTTTCAATTTCTTTCACAGCTTTTCGCTTTATATCAAGCTTTCTTTCCGATCTTGCATTCTGAGTCGTTTCCTTTCCGAGATTGTTTTCCGAGTCGTTTACCTGTCTTTTGCTGAAAATATAAATTCGATAATTCATTAGTATCAAACACTCTTTTAATGGTTTGTTATCATCAATTTTGGAATTGTTTGCTGAAAGTAAATTTCAAAGCCAACAACCTTTTCTATAAATAAAAAGGTCTGCTACAGATCTTAGGGGCTTCAAATTTACATTATTTCCATAGCACTTTCTCTAGAGATTCATATCATTAAAAGGAAATGAGTCATTCAAGACCTAGAGATCCGGAGAAGAAGATCATGGAGGTTGTTTCTACATCAATGATGCAGTCACCCAAAACCATGAGCAACTAATTCGGTATCTAGGGTTTTCTAGCAAAACCCTAGCCAAGTAATGTAGTTTTATTTATTTGTTTCAATTGTAACGAGGGGAAACTGTGACCAAACTGTGATGATTGTGTAGATCTGTGATCGTATTTATTCTTGACACGAGATCTTATATTTATTCTAATTCTTGTCTTAGATTGAATTAATATATTATTTCAACCAATCATGTTATATTAAACATAGCATGATTTTCTACACAATAGTGATTAAAATACTTGAAACCCTAGGTTTATATAGGCCATGCCTCGACGAGGTAATATATACATGCTCTAGTTTAATTTTATGATGTAGGATTAGATTAGAGTAAAATAGATGACATGTACTAATTACACTCTGTCCAGAGACGGATTGTAGCGAATCCGGTGGATAATATTGTTTTTGGGATGTATTTGACTATTTGCGATACGATCTAATTCATGGTGATGAATCGCCTTTTTGTAATTGAGTAAGTAGATAAACTATATTTTGCGGTTAGTGGTGGAACATGAAAAACCTAGGTTTTCTCTACCTTCATCACAATCATAATTTAAATTATGATTTTAGTTAATTTAGTTATAGATCTCAAACAAAACAAATCAAACATTTTTCAAACATAATTCAATAATTTGAAAAAGTCTCCGTGGGATTGATATTCCCTTTCTCAAGTCGATTTATACTACAATACGATTCGTACACTTGCGATAGGTAAAATCTTGTCGTCATAAGGGGTCGTTCTTAACCATTATTTTTATCACCCCTCGTCGCGCATCAACATTCTTTGTTATTTCACCAAAATTAGCTCATTTTATTCATTATGCTCCTGAAACACGCTTAGACATGCAAACCGCATAAAAACACCAAGTAGCAGAATGATAATGCATAACAATAGTGAGTTAGGGGCTTAGAATGGACAACATTCGGCACCTATCACACCCCCAAACTTAAATATTACTAGTCTCTTAGCAATGAACTCACATGAGAACTTTGAAAACATCTCATGATGATTATTTATCCTAACTATTCCATACTATCTCCTTGCTTTCGTGAGGGTCGACGATTACATTTAGCATGTGTAACAAACCTTTTAAACCCCTAGGCAATGCCTAGTGGACGAGTGAAGTCTCATGAGGGTTAGGTATACTACCCACAACTTCTCCATCCTTCATTCTCACGCATTCATGCATTCACATACTCATTAACCAAACCATGCTACAGTATACAAATATTCCCACTCACTATCAAATAACAACTATCTCGAGTTAATGTTGAGAATGGTCCCCACTAGAGTAGACAACTTCGTTAATCTCTACTCCCAATCCGGACAACCTTCCATGTGTAAGTGAACTCCCCCTACAACAAATTAATCTACTTTTCATATCTCTTCATAGTTTGCTTCTTTTGCTATATTTTTCACTTTATTTTTTTTCTTTTTGTTTTTCCAACCTAGTGGCTTTAGCAGATGTTATGCCAATGATCCCAAGCTAGACAACTGTAGGTCAACATGTGATAAAGCACCCCCCGAGCTCAATAATCCAGACCATCTAGGCTCAACTTGAAAAGACTTTCTAATTCTTCACTTCTCTTTTTTTTCTTTTTCATAATTTGTTTTTTCTTTTTTTCTTTAATAACATTTAATTTTTTTTGACTCAATTGTTAAAGATCAACTAACTTAACAGTAGAGGTCATATGCATGTGCTTATAGGTCAAAATCTTCTTTCCCGGTTTCAATTTCACTAATTCATTAACCTATGTAAAACCACAACACTTAACTAACTCAATCTAATCATTACTCTCATGAGTGGGAATATCGCATCACATACTACTCATATATCATAAATGTTAGTCACTAATTGACCCTAGAGGAAAGGTTAATAGGGTGCTCAAAAATTATTTCTAACTCTTTTCGAAAGTAGAACAAGTTATAACAATTATACAATTACTTCAATAGTCAAATGAATGATTCAATTCAATCGGTCTAATAAATGTTCACAAGACTAATTATAGCATACAAAATATTGAGGTAAATATAGCATGCAAAATAATGAAGTAAAGAGAAAGAGAAAGAGAGATTGACACCATGAGTTTTACGAGGTTCGGTAACTCCTAGTCCTCGGTTCAAGAACCCCTTCTTGAGACTTTTCCCGATCCTTTCACTATGGCCCTTCCTTCACAGCTGGAATGACAAACCTTTACAACACAAGCCTCACGAGCTTGTCTCACAATCAAGAGAACAATCCTTTCTTGAAAAATTATTGGACTTCACTTGTCCGAGAACATAAAATTCGTATGTAATCAATTATATCACTCAAGAACAAAAACACTCAAAACCCAAAGATTTTTATGGAAGATAAATCAACATAAGCTCAAGTGTTTTTGGTGATTTCTCAATAGCTCTAGATATGTATTCTCAAAGGATATATCAATCAATAATATTTGGAGAATAAGAAGAAATACTTGAGTTTGAAACTTCTGAGATTTTTGCCAAAAATCAGAGTTTTGCTTGCTTCCTTTCAATGGCTTTTTCAGAAAATCTGTGTATGAAAATGAAGGCTTCTTTTTCTCTCAAGTTCAATCTCTTGAATACAAACTACACATCTCATTCTATATATATTAAGGCTTTAGGTTTTTGAGAGTGAATATTGTAATAGAGAAGACAAGAGTCGTTTGAAGACCATTAAACATGTTGCTCAAAAGAGGGAAAGATGTTTCTGTCGAAATTGAAGAAAACATGGAGCATTTCGTCGACTACATAGAGTCTTTAGTCAACTAGATGGTCCCTCTTAGTCGACTAGATGAAGTTCTAGTCGACTACTTGGTGGTGATTAGTCGACTCAGTGATGCTTTAGTCGACTGAATGATGTAGCTTAGTTGACTACTCTTAGGCTTTAGTCGACTCAATTGAAATGGAGAAAAACTTGTTAACTTCTGATTTGTTTAGTCGACTAGGGCTTTGAAGAACACTTGTTTAATTCATTTTTTCTTTCATTTGAGTTCGGTTCATTTTATACTTGAGCTTATAAGATATTATCGACGCATAAATTACGTTGTTACAATGATCGCACCCCAACCTATCTACCCCGAGTCTTGAGTCTTCGACTTTCACCTTTTCCATTGAATATTTTATTTTCCATTTCCGTGCTTCAATTTCTTTCTTGCTTTTTCCTTTTTATGCAAGCATTCTTTCCGAGCTTGTTTTCCGAGTATTTCACCTATCTTTTGCTGAAATCATGAAGTCGATATTTCATTAGTATCAAACACTCTTTAATGGTTTGTTATCATCAATTTTGGTATTGTTTTCCGAAAATAAATTTTAAAGCCAACAATAAACATAAATTCAATTAACTTGTAAAGCAAGACACTCATGCGTGAAAACAAAAAATTTCTCAAAAAAATCAAAATTTCTCCATTTTTTCAACCATTCCTTATAACCAATTATGCCTTTCTTCTAAACATAAATTCAACCATATTCGCAAGGTTGTCCATCATAATCATGAGAAAGAATATAGTTACCCTTGAAGCGCGGTTCCAGAATTTCCTCTCTTCGTGTTCGTTCTTCCCCCCAAACTTGAATCGAGCTACTTGTAGAAATATTCAATAAAACACGCAAACCCAATATCATAGCAAGGGAAGAAGAAATACAATCATCGCTTTCCAAAAATTATTACTCACTATAGCACAAGGAATGAGTCTTTTTTATTTATTTATTATTGTTTTTTTATGAAAGAACTTTGATTTGGCCTTAAAGGCCTACAATCCTATGAATTGAAATTGCATAAATTTAATGAAATACTATTCTACATATCAAGGCTAGAAACTAACTTTCATAGCCTATGACCAATGTTTAATGTAGTTGGTGCGACATGGCCACTTGATCCTAACCTGTATTATGCACTTAATCCACCAAATTGATAAATGACAAAAATTCCAGCCCTGGATCAATATCCTCATAAATCTTTAGTTGCTGACCATGCATCTTGAACCTTTCATTTCCAAATCCTACTTCTCCGTGGGGGGGGACCGATTTAACTCTGTATGGTCTGTCCCATTTTAATCGGATCTTTTCTGTAAACAACTTTAGTTTTGAAATACAATGTCATCCCTTCTGGCCAAACTCAAAAAACTTAAGACGAACATGCTTAGCATTATTCACTCTTATTCAAGCTGTGTAAATCTGAACATCTTCATACGCATAATTCCATATCCTCTCATGCTCAGTTCTTAATCACGGATCTTCCCAAGCATACAACTTATCCACCATGTTTATACTCAACACTCGCTCATCTAGAAATGGATCCTTAAGAGGGGTTTCATCCTTGGTAGGCTCTATGATCGTTCGTGTTAAATGATCATCTCTAACAGTCTTCACACCCTTTTATTCTTTCAATATGATATCCTCTTGATCTTACATTAAACAATACAACATAATATCAGGAAGCTTATTTTCAGGCACTAATTCTTGTGGAGGAATAAGTGGAGGTCTAGGTGACTCTCTTGATGCTCTCTCTAGCTGCGAGTACAAAACAACTTCTAACGCAACGATAATTTCCAAATTAGATCGCTATTGATCTTCCCAGTTTTTAAAATTTGCTTTCGACCTTTTCATCACAGCCTCCAAATGATCTTTTGCAATACTGTGAGGTACAACTTCTTCAACCATCTCATTAATATTATCTATGTTAAAACACTCAGGTGGTTTAGGTAGTTGATGGTTAATATCAAAGACATTCATCCACATCTTTAGGTTCCCAATAGATAGATCCTTAGCCCCTGTTCTGCAATTAATGCACACATTTTCCATAGCCAAAAAGGGTATTCCTAAGATAATAGGGATATGTTTCCTTGGTTTGTGGTCAAGTTCCATGTCTAGGACTACAAAGTCTACGGGATAGTAGAACTTGTCCACTTGAACAATGACATCCTCTAGAATTCCTCTCGATTGTTTAGTTGATCTATCTGCCAATTGAAACACCACCGAGGTAGGATTGAGCTCCCCAACCCTAGTTGCTAATAGATTAAGTAAGGTAATTAATTAACACTATCACCGAGGTCAAGAAGAGCTCTATCAATCTCTTGGTCACCAATAATAAAAGAAATAATGGGAGCACCGAGATCTTTATGCTTAGGTGGAGTATCACTCAGTAGGAGTAAGCTCACTTGTTCAATCAAAAAAATCTTATTTAGGACCTGTGATGTCCCACATTGCCCGGGTAGAGGTCTGGGGATGTGCTCATATGTGTAGTGTTGTCTCCAATTGGTATGAGGCCTTTTGGGAGGAGCCCAAGAGAAAAACCGTGCGGGTTGTACCCAGAGCAAACAATATCATACCAAGTGTTGGAGTGGGGTGTTACAATTGGTATCAGAGCCAGAGCCCGACCAGAATTAAGTGTGGGAGCATGCACATCACCCGTGGGTTGCCAATGAGAATGCTGGGTCTCAAGGGGGGTGATTGTGATGTCCCACATCGCCCGGGTAGAGGTCTGGGGATGTGCTTATATGTGCAGTGTTGTCTCCAATTGGTATGAGGCCTTTTGGGAGGAGCCAAAGAGAAAAACCGTGCGGGCTGGGCCTAGAGCGGGCAATATCATACCAAGTGTTGGAGCGGGGTGTTACAAGACCTTAGTTCTACTTCTTCTCTTTTGAGTACAGAGATCCTTTAAAAATTTGGCATAAGCTGGGATTTGTGCAATAATTTCCAAGAGAGGTAAATTGATCTTGACTTGCCGGAATGTTTCCAATATGTCATTCTCCTTATGCTTGTCATATGAAGTCGACTTTCAAAGACGTTTGATCTTCTTCTTCCTCCTCTTAGGGTTGATCCTTTTGAATCTCTTCAGTCACCTTTCGCTTGTTCATCCTCTCCTTGAACTAGTTCTCAACCCTATTCTGCACTTCCTTTCCACTTCTCAAGGTAGTAACGACTTGGACTATTTCATAACTATGTTTATTAAATGAAACATGCTCCATTACTTGTTTATTCTTTGAATTAGCCACCAGTTGACTAGTAATCTTCCCTTTTCACGCCTATTCATCACATTCGCTAGTTTCCCTACTTTGGTTTCTATCTTAGCGATGGATTGGGAATAAGAGTTCAATAGTTGGACATGAGAGTTTAGCAATTGGATGGCCGCCTGAAGTTGGTTATATTGGTTTCTAAACTCTCTCAAGGCACTCATCATTTCATCCTCAAAACCAGGTGGTCCAAGTGGTGGAGTTTGATTTTGAAACTGGGGTTGATCTTGGTTGAAGGGTCGAAATGATTAGGTATTATTAGACTGAAAATTCTGAGTACTAAATGGTTATTGGCTTCTATTGAAACTTGATTGAGGAATTTCAGTGTTCTGCGAATGATATGACAAATGTGGATGATTACGCCAACCCGAATTGTATGAATAGGAAAAAAGATTATTGTTCGGGTTGGTTTAGGTTGTACTCGCATCAACAACAACTATCTCATTGCCCTGATATTCACATTGGGAAGGGTTAGGTCCTATTGCTAACAATTTTCTAGGGGTTGACTATCTTAGATTAATGAATTTGTTAAGATTTTGTCCTAATGTGGCTACTTATGACCTTAGATCATCACATATTTTCTACTTCGAAAAAACCTTCTCATTTCCTACTGACTCCTTCTCTAGCTCGCATTTCGGACTCATGTTGAAGCGAGTTATCGCTCACATTATCAAATACCCTCAAGACTTCCTCTACTGGCTTCAGTGTAAACTGACCTCCCACTGCTGTATCTATCAAATTTTTATGAACCTCATTAAGTTCAAGATAGAAGTTTCGTGCCAAATCTTGATCTATAAATTTGTGATGGGGACACTTTTTCAAAATCTCATTGAACCTATCCTATGCATCGTGGAATTGTTCACCGGGCAACTCTTTAAAGTAGGTAATTGTGTGTTACGCCTCATGGGTTCTACCTATTGGATAATATTTAAGCAAAAAATTATATTTTATGTTCTTCCAATTGATTTTTATTTCCCTATCCAAGTTAATATACTATATTTTAGCTTTCTCTCTCAAGGAAAAAGGAAACAATCGTACACACAACGCATGAGTGTTAAGATTATCGATTTTGGTTGTTGAGGCCATCTTTATGAATTCATCAACATGTGGATATGGATCCTCATTACTGAGTCCATAAAATTTGGACAACATGTTGAGCACACTAGATTTGATCTAATAATGTGTGACTCCATCTTCTTCTGGAAATTCAGTATAGTATTCGTGATTCGAATGTGCAAAGTAGCCCTTCAAGGATGTAGTTGGGGCTCGTCACGCATCTGCATTGTGGTTAGCCATCCTCTCAAAATCCAACTTCCTTTCGAAGCTCTTATAATCTCTTAGCTTTACAATTCTTATGAAAAGATCTTTCGATCTTAGGATCAAAGGGAGCTAATTCAGTGTCGGGATTGAAAGGGGATTGCCAATCGCTCATGCACAAGACCAATTTTTTCTAAAAATAAAACTAATTACTTCTAAACTATTCTAACTATTAATAGGAAATAAAGCTAGAATTATGGTAAAATTAAGCTATACTAAAACTCACAAGTGGTCTAATGACACAATCTTCAGTGTTATGCTATTTCCCTTCGTGCTTCTCAATATACCTGTCAATCACACAAAAATTCCAACTTTAAGTACACTACAATAACTCAATTCTACTAATCTACTAAAGTTAATAATACTGCCAAGTCACTGGAAACAACGCCAAAAACTTGATGCGCATCAGTTGGGGTTAAAAATAGTACTTAGGAACAAACCCTTATGACGAAAAGGTTTTACCTATCGCAAGTGCACGAATCGTATTATAATACAGATCGGGTTGAGAAAGGGAATATCGATCCCACAGAGACTTGGATTTATTCACTCTAGTAATCTAAAAGTACTGAATTATGGTTTTGAAAAAGTGTTTGTTTGGTTTGAAATCTATGATCTAAGAAAACTAATTTAAAACAAGAATTTTATTGAGCTTATGATTCAGAGTAGAGAAACACTAGGGTTTTCATACTCCACCACTAATCGCATAATATAGCTATCTACTTGATCAATTGTAAGAGGACGATCCACCACCCGTGAATCAAACTGTACCGCAAATAGTGATAAGTGCACAAAAGTGATAATTTAAATGTCGAAATAAACCTTTAATTTATCATTTTATTGTATAAGTATTCTAATATATATGTTTTTGTTTCTTATAGGTATAATTTGGAAAAAGAAAAGAAAATAAAGAAAAGAAGATGAACTTGGTATGGATGGGTTCATGCATGCATAGATATATATGCATATAGTAGTAAATACATGTATATGTATAAGTGTGTGTGTGTACATGTCCAAGATTGGTGGGATATGAAGACCCACTAAAAAGTTGGGAACTTGAAGTTAGGTAGTGTGACAAGATGGTGCACATCTCAAGACTCTTTAAATTGAAAGATCAGATTGCTCATTTCAAACCTATCATCTCAGAAATTCAAATTGGAGATAAGACCCAATAATTATATCAAGTGAGACTTATATATATGGGTGTGATAGAGCTACAGAGGGGGTGGAAAAAGTGAGAGTCACATTGTATCAGTTTCATATCTCTTTTGTATTTTTTCTTTATTAATGAAAAATCATTCAATTACCTTGTTTGATCTTTCGATTAATATGCTAGCTTAAACATCATTCTCGAGGGGGTGATGAAGCCACCATGGGTAATAGATAAATAATTTTTATTTTTATTCTTATTGTTTAATTATCTTCCCGATAGTTTTCATTTATGAATCTCAATGACAAAAACCTTACAATAGAGGTTGGAATCTAAAAATAGAAGGGGGATTTTACGTGATTACCAATTAATGGAAATATGGGGAATGTCTACTACTATTTACATTTTATTTAAACCAAAATAATAGAGGGAGGATTTTATGTGATTACCAATTAATGGAAATACGGGGAATGCCTACCAATATTTATGTTTGTGTTTAATAGGTCAAAAAAGAATAAAAATAAATAATATTTATTTATATAGACCCGGGTGGTGGATTCTCTTCCATTGAGATTTTTTCATCATTTGATAATTTTGTTTTGTTATTTTAGTTTAGTACTCAAAAATTCAAGAATTGTATTAAATAATTTCTTTTTATTCTTGAAAGTTAAAGTTGTGGATCCGAGTCTCAAAACGAGTTCCAAGTTCAGAGTGGTTCTACACTACTTGTTGCTATACTATTTTAAGTAAAGTATTTATGGGTATAAATTTTTGTTTACCGGGTGTGGTGAAGCAACGACAAATATCATCAAACCGCGACCCGTCAAATTGCGTCGTTGCCCCTTTCAACATTGACATATCGAAGTCGGAGATTCATAGCTGAAAAAAAAAATCGGGAATCCACCCTAACCTTATGTCCCTCCCTTTCTCTTTATTTTATTTCTTTTTCTCCTCTTTTTTATAATTTTTTTTAATTAAACAAAATTTATTTAGAGTTTTCTAACAGATTGGTTAATATCTGTTATTATTTTTTATTTCATTTTTTATAAATAAAAAAGAAGGAGAAAGCAAAATATATTGGTCAAACAGGTGCTAGGTGGTGCTCGGTGGTATGAATGCAAGTTAAAGATATGCTGCCATTTATTATGTGCGTGTTGAACAAACGTGCACATCTTTATTTTGGGTTCAGTAGCATTTATTGATTTCAAAATAAAAACTAAATTGTTCCAGAAGCTTTGGGTACACGCATTCATATATATTCAATACCTTTGGAAACAATGTTAGCTTTTACGATTGATTGGAGTAACATTTTTGAAGCTTTTAATTGATTCACAGTAGCAATTCTCTTGTGGGTCCCGTAACTGAAAGAAAAAAAGAAAAGAAAAAGGAACCAGATTGATTATTAATTTTTTTTTCTATTATTTATTTACTCTTTATCTTCTGATTACATATTTATTTCTTTTGCTATTTTTATTTTGCAGGAGTAATCGTACCAGCTCGACATCCAGGTTCCATATATCTAAACTTTAATTCCTATTTTATTTTAATTTTCTAGATTAAATAAAAAAAATTGCATGCGAATTTTAGGATAGAATAACATTAGACGTTACCCTAAGTTCCCTTTATTATTATTATTTAATTTATTATATATATATTTTTTATTTTATTTTTCTAGATTAGGTGAACTTAGTTTTTCTAGGTGAATTTTGCATGCGACCTCTAGGGTAGAATAACATCATACGTAACCCTAGGCTCCCGTTATTTGTATTTAATTTATTTTCATATATATAATTTTATATATAAAAAAGATTTTTTTATTTTTTTGTATATTTCTTTCTTATTTTTGTTATATTCTTGTCTTGCTTATGCATATTTCAATTAGCATTTTGTATAAAGATAGTTAAGGGCAAAAAACTCCCCACAAGATACGGTTGGGATTTCATCACCCGTTTCCGTGGCCCACAAATCACAAAAATTCCTTACATTTGTTAAAACATGAGTCAGATTTGATTAAAATTCATTAGAAATAAGTCAATCAGGGTTACAAGCTCATAGGCCCTCTAGGAAGGAAACTATTGGTAGTCACTCCAGTGAGTCATTATCAAATTGATAAACGGTAGGACAATTCTGTCTAGGAGTGCGGCTGAACCAACATTAAGCAGGTCTAGTGCCTCACTACACTTTCCTGGGAATTACTCCGTTGTTAGATTGACGACCCTTAACTGGTAATCTATCGGCTTAATCTGGAATAGAGTATGAGTTGTCTAATTAGGAGAGAATTAATTTGGAGACCATCCTATTAATTCTCTACAAGATTAAATTTAAAAATTCACCACCTTTGAATTTAATCTCAATATAACAAAGCCAAAATTTTTGTGTAATTTGACCCTCATCTAGCCGTTTTTGGTTTCTTTTTATTTATGCTTCAGTGGTTGCAAGTTAACAAGTGTTTTGTTAGGTTTCCTAATGATCTGTCACTCCTTGATTTAGAAGAAAAATCAATTCCCTTGTTATATCTGTCATCCATCAATAATTCATCAATGACTGCACCAAGAACTCTTAATGACCATTTTGCCCCAATCACAGCCAACCTACCAAATTGCATTATTTTATCTCAGAATGATGCCCTAGTTTGAGATTAGACTCACCACAATCAATATGTTGCCAAAATTTCATGGACTCGAAAGTGAACAACCCTATTGATAGGTGCTCAATATTGGTCATTTTTTGCCCCTATCTTGTGTTTTTTATGTCTTTACGTTCCATTACTTGGTATTTTTATCTCGTTTACGTGTGTAAGAATGTTTCAGGAGCTTAATGAAGAAATAAAGCTAATCTCGGTAAATAAACTGAGTTCGTGTTCATTTCTATCTCGAGAAAGGAATCAAGATGTGTGCCAAAGCAAAGAAAAGCTACTAAAGGGCAAAATGGTCATTTCCCGACATCATTATCTCACTAAAGGGCAAAAATGTCATTTTCAGACATTATTACTTCACCCAAAAGCATCGGGAGTCAAAGACGACCAATCTAGCTCAAATATGAAAAATTGTGTTTTTTACAGCAAAAGATGCATAATACCCTACGTCGTCAGAGAGAAAAAGAGACAGATTGGACCTAAGCTACGCTCTTGAGCTATGCTTTGGTTTGTACCCTACGCCCAAGCATAGGTTAAGAGCGTAGGTCCCACCTTATGACCACGTGATCCCTTTATATACAGAAGTTGTTTCGGAGTTATTTCGGAATTTTCCAGTTTTGACCATACTTCGATATTTTAAATAATCGGTGATTCCAGACCTCTACATACAGGCTTATACACATATTTACATCAGATTTTATAGATATTATTTATGTATTATGAAATTACAGAAAAGGGCAACCATTAGGGTTTCCCTCACTTGTCTATAAATATGAGAGGGTTAGGTTTAGAGAGGTGTGTTGGTTTAGAGTTTTGGTTATGATTTTCACGCACGTTCTTTCATAGAGTTCTCACGTTCAAAGTTCATATTTTCTTCCATTGAAGAGAACCACCATTGAAGACCTGGAGATCTAGAGAAGAAGATTATGGAGAGTGTTTCTACACTGACAATGCAGTCTCTTTCCTCCATGATCAACTAACTAGGTATCTAGGGTTTTCTCGTAAAACCCTAGCCAAGTAATGTAGTTCTAATTTTATATTCAATTGTAGAGAGGGGAAACCGTGACTATACTGTGATGATTGTGTTAGATGAGAGACCATTTTTATTCGTGATACAAGTTTATATATTTGAATTAATTCTTATCTTAGACTTTTTAAATATATTTATCTTACACAATCACAATTATTCACTATGGGCTGGAACTCGAATGCTTAATCTATGGTCATAAAACTCGAAACCCTAGTTTGACACATGCCATGCCCTGACAAACTGATATAGACATGCTTTAATTTATTTTCATGCTTTAATTTACTTTTCTGCATTTACTTTATGTTAATAGTTAGCATGTACTAATCAATTTAGTCTTGAGATGAGATGTCATGATCTGGTTAAGAGTAATCCTTTTTGGGGTCAAACTGCAGGCGCGGTGCGACCTAATTATCAGTCAATGGATCACCCTCATGCAATTTATATATAATCTGAACTATATTATGCGGTTAGTGGTGGAGTGAGGAAACCCTAGTGTTCTCTCTTTGAATCACAACCATTATTCATTATTGCTTTCTGTTTTATTTTCATTAGTATTAGATAATTCACAAAACCAAATGCTTTTCGGAAAAATATAATTCAGTGTTTTTAGACTATTGAAGTGAACAATCCTCTTCTCTATGGGATCGATATTCCCCTACTCAAGCAAAACTGTCTAAAATTGATCTGTGCGCTTGCAGAAGGGTAAAACCTGAAGTGTCGTTAAGGTGTCGTTTTAACCACATATTTTGTACACACCTGACGCCCACCAAGTTTTTGGCGCCGTTGCCAGGGAGTTGGCATTGTTCAATAGTTTTAGTAGTTTATTTGCATTGCGTTATTGTAAATTAAAGGTAAAGTTGAATTTTTTGTGTGATTTTCAGGTACAATTGAAGAGCGTGAAAGGAAAAGACAAAGCTGCTGAAGTTACATCTGGACCCGTTGTGAGTTTCAATTTTGCTTGGTTTTTGCATTTCATTTTTAGCTTTGTTTTTTGTTCATAGTTTAGATAAGTTTAGAAGTAGTTTAGTTAATTTGCTTTATTTCAGGAATTTTTTTTTTTTTAGTGTATGCCCAATAGATCGACGCGTTCAAATTCAAATTATGCGTTAGTTGTATATGACCCGAAGATCGAAAGAACTCTAAGGCGTTTACGAAAATCTATTGAAGAGTGTCGTCAGATAGAAAAAGTCGAGATGGGTGATGAGAGAGTCAATCTGAGGAAGGGACCAGATACCTCATTGAAGGGAATCTACGTACCGGACGTGTATGAATCGTATGCTGAATTTCCAGAAGATGAAGGTGCAAAGCATTTTGAGATCAAGACGAGTGTAATTAACATGCTCCCAAAGTTCTCTGGTCTCAGAATAGAAGATCCATACCAGCATGTGAATGAATTCTTAGAGGTAGCATCAACTGTTAGGTATGATGGTTTGACAAAAATGATTCAAGAGTGCGTCTGTTCCCATAGTCCTTAAAAGACAAAGCAAAAAGATGGTATATTAAATTGACCCAAACAATTAAACTTGACTGGGAAACACTTAAGCAAAAATTCTTAGAAAAATATTTTCCCATAGGAAAGACTTCAGAAGCACAAGATGCAATTAAGTGATTCATATAGTTGTCAGGAGAGTAATTTTATGATGCGTGGGAGAGGTACAATGAGATTTTGTATAAATGTCCCCACTATAGGTTTTCTGATCAAGATGTTGCTAGAAATTTTTACATGGGTCTAGGTGAAAAGCATAAAAATCTGATAGATGCCTCTACACATGGTCAGTTTACCTTGAAACCCGCAAGAAAGCTTTTAGAGATGTTTGATAATATCAGTGAAAATGCCCTTCAGTATGAATCTGATCTGAGGTCTAGAGATGGTCAGGATAGGCGATCTGAAAAAACATTTGAGGTTAATCATGATATGAAAAATCCAGTGGCATTGACAGAGGAGAGGTTAAAGCGATTTGAAAAACTTCTTACCCAAAGAAGTTATTCTCCTAAAAGAGAAGTTTATGAGGTTGAACTAGATTATTCTCAAAATGAGTGTGAGGATGTAATAGCTACTGATGTCAATGCAGTATGGAATTACTCAAATAATGCCCCGTTCTCCAACTCATACTCTCCAAATAATAAAAATCATACATTCCTGTCATATAAGTCCACAAATGTGGAGAATCCTCCAGAAAAAATTCAACAAGGACATCGGTCCAATTCACAATCTAATTTTCAACTAAGGCAGCAATTTATCTCGTAACCAAGGTTCCAACAGAGCCAACAATCATTCCAATCTCAACCAACTATACTGGCTCGCAATTCTCAATCAAATTTACAACCCAGAAAACCACCTAATAATTCTTTAGCTCTTCATCCATTCAATAACAACCAGGCTATCCAACCATTCCAATATTAGTTCTAGCCTTAAAGAAGCGAAGCTCCCCCACCCAGTTTTCAAAATAATAGGATAGAGCAGACCTTTGTGGACCTCCAAAATCAATTGGGTGTTCATACTCAAGCACTGGCCCAAATCACCATGCAGTTATGACAAATGGAAAATCAGAGAAATACTAGAGAGCCAGATTAATTGCATAGTCAGACTATTGCTAACCCAAAAATTCAGCAAGTGTAAGAGCTTGGATTGTTTACCAATGATAATCACGAGTCTATTCAAGCAATTACGACTCAGAGAAGTGGAAGGGTAGTGGAGAGCAGAGTGGAGGAAGGACATGAGGATAGGCTGTGTAGAAAAAAAGAAGATGAGCAAGCTCAAAGGAAGGAAATGGAAAAAGCACAACAGAAAGAGGGTGAAAGCAGAGAGGCTGAAGTTCAGACAGATAAACTACTAGTAGATAAGAGTGTCGACGAGACATTGCTTGATGAGCCAGACATGGCGAACTAAGAGGAGGCACCGCCATTTCCTCAATGTCTTAGAGAACCGACTAAGTATGGGAATTTGAAAGAATCTAATATGTTGGATACGTTATGACAAGTCAAGATTAATCTGCCGCTCCTAAATGTGATTTCCCAAATCCCACCTTATGCTAAATTTTTCAAGGATCTCTGTACATAGAAGAGAAAAAGTAGAGCGAATAATCCGAAGAAAATACTCTTGACTGAGCAAGTGATTTCATTGCTGTTAAGCAATACTCCACCAAAGAGGAAAATTCCCGGTGCTCCCACTATTTCTTATGTTATCGGTGACCAGGAAATTGGTAGAGCCCTTCTTGATCTAGGTGCAAGTATTAACTTGCTTCCTTATTTAGTCTATAAACAGCTAGGGTTGGGAGAGCTCAGTCCCACAGAGGTTGTACTGCAGTTTGCCGATCGATCTGTCAAGCAGGCGAAAGGAATTTTGGAAGACGTTATAGTTTAAGTGGGCAAGTTTTACTTTCCGGTTGATTTTGTAATCCTGGAGACAGAACCTATCCCGGACTCGAAAAAACATATCGTAATGATCTTAGGCAGGCCATTTTTGGTCATGGTAAATGCGTGCATTAATTGCCGAACTGAAGCCATGGATCTTACCTTTGGGAACATGAAAGTCATAATGAATGTGTTTGAGGGGAGCCATCAATTACCTAAGTCTATGTACTATTTTCAGATAAATGAGTGTAACGAGCTAGATGATATTATACATGATTTTGTGACTCAATTCTGGAGAAAGACGAGCTTGAAGAATTTCTGGAAAATGAAGTGACGAATGAAGAAATCAAAGAGTGGGATGCATATATGGAATGGCAGAACAAGGAGTTAGATAGAATTGAGACTGCGTTATACACGCAACCTTGGAAGCAAGAGCCAGTGGAACCACTTCCGATAGTCTCAAGTACTCCCCCAGTTTCATCACTTATGACTCCGCCTATTTTAGAACTTAAAGAGTTGCCAGAAAAGCTGAAGTATGTTTTCTTGGGACCCGATGAAACTCTTCTTGTAATTATTTCATCAAAGTTGACAGAAGAACAAGAATCGAGTCTGATTGAGGTCTTGACCAAGAATAAAGAAGCAATTGCGTGGAGTGTGGCTGATTTAAAAGGTACTGATCTATCACTTTGCATGCATCAGATTTATTTAGAAGATGAGGCGAAACCGTCAAGGGAGATGCAGTGCAGATTAAATCCAAACATGATGGAGGTGGTAAGAAAAGAAGTAGTACAATTGCTGGATGGGGGAATCATCTACCCGATGTCTGATAGTAAGTGGGTAAGCCAACTCAAGTGGTCCTAAAGAAGTTAGGAATCACAGTGGTACCCAATGAAAAGGGTGAGTTAATTCCTCAACGCACGACTATGGGGTGGCGTGTGTGTATCGACTACAAAAAGCTCAACTCTAACACTAGGAAGGATCATTTTCCATTACCATTCATCGATCAAATCATGGAAACATTAGCTGGATAGAGCTACTACTATTTTTGGATGGATATTTCGGCTATAATCAAGTGGCAATTGATCTTGCGGATCAGGAAAAAACCACTTTCATTTATCTATATGGCATATTCGCATATAAATGGATGCCTTTTGGTTTATGTAATGCGTCAGCAACATTCTAGAGGTGTATGATGTCTATCTTCTCTGATATGGTAGAAAAGTTTCTCGAAGTGTTCATGGATGACTTCTCAGTTTTTGGGGCAACCTTTGAAGACTGTTTGAGGCATTTAACACTAGTACTTGAAAGGTGTAAAAAGACTAATTTAATTCTTAGTTGGGAAAATAGCCATTTTATGGTTCAAGAGGGAATAGTATATAGCCACATTATATCAAAGCAGGGGATTGAGGTCGATAAAGCAAAAGTCGAGCTGATTTCAAAATTACCTCTTCCCATATCTGTGAAGCAGATACGCTCTTTTTTGGGCCACGCCGGGTTTTACAGAAGGTTTATCAAATATTTTAGCAAAATTGCCCAGCCATTATGCAATTTACTGGCTAAAGATGTAGTCTTTGACTTTGACGAAGAATGTCTTCATGCCTTTGAGGAATTGCGTGCTAAACTCTCATCTGCACCAATTAGTTGTCCACCAGACTAGTATCTACCGTCGAGCTGATGTGTGACACTTCAAATTATGCAATTGGAGTTATGCTAGGGCAGAGAAAAGATAAGTTGCCATATGTGATTTATTATACCAGTAGAACTCTGAACGAAGCTCAGATGAACTACACAACTACAGAGAATGATTTGCTGGCAATGGTGTTCGCCTTGGAAAAATTCAGGTCATATTTGTTGGGAACCAAGGTGGTCGTGTAATCAGATCATGCTGCACTAAGGCATTTCCTAACCAAGAAAGACTCCAAGCCCAGACTGATTCGATGGATTTTATTGCTACAAGAATTTGATTTGGAGATCAAAGATAAGAAGGGTATGGAGAATGTTATAGCAGATCATTTGTCAAGAATTGTCATTGAGTCCACAAAGGATGATACTCCTCTTAAAGATGAGTTCCCGGATAAACATCTGTTCAGTGTGGCTGTTATGGAACAGATACCGTGGTATGCAGATATTATCAACTATAAAGCCACAGGTAGAATTCCTAATGGATGGTCTAAGCCTGAGAAGGATCGTTTCTTCAGCCAAGTAAAATTTTATATCTGGGACAATCCGCAGCTGTACAAATATTGCCCAGATAAGATAATTCGTAAATGTGTTCTAGAAAGTGAAGTTCAAGGCATACTGACATTCTATCATACACTAGAGTGTGGAGGGCATTTTGGTGCTTAGAAGATATCTCACAAAGTCCTACAGAGCGGTTTTTATTGGCCCACCATATTCAAGGATGCGTTCGAGTTTTGCAAATCTTGTCTGAGATGTCATAATTTGGGATCCATATCTCGACGAGACATGATACCGCTGAATCCTATTTTTGTGGTTCAGTTGTTTGACATTTGGGGCATTGACTTCATGGGACCGTTTCCAAAAGCCGGCAATAAGCAATACATATTAGTGGGAGTTGATTACGTTTCTAAATGGGTAGAGGCTATTGCAACGTCACATGCGAATCACATTGTGGCTGAGGAGTTTGTTAAATCCAATATCTTTTCTAGATTTGGTATACCACGAGTGTTGATCAGTGACGACGGTAGTCACTTCGAAAACCAATTTCTTCCGGCCTTGTGCAAGAAGTATGGTGTCACTCATAGAATTAGAATGTAATATCACCCACATATGAGTGGTCAAGTGGAGGTTTCGAATAGGGAGATCAAGAACATTATTAACAAGACAGTGGATCCTGAATTGAAGAATTGGCCGAGAAGGTTAAATGATGCACTGTGGGCATACATGACCATTTATAAGACACCGATTGGTATGTCACCATATAGATTAGTCTATGGTAAGGCGTGTCATCTCCCTATGGAAATCGAGTATAGAGCATATTGGGCGATCAGAAGATTGAATTTTGATATCAAAAGATCGGGTGCTCAAAGGAAACTCCAACTCGCAGAGCTTGAGTAGTTAAGGAACAATGCATATGAGAATTCTAGAATATATAAAACCCGAACCAAAGCATTCCATGACAGACATATCAGACAAAAACTTTGAGGTCGGCCAGAAAGTGTAGTTGTTCAATTCAATACTCAAATTGTTTCCTGGTAAGCTCCAATCATGATGGGATGGGCCATACAGAATTACTAAGGTTTACCCCCATGGAGTTGTGGAACTTGATGACCCCAACAAAGGAAAACGACTTGTTGTGAATGATCAGCGTTTGAAGCATTATATAGAAGTTAAACCGACATAGAGTGTTTGTTGATTTAACAGAACCGGCATCGGAGTTGGATGATTTTGATCCTGAGTACTTAGAGGCGGCAACGTCGAGCCAACGACGTTAAATATTAGTACTAAGTGATAAATAGTAACTTTTGATCTTAGTTTGTAGTTGTAAAATAGTAGTTTAATTCAATTTTTGTAAAATTTAAAGATCGAGTCCGAAATAGTCATCATCATTCAGAGGGGTATTTTCGTCCACGAAGTGCCAAATTTTGACGAATCAAAGTTAATCAAGTCAATAGGTGGAACAAGGGGTGGATCAAGAAAGATCCAGCAACATATGTTCGTCGACGCAGATTTAGAGGAGTTTTACTCCCATGTGCACAGGAGGATAATGCAGAGCAGGCTATGCTAGATGAGATGCCTGAGGTGGAGGTGCCACAGGCTGAAGAGGCTGCTCTAGGAGGTGATGTGCCACAGGCCTTGACTGGGTGTGCTGTTATGACTCAGGCTCAATACGACTAGTTGATTGGACGTATTTAGGGATTGAAGCGCTCATTTGCAAAGGAGTGGCAAACCCGACAGTATGAGCACCGTGAGATGATGGATCGATGGGATATTATGATGCGACACATGAGAGTGACAGTTCCACCATCACAGCCACCTCAGGATGATGTTATATAGTTGTAGTTTAGTTTTGTTTATTGTATTTTGTTTTTAGGATTTCTTATTTTAGTTGTCCACAGTAGAGATCAATCGTAGAGTGGAGAGTTAGTGTTCAATCTTTTGTGACCGATTTAATGATCATCTCTAACTATTTGTGATATTTTTGCTTTTATATAAAATGATAGTTTTTGATCGCTTTTATTGATACGCGTGCCTTACTAAGATTATTACATTGAGTATGTGTGGTTTTATTTTCGCACTATGAGGACATGTGTGTGTATAAGTTTGGGGGTGCGTCGGTTATCATGAAAATGTATTGGAAAACGTATCATGAAAAAAAAACAATTTAAGCCCTACCCTACGCCCAAGCGTAGGGAATGTGGGTGGGCTAGAAAAATTGAAAATTTTGATGTTTTTGGGATGTTTTGGTATGGTTTGTACTTATACTTGTATTAGGATTTGTTTAAGTATTTTTAGGAATTTGTGTAGAATTTTTAGAGTAATCCTAATCTGACAAGGAGACGGACTACAAATAGAAGTTGGATTAGTTATTGTTTCCCCTTTCCTAGTCAATTAAGGGTTTTAATTCCTTTTCTCTTCTAATTTTACTCCATCCATCTATAAATATATCCATAGGGTAGACACAATTCATAATTCACAATTCTCAAGGATTGAGCATTAGATTGTGTATTCTTCTTTTATTCTTATTTTATTCTTTCTATTTCGAGGAGGGTTAGTATGGATAATGCTATTAACAATTATTCTGACCCGGAGGAATTCATAGAAGGGACGAAACCATATGTGGTCATGAAAAACACGAATAAAGGAGTTACGAGTCAGAAGGGAAGCCGAACCACACCAAAATCATTTTTGCAGTGTCGTTTGCAATTTGAAGAGATATTTCGTCCAGAGAGGATAAATCAAGTATTAGTTACGCTTGGAAGGAAAATCCTTAGAGAACGAGGATTGAAGAGTTTAGAAAAATCGACGGGCAAAAAGGTGTATCCAGGCTTGGTCCAAAATTTTTATGAAGATATGATAATTTCGGGACCGCCAAGATTTGAGGTGATGAAGGCTAAAGTGATTCAATGGAGTGCTCCTATTGTGATTGGAAGAAGAAGTATTGCCGATTCAGGGAATATACCAATCGATACTCCAACAAACTTACAAGGAATATTAAAGGAGCATCATGTAGTATGGCCATATAAGGATGATGAGATGGTTCGGGAATTGTGTGCAGTATCATATCCGAGAGATAAGACGTGTGATAATTGGTGGTTGATGTCGGATCTGCTTTATTTGGATTGTGTCATTACGGCTCAACTTTGGCCTAATAATCGAACTAGTGCAAGAAATCACATTATGCTTAGAACTTTGAATGCCCTAACTCATGGGTATGAAGTGTGTGTTCCAACATTGATTATGGCTGATCTGTCATTTGCCCGAGCAATTGTGAGTAGAGAATGGGAGGGTGCCAATAAATTTGAATATTATCTTCCATACCCATTTTTATTATTAAAGATCATTACTGAGCAGTTGGGTGATAGAATCAAGGAATTGGATGAGATACGGTGGACAATTACGAAAATATATCTGGAGGAAGATTTAGAGAAGTTGAAAGAGACTACAGACTGCCGGATATGGTTGAAGAGTGTCGTGTCAAGTGATGAAGAAGAATAGGAAGATTAGGGACTAGGATTTAGGTTTAGGATTTTTAGGTTATTTTATTTGTAGGGACGGTAAACCTTTAAGTCCACGTCTATTTCTTTTTATTCTTATTTTATTTTATGATTTTTGTTTTGAAAAAAAAAATCAATAAAATCCAAAAAGATGAAGTTTAAACTTCCCATGAAAATTGTGTGTGTCAATTCCTGGATATTATGTTTGCAGTTTATTTTCCCTTGCTATGATGTTGGTATGTGTTTGTTATCAATCTTTACAGGTAACCCAAATCAAGTTTGGGGGAGGGAATTGAGCACTTCATAGATTCAGGACTGCACTTCAAGGGTAACTGTATATGTTCTCATTCTTTATTTTTTACCATGGGGACATGGTCTCATTTAAGTTTGGGGGTGAGGGTATAGTGATAAAAGTTTTTTTTATAATTTTAAAGAAATTCTTTGTTTTTACGCATGAGTGTTTCGCATGGTGAGCTCATTAAGTTTATATTTATGATACATAAGTAGTATGTGATGTGATGTTCCCGCTCATGAGAATAATGATTAGATCAAGTTAGTGAAGTGATGTGGTTTACATGGAAGGTTGTCTGGATTTTAAGTAGAAAGTAGCAAAATCATTCACTTAAGTGGGGACCATTCATAACACGAAGCTTGATATAATTGTTGTTTAGTAGTGAGTGGGAATATTTGCATTTATATTATCTTGTGTGTTGTATCATAAGATTATTTGACTTGTGTGTGTGAACTCATGAATGCGTAATTACAAAAGAATTGAGATGTTTGTAGGTATCATAATTGGAAACCTTCACGAGACTTCACTCGTCCACTAGGGGTAACCTAGGGGTTTAAAAGGCTTGTTACACGTGCTAAGTGTAATTGTTGACCCTCACGAAAGCAAGGGATTAGGTTAGAGTAGATAGGTTAGATAGAATAAGAATCATCATAGTCAGGTCTATCTGAGTTTATTGCTAAGGGACTAGCAATATGTAAGTTTGGGGGTGTGATAGGTGCTCAATATTGATCATTTTTCGCCCCTATCTTGTGTTTGTTATATATTTACATTCCGTTACTTGATATTTTTATCCAGTTTGTGTGTGTAAGCATGTTTTAGGAGCTTAATGAAGAAATAAAGCTAATCTCGGTGAATTAACTGAGTTCTTGTTCATTTCTATCTCGAGAAACGAATCAAGAGGTGTGTCAGAGCAAAGAATAGTTACCAGAGGGCAAAACGGTCATTTCCCGACATCATTATCTCACCGAAGGGCAAAAATATCATTTTGAGACATTATTACTTCACCCAAAAACATTGGGAGTCAAAGGCGACTAGTCTAACTCAAATATGAAAAAATGAGTTTTTTACAGCAAAAGATGCATAATACCCTACGTCGTCAGAGAGAAAAGGAGGCAGATTAGACTTTAGCTATGCTTTGGTTTGAACCCTACGCCTTAGACCTACGCCCAAGCGTAGGTCAAGAGCGTAAGTCCCACCTTGTGGCCACGTGATCCCTTTATATGCAGAAGTTGTTTCGGAGTTTTCCAGTTTTGACCCAACTTCGATATTTTAAGTGATTGGTGATTCCAGACCTCTACATACAGGCTTATACACATATTTATATCATATTTTATAGACATTATTCATGTATTATGAAATTACAGAAAAGGAAAACCATTAGGGTTTCCCTCACTTGTCTATAAATATGAGAGGGTTAGGTTTAGAGAAGTGTGCTGGTTTAGAGTTCTGGTTCTGATTTTCACACACGTTCATTCATAGAGTTCTCACGTTCAAAGTTCAGACTTGCTTCCATTGAAGAAAACCACCATTGAAGACCTAAAGATCCGGAGAAGAAGATTATGGAGAGTGTTTTTACACCGACAATGCGGTCTCTCTCCTCCGTGATCAACTAACTCAGTATCTAGGGTTTTCTCGCAAAACCCTAGCCAAGTAATGTAGCTCTAATTTTATATTCAATTGTAGAGAGGGGAAACCGTGACTATATTGTGATGATTGTGTTAGATGAAATACCATTTTTATTCGTGATACAATTTTATATATTTGAATTGATTCTTGTCTTAGACTTTTCAAATATATTTATCTTACACAATCACAATTATTCATTATGGGCTGGAACTCGGATTCTTAATCTGTGATTTTCTACACAATGGTGGTCATAAAACTCGAAACCCTAGGTTGACACAGGTCATGCCTTGACAAACTGATATAGACATGTTTTAGTTTATTTTCATGCTTTAATTTACTTTTCTGCATTTACTTTTTGTTAGTAGTTGGCATGCACTAATCAGTTTAGTCTTGAGATGAGTTGTCGCGATCCGGTTGAGAGTAATCCTTTTTGGGGTCAAACTACAGGCGCGGTGCAACCTAATTCACAGTCAATGGATCGCCCTCATGCAATTGATATATAATCTGAACTGTATTATGTGGTTAATGGTGGAGTGATGAAACCCTAGTGTTCTCTCTCTCTGAATCACAACCATTATTCATTATTGCTTTCTGTTTTATTTTCGTTTGTATTAGATAATTCACAAAACCAAACGTTATTCGGAAAAAAATAATTTAGTGTTTTTAGACTTTTGAAGTGAACAATCCTCATCTTTGTGGGATCGATATTCTCCTACTCAAGCAAAACTGTCTACAATTGATTTGTGCGCTTGTAGAAGGGTAAAACCTAAAGTGTCTTTAAAAATGTCGATGTCGTTTTTAACCACATATTTTATACACACCTGACACCCACCACGTATATCCATTTAGGGAAGTTTTTAACAATATGTGACACATTCAAAAATCAAAATTTGAATGAAGAGGTTGTCAAACTACGTCTTTTTCCCCTATCCTTAGAACATAAAGTTGTTTCATGGCTAAACTCCATTTCACCCAACTCTATTTGATCATGGGATGAACTTGCAAGGAAATTCATAAGTAAGTTTTATCCCCATGCAAAAGACCGAATCAATGAGAGATGCCATTAATACTTTTAAAGGAAAAATTGAGGAACAATTCTATCAAAGTTGGGACCGATTCCATGATTTGCTTCTCAAATGCCCACACCATGGCTTTGATAAAAGTACAGCTAGTCCATTTCTTCTATAAGGGACTTTCACCCATGAACCGAACCATGATTTAGTCGATGCACCAAGAAAAGTTCAAGGCCCAAACCCCTGACCAAGCCTACATATTTTTGGAGGAACTAGCTGAGAATGCCCAAAATTGGAATTGGAACCAAAATGAGAATGATTTTTCTAGGATTGATCAAATGAATAGAAAATCTGGTTTTTATGAGATCAAACCTGAAAATGAGTTAAAGTCTGTGATGGAAAGTCTTGCTGATAGAGTGAAAGACTTAAGATAAAAAAGTTCGATGCTTTTTCCCTAATGTCTACCAATGCACAATGCAATTTTTGTTCTGGTTTATCCCATCCAACTGAGGAATGTCTGGTCTATTGTACATCTGAACCTTCGGATGAGCAAGTTTGTGCTTTCAATACCTATAAGAAACCTCTGCCTAATACTTTTAGCCAGACTTACCATCCAGATACTAGAAACCACCCTAATCTTTCATGGAGGCAAAATTTACCTCCACAAAACTTAGGTGGTCAATCCGGTTTTCAAAGTAACTCCAATAGGCAACCTCAACCTCAACAACCAATAATTCCTCAAAATCAATTTGCCAGGAATAACCAATTCAATCCTAGCCGAGATTTAGCAGTTGATCCTATGAACAACTATGTTGCTCCTGTCCCACCGGTCTATAATACTTCCAATTATGAGGACACTTTGAAAATGCTTGCCCTTAATCTTGATCAATCCAATAAGCATTCCAATAAGAGATTTCAAAAGTTAGAAAATAATTTTGATCTCTTAACTCAAAATCAACTGCAATTTCAAAAGTCTCTCCAAAATCAGTTGAGTCAACTCACTGCAGTTGTCTAAAAGACAAGGGGGTACATTTCCTAGCCAACCCGAAATCAATCCAAAAGGAAAATGAGTTAATCACATAGGGACCTCTTCCAACTCTGACCAATCAAATGACCATGTAAATTCCATCATTACCTAGAGATCAGGAAAATAAATTGATAATAAGGTTGAGATTTCCACCAATGATCAAATTGAATCATCAAAGACTGTTCCACCCAATCCTTCAAAATCCAAAGAGGTTCAAGGTCCTAAGATAAATGAGGTCATTTCAAAGTCGATTGGTCCACATACACCATTTTTATCTAGACTAGTCAACAATAAGAAGGATTCTCAATACAGTGAGATCTTAGACATTTTTCAAAATCTCCAGATTAACATTCCATTTCTCACTACTATTAAGCAAATTCCTTCTTATGCAAAATTCATCAAAGACTTGGTTAAGAGGAAAACCAACATTCCTAAGGAAGCTTTCATAGCCCAACATTATTCCTCCTTCCTATAAAATCAAGTTGTGGTTAAGCATAAAGACCCTAGTATTCCAACTATCACTTATAGGATAGGAGAAAATTTTAAAGGTCAGAATTTATTGGATCTTGAGCCAATGTCAATGTGCTACAGTATTCAATCTACTGGGATTTGGGATTGACTGATTTGAAGAAAACTGATGTTAGAATTCAGTTAGTCGACCGATCCATAAAATTCCAAGGGGTATCATTGAGGATGTGATAGTTAAAGTGAATGATTTTTATTACCCCGTAGACTTCATTGTGCTAGACACTCAACCAACTCAAGGGAAACAAATTCCAATCATTTTAGGTCGACTATTTTTAGTGACAACCAATGCATTGATCAATTGTAGAAATGATAGCATGACCTTGACCTTTGGAAACATGAAAGTGGAATTCAATGTGTTTAATTTGATGAAACAACCCACTGATTCAAAGTCTATTGAAGATGTTTATCTCCTTGATTCATTAACCACCCACACCTTCCACCACTTTTATCCTGAGGATCCACTTCAGCAGTGTTTAGCCCATTTTGGTGATAGTTTTGATGAGGCTAATTATATTAGCCACATCAATGATTTGCTAGATGTTACCCCAACCTTTGAAGCACCAAGTATAAATCCAAATTTGAATCATTGTCCTTGCCAGTTAACACTGAATCTGAAAATGCAAATAAATCACCTAAGATTGAATTAAAGCCTTCACCGAAGACTTTAAAATATTCGTATCTTGGTGAATCTGAGACTTTCCCTGTGGTAATATTTCTTAGTTAAGTGAGCAATAAGAATCCCAATTGATTGAGGTTCTTAAGAAAAATAGGGAAGCCATGACATGGTCCATTGATGATATCAAAGTCATTAGTCCTCTAGTGGTGCAACATCGCATTCACTTAGAAGTTAATCAAAAACCTGTAGGCAACCTCAAAGGAGACTTAACCCTAATATGAAGGAAGTTGTTCACGAAGAAGTTATCAAACTTCTTAACACTGGTATCATCTACCCGATGTCTAATAGTCAATGGGTAAGCTCGGTCTAGGTAGTTCCTAAGAAGTTTAGCATCACTGTTGTTTCCAATGACCACAATGAGCTCATTCCTACTCGCATTCAAACTAGATAGCGAGTTTGTATTGACTATAGGAAACTTAACAGTGTGACTAGAAAAGACCACTTTCCCCTTCCCTTTATCGGCCAAATGTTAGAGAGATTAGTTGGTCAGGCCTTCTATTGCTTTTTAGATGGTTATTCTGGTTATAATAAAATCCTTATCCACCCTGATGACCAAGACAAACTACTTTCACCTGTCCATTCAGTACATTCGCCTATCGTCGCATGTCATTCGGCTTGTGTAATGCACCAGCTACATTTCAGCGGTGTATGATGAGTATATTTAGTGACATGGTTGAAAAGTTTCTAGAAATCTTCATGGATTACTTCTCTGTCTTTGGATTATCATTTGAGCAATGTCTGGACCATCTTTCTTTCGTACTTCAATGTTGTTGTGACACTAACTTGGTACTTAACTGGGAAAAGTGTCATTTCATGGTCAAAAAGGGAATTGTCCTAAGTCATAATATCTCAAGTGCAGGAATTGAGGTAGACAAAACAAAAATTGATCTAATATCCAATCTACCTATCCCCAAATCTGTTAGAGATATTAGAGCCTTCCTAGGTCATGCTGGTTTCCACAGGCCTTTCATCAAAGATTTCAGTAAGATAACTAGACCTTTGACACATCTTCTATCTAAAGATGCACAATTTGAGTTTACTGATGTCTGTAAGTCCGCTTTTGAGCACTTAAAATCAGCACTCACTACCGCACCTATCATTCGCTCACCTGATTGGAACTTGCCTTTTCAAATAATGCGTGATGCGTCTGATTATGCAGTAGGTGTTGTTTTAGGGCAAAAAGTGGATAAAGCACGACATGTTATCTATTATGCTAGAAAAACCCTAAATGATGCCCAAATCAACTACCCAACCACTAAGAAAGTGTTGCTAGCAGTCGTGTTCTCTTTTGAGAAGTTTAGATCTTATTTGATTGGATCTAAGGTCATTATCTATACATATCATGCAGCATTAAGACATCTTTTGTCCAAATCTGATGCAAAACTTAGTTTGATACGCTGGATCTTACTCTTTCAAGAGTTTGACCTTGAGATTCGAGATAAGAGAATGTAGTCACTGATCATTTGTCCCATCTTATTGTTGAATCCATTAGTGACTCCATTCCCATTTCTGATTATTTTCCAGATGAGCAATTATTTGAGATATACCATGGTATGCAGATATTGTCAATTATATTATGACTGGTCAAATTCCTTCCAATTGGTCAAAATAATAGAGAGATCAATTTTTGGCCAAGGCTAAGGAATATTTTGGGATGACCCTTACTTGTTTAAATATTGTCCAGATCAGATCATCCGTAGGTGTGTTCCTGAGGTAGACCAAAAGTCTATCATTTCCTTCTATCATGATCAGGCCTGTGGTGGCCATTTCAGTTCCAAAAGAACTGCTGTAAAAATCTTGCAGTCAGGATTTTATTGGCCAACCTTTTTCAAAAACACCCACACATACTGTCTGGCTTGTCATAGATGCCAATTTCTAGGTAAGATTACCAAAAGAAACGAATGGCCTCAATAATCAATTCTCGTCGTTGAAATATTTGACGTCTGGGGTATTGATTTCATGGGACCATTTCCATCCTCATTTGGAAATATCTACATCCTTCTAGCAGTTGATTATGTGTCAAAATGGGTAGAAGCTTTAGCCACTAAAATAGTTGACCATAGGGTTATGGTGCATTTCTTCAAAAACCAAGTTTTGCTTCAGTTTGGCACACCTCGAGCCATAATCAGTGTCAATGGTTCACATTTTTGCAATAAAATCTTCGGAAACCTGTTGTCCAAATATGGGATCACCCACAAAGTGGCCCTATCATATCACCCTTAAACCAATTGTCAAAATTAGGTATCCAATAGGGAGATTAAACATATTTTAGAGAAAACTATTAACCCCACAAGGAATGAATGGAGTCTTCATCTCCAGGATGCTTTATGGACATACCGCACTGCTTACAAGACCCCTATAGGAATGTCCCCATATTGATTGGTCTATGGCAAAGCCTGTCACTTGCATGTTGAACTCGAACACCATGCTTATTAGGCCATCAATGCCATGAACTTTGACTATGATAAAGCTGGTCAACGTAGGACCCTTAACTTGATGAGTTAGAAGAAATAAAAAATGATGCCTACAAGAGTTCAAGAATTTATAAAGCCAAGACTTAGTTGGAACATGACAAACACATTCTCAAAAAGGAGTTTTTCATAGGACAAAAGGTTCTTTTGTATAACTCCCGTCTTCAATTGTTTCCTGGGAAGTTAAGGTCACGTTGGTCAGGATCGTACTATGTCCATCACATTGCTAGTCATGGTGTCATTGAGTTACAAGACCCTAAGAATGGACAGTTGTTTAAAGTCAATTCTCATTGTCTAAAGCCTTTCCTTGAAATTGAAGCTTCTGAAAATGAGGAAATTCTCCTCATTGATCCGATTTATTCGGATTGATCTATTTAGGGGTAGCACCTCTGTTGAGTCTGACTGAAGACGTTAAACTTAGCGCTCCTGGGAGGCAACCCAGTCAGTTGTGCAAATATTTTCTGTAAATTTTATATTTCACTCTATTTGAGTATGTTCAGAATTTATTTGGGGGTAAAGTTTGTTGTAATATTTCCAATCACTTGACTTTTCTTTTGCAAAGAATCTTTGCAGGGACTATACTTCAGAAACACCACCTCAAATGCGGTAATTTGTTCCAATTTGTTTCTTAAATGTATTTTTAAACACTAGGGATAGTGTTATTTTTTGTTTGGGGGTGAATACATTTATCTGAACATGTATCTCTTTAATCAAAATAGAGTTTCATTATTTTTGAAAAAGAAAAAAATCCAAAAATAAAAAAACTGAATGTTTTTCTTGTGTTCCAATTCATAAAAGTCGAGAGGTGTTGATATTTAAATCAAAGTTAAACTTGTTACTATGGTGATATAATGATACATATTACGCCTTGAGCATTTAGAAGTAGATAATTTTTTCACAAGAATCTCATTTTGCAATTCAAATTGAAAAAAGTGAGTAAGTCCCAATGATCTAGAAATCTACTAAGACTTAAACCCTGTGAAATTTCGTGTCTTTCACTATTTGAGAGAGTTTTTACGCTAATTCCAAGTCATAAAATGACTCAAATTTCTTTGGATATCGCACTAAATTTGTTGTTAGTCTCATTATCCTTCATTTTGATTGGTCACGGAGAATGAA
Organism: Cornus suecica; assembly: GCA_963922005.1. Taxonomy (NCBI): domain Eukaryota; kingdom Viridiplantae; phylum Streptophyta; class Magnoliopsida; order Cornales; family Cornaceae; genus Cornus; species Cornus suecica. Next base: position 31,043,260 of record OY998240.1, read on the forward strand.
ATCACTTCGAGTTAAGAGAAACATAAGTCTTGTAGTTTACTATATACTATCAAACTATATCTACACCATACTGTAACCTTATTCTATTTCAACTTTGAGAAATTTTAGGGACAATATTTTTATGTAAAATAAAAGGGATCGAAAAAAAATATCCATATTCTCTTTAAAAAAAATAAAAAAGAAGAGAATTGCAAAGAAAAACAAATGTATCCCATGTATATATTTTGAAGACCCCTTATTCTTAGAATTATTCCTTTACAAATCACCAATTCAATAAGGTCGTTAAACATGTACAAAATGATATGATAGTGGATAGTAAATGAGAAGGTGTTATGGTGGGTAACTCGACATTCTCCCTAAAGTGAACAACATTCATATCATGAGACAATCTATTATATATATCGGTCTTTCATTTTAGTATGTGAGCTTGTTTCCACTTTGTAAACAAAGTTCATTCTCACATACAACTAAAAGATACAGTTAGCCCAAATTTCGAGAGCCATTCTTTTAGAAAGATATTTACTTGTGAGATTTGAAGTCAAAATGTATTTTTCTAAGGACTTGGGAATTTCCTCACCTAGATATGCGAATTGCTCTTTGTGGACTTTACATACACACTTTATTTCTAAGTTTCTCTTGGATGAACTTTTCTTAATATTTATTATTATGACACCATAGTAACTCGTTGTATACGAAAGACTTGATAAATTTACCTCTTATCTTTTATGACTTATGAATGTACAGGAAATCATTTTGTAATCATAGGATGTTTGTGGGTATCTTCACTGTAAACTCTCACGAGGCTATAGCTCGTCCACTAGGGTAACCTAGGGGTTTAAGGTCTTATTGCATATGGTAAATGCAATCGAATTCAGCCTACGAAAGTGGCACATCTTTAGTTAAACTTCAATAAATGTCCAAATTTTGTGAACTTATCTATTTTGCCCTTATTTGCTAGAGGAATAACAAAATCCTGTTTATGGGTAATTTGATAAGTGCACAAAAGTGATAATTTAAATGTCCAACTAAACCTTTAATTTATCATTTTATTGTACAAGTATTCTAATATATATGTTTTTGTTTCTTATAGGTATGAATTGGAAAAAAAATAAAAATAAAGAAAAGGAGATGAATTTGGTATGGATGGGTGCATGCATGCATAGATATATATATATATGTATATATATATATATATATATGCATATAGGAGTAAATACATGTATATGTATAAGTGTGTGTGTACGTGTCCAAGATAGGTGGGATATGAAGACCCACTAAAAAGTTGGGAACTTAAAGTTAGGTAGTGTGACAAGCTGGTGCACATCTCAATGCTCTTTAAATTGAAAGATCAGATTACTCATTTCAAAGTTATCATCTCAGAAATTCAAATTGGAGATAAGACCCAATAATTGTATCAAGCGAGACTTATATATATGGGTGTGATAGATCTGTAGAGGGGGTGGAAAAAGTGAGAGTCATATTGTATCAGTTTCATATCTCTTTTGTATTTTCTCTATCAATGAAAAATCATTATATTACCTTGTTTTATCTTTCGATTAATATGCTAGCTTAAACATCCCTCTCGAGGGGGTGATGAAGCCACCATGGGTAAAAGATAAATAATTTTATTTTATTTCTTATTGTTTAATTCTCTTTCCGAGAGTATTCATTTATGAATCTCAATGACGAAAACCTTACAATAAAGGTTGGAAGCTAAAAATAGAAGGAGGATTTTCTGTGATTACTAATTAATGGAAATACGGGGAATGCCTACTACTATTTACATTTTATTTAAACCAAAACAATAGAGGGAGGATTTTCTGTGATTACCAATTAATGGAAATATGAGAAATGTTTACCAATATTTATGTTTGTGTTTAATAGGTCGGAGAATAATTTGTAATAGAAATATATAATATTTATTTATATAGACCCGGGTGGTGGATTCTCTTCCCTTGAGATTTTTCCACCATTTGATAATTTTATTTAGTTATTTTAGTTTACTACTAAAAAATTCAAGAATTGTTTTAAGTAAATTTTTTTTATTCTCGAAAGTTAAAGTTATGGATCCGAATCTCAAAACGAGTTCCAAATTAAAGTGGTTCGACCCTACTTGTTACTATACTATTTTAAGTAAAGTATTTGTAGGTATAAAATTTTGTTGACCGGGGTGTGGTGAAGCAACGACAAATATCATCAAACCGTGACCCGTCAAATAGTCGAATACATCCCAAAAATGATACCATTCACCAGATTCGCTATAACTCATCTCCGGACAGAGTGTGATTAGTGCATGCTATCTACTTTACTTTAATCTACTCCTACAACATGAAACTAAACTAAAGCATGTCTATATCACCTCGTTGAGGCATTGCCTTTGTAAATCTAGGATTTCGGGTGATAAGGACCATTGTGTAGAAAAACACGATATGTTGGAGAACACCAGATAAACATGATTGATTAATAAAATACATTTATTCAATCTAAGACAAGAATAGAATATATATAAAACCCCTTATATTAAATAGCTACTGTCTCTGATGTACACAATCATCATAGGTGTGGTCTTCAGTTCCCCTCGTTACAATTGAAATAAATAAATAACTACATTACTTGGCTAGTGTTTTTCTAGAAAACCCTTGATACCGATTTAGTTGCTCATGGTAGAAAGAGACTCCATCGTTGAAATTTAGGCGTACTTTAGCAATTTTCAACTTTTTCCTGCAGACATGTCTCACTCTTTTAATCATAACTCAAGCTACATAACTCTGATTTAGGTGTACTTTAGTTTGTTGGAAAGCTAACTTCAAGCTTTTGAGTTTAGGCTCAAGAATCACTCCATTTGGACATGTGTAGGCCTTATGCGTAGCTCCCCAACTATGTGCATAGCTCATGCGTAGAAATTGTGATTCTAGCCACTTTTTGCTTACTATCTGCTTAGCTCATGCGTAGGAAAAACATGAAAATCACTTTTTTCAATTCTTCCTCCGTTTGAACCCCCTCGACTCCATTAGTATGTTTCTCGAAGTTTTTGCTCCGAAAAATGTTTTGCCCTCTAGGAGACACTTTTTGCTTGAACACTCCTATTTTTCTCTCTTTTCGGGTAGACACAAGCACATCATTGATTAATTCACCAAAGTTAACTCATTTTCTTCATTAAACTCCTGAAACAACTTAGACATGCAAACCGCATAAAAATACCAAGTAGCGAAATGATAATAGATAACAATAGCGAGTTAAGGACCTAAAATAGACAACATTCGACACCTATCAAGTCAAATGTAAAAAATCTGACCATAGCCTTCTTCTACCAATATTGTCATTCAAAGCATAAACAAACCCTCCAAAGCACTTAAATGAGCTATCAAGGTTCTTAATAGAACACAAAATGAATTGATCAGAAGACCTCACCTCCTCAACAATTAACTTTGATGGGTGATAGGTGTCAAATATTAGATATTTTGACCCCTTAACTCACTATTGTTACGTCATTTCATTTCATTATTTGGTATTTTTATCGCATTTGTGTGTTAAAGCCTATTTCAGGAGCTTAACGAAGAAATGAAGCTAACTTCGGTGAATTAACCAAAGTACATGTTCTTTCTATCCAAGAGGAGAATCAAAGAGACATTTCGAGACAAAAATGACTCCCGGAGAGCAAAAATGGCATTTTCCGAAGCCGTCACCTAAAATAAAAAGTCTCGTGGAATCAAGACGATCATTTTGGCACAATTGCGGATAAAAGCGGTTTTCATGAAGAATCTATGCTTAAGCTTACACTTTCAGAAGTAAAAAGTGGTCAGAAAACACATTTTTACGCTTGAACCTACGCTAAAAGCGTAGCTCCCTACATTTAAAGAGTAGTGAACAGTGTTTTGAGCATAAACTTTCAGCCAACTTTGGGAGCTCATATCTCGGTCAAAAAATGTTCAAATGGGATTATTCTTGATCCTATCATCAAGAGCTTGAAGTCATATTTCCAACTATATATTACATGATTCCATACAATGTGTGTAGCTCCAAATATGATCGAAAGAGTGAGAGGTGTCCTGCAAAAAAAATTGGAAATTTCATATTCGGGCCAAAATCCTATTTTGTCCCGGATTGATCCGTTTTGACCCGAATGACTTTAAGTTTGTCCCCAACACCTTTATACATGTAATATACACATATTATACATTAGATATTAGGGTTTTTCTTGGTTGGGTGTGAAATTACGAAAAAGGATAATCTTATTCTCCAAGTTAAGGTTTCCCTCACCTTTGCCTATATATACCAAGGTCTATTACAGATCTAAGATACTTCTCTCCACATATTTTGGGGGACTTATCTTCACATAATTTTTGAAATTTTTTCTACCCAATTTTCAGATTCATATCATTCAAAGGGAGAAGCCATTCAAGACCTAGAGATCCATAGAAAAAGATCATGGAGGGCATTTCTACATCAATGATGCAGTCACCTTCTACCATGAATAACTAATTTGGTATCTAGGGTTTTCTAGCAAAACCCTAGCCAAGTAATGTAGTTCTTTTAATTTTTTTTCAATTGTAATGAGGGGAAACTGTGACCATACTATGATGATTGTAGTAGATGAGAGACCGTTTTTATTCTTGATACAAGTTTATATATTTATTATGATTCTTGTCTTAAACTGAATGAATATATTTATCTTACATAATCATGGTTATTCACTATTGGCTAGAACTCAGATGCTTAACTTATGATTTTCTACACAATGATGGTAATAAAACTTGAAACCCTAGGTTGACACAGGTCATGCCTTGGCGATTTAATATAGACATGCTTTAGTTTATTTTCGTGCATTAAGAGTATAGTAGAGTAATTTAATTGACATGCACTAGTTAGGTCAGTCATGAGATGGGTTGTCTCAATCTGGTTGATGGTAATCCTTTTTGGGATCGTATTTAGCTATTTGCGGTATAACCTAATTCATAATTTATGGATCGCCCTCTTGTAATTGTTACATTGATATAACTATATTATGCGGTTAGTGATGGAGCGATGAAAACCCTAGTTTTCTCTCTCTTGTCTTAATCTATCTTTATTTTTTTTATTAGTTAATTAGTTCAAAAATCAAAATCAACAAATCATATTTTTATAGAAATTTATGTGTATTATTTTACAAGAATTCATAATACAACTTAGTCTCTGTGGGATTGATAACCTTTCACAAGCTGAACTATACTACAGTACGATTCGTGCACTTGCGATAGGTAAAACCTAAGGCGTCATAAGGGGTCGTTTTTAATACATATTTTTAGCACACCCTGACGAAAATCAATGGGTCCCAATAAATTCTTCCTCCAGGAACATAGGCATTAGAAAACATATTCCAACCCTTAGCAATATGACGTAAAATTTAAACAGCCCTGACCACTTTTACCTTGGTGTCAACCAAGCAGAAAAGAGATAACTAAAATTTCTTGAGCACTAATCTCACCTCATGTTGTCTACTCTGGCAATTCAATCCCCTCACATTCCAAGTACAGAAAAACATAGATAAGTATGTACAAAGGAAACCAAAACCTAATCTTTGGGAACCACCCTTAGAAGAAGTAGAAATACCTCTCCTAGTTTTAACTCCAACAGATAATGGTTGTTTGACCCCTTTAGATTTCTCCTTTATCAGCTTAGGTTGTTGATCAACATGAACTTGCATCAGCTCTCATTCCTTATGAATAACTGGTGTAGTCACAACATGTGAGATAGTAACAACATCTACAGAACCAACAACAACTTCATTGCTATTAGGATTATGTGAATCCTTTATAAACTTGGGTTGTTGATCAACATGATCTTGCATAAGCTCTCCTTCCTTGTGAATAATAGTGAAGGCACAACAGCTTCAGTACCAATAACAACTTTATTGATATCAAGAAGATGTGAAACCATAATGGGTGGAATAGTATCCACTTGATTACTATCTTAAAGCACATGTTCAACAACATTATCATGACCAACATCTCCATTAGTAACAAGATGACCCTCCACTTCCACTTCACTCTCCTTCTCTTGATGAGCCTGGAAAACATTAGCCACAGGGATATTGGTGGTCTTAGGCAACCCCTCAATGGGAACATGTGGAGAATCCTGCTCCCTTCTAGACTGAGGTTTATAGTTCACTAATTGCACTTCCTCATTAACCTCTCTAAAAATCCTGCCAACTTTCCCAACAACCCTCCACTCAGTGGTATGAGCACATTGTGTATGCTTTACACGACCTTGAGGTCCTCCTCTAGCAGTAATAGCCTTAGCACATGACCTATCCCAATGCCCAAAGACTTCACAATGAACACATCTTAGAGGTACCCGTTGATATTCAATAGAAATAGTGGCAATTTCTCCCGAGGATAAAGTGAGATCAAACTCCTTAACAAGCTCCTCCTTTGTTGTCATCTCAACACACACTCTAGCATAACTACTCTTTTGACCTTTAGTGGTAAGAGAATCAGGATACAATGGCTTGCCCAAAGCACTAGCCACATGACTGAGGCCTACACTAGTCTAGTACTCCACAGGAATACCTGTTAGTTTAACCCATATTAGCAAGGTTAAGACCTATTATTTATGCAAATACAAACTCTCTCTCCACTTTTGTAGAACTAAAAAATAGTTGACAAAATTCCAATGACCATTCTCTAGGATTTTCTCACAGTCTTGTTCATGAGAGAATTGGAAAAAATAAAATCCATTTTCAACACCAAGAACACTTTGCAGACCTTCATTACCCCAGAGTCTAAAAGCAATGGAGTTGACAACATTGTAAAGCAATTTATTATCTAAGAAATATCCTACCAAAGAGTTTCTCCATCTCAAACTTCCCGCTGCAACCACTTCTGGAGGTGGAGTAACCACCACCCTATTCCCAACCCTATTATGTGGCGACCTTGTAGGCGGGTGTGTCGTGGGTGGGTGCAGAGGGCACTGGCAAACTACCACACTAGGCGAGCTACAGGTATATAATCCCACATCACTTAGGCAGGTGAAGTGATATATGTTGGTTTCATACCCTTCAATGACACGACATGTTCTAGTGACCTAATGGTGGCTAGCTAGGAATAAAACCTTGAGGGTAGGCACCAAGGTCGTAGGTTCGACTCTTGGCAGGCGCCCAAAGAGGACAATATTTCTTGAGGTGTGTGGGCTAGTGTGGACCACGGTCTGCTGTGCAACTCTGACTCCAGACGACGTGTTTTAAAACCGTGATGGTTGTGAACCAACCAGAACTCCACAGTTAAGTATGTTTGACGTGGAGTAGTCCTAGGATGGTGACCCCTTGGGAATTCTCTAGTACAGGTGAGCTAAAAGCGGATAATATTGTGTCAGGATAGGGAGGGGGTTGTTACATAGTTGGAGGAAATATGCAAGTTTCATTCTATGAGTTGTATCAGTAAAAACTATAGCAGCCCAAGAGGAACTTGTTCCTTCAACATTAGTTACAGATACCCGCTCATAATTTTCTTCTTGGAGAGTTGGGGTAGCCTTCACAACACCAACCTCTTTCTCTTTACCATTAGAATGAAAGTTACGACTACGATTAGGATAACGTCTCCTAGCAAGCCCATTGTTAGTCATCCACAACCTTACCATGTCCTTTATAACCTGTAACTCCTGAGTCAAACAATGAAAATCTCTTTCAACTGCCATTGGTAAGAACTAGGGTTTTAAGACAGGAACCATAGCTATAGTAGAAACCTTAATAGTGAACGAATTGTGGAAAATAAGTAAGATTGGACGTGAAGAAAACAATTGAACTGAGCTAGGGTTTGCAAACCCTAGGAAACAACCGCAACCCTAAACATAAACCAAACTCACACAATGTTTACCCACACACACATTATATGCCACAATCACAGAAACCCTAAGATTGGACGTGACAAATCTAGAACTGAACTAAGGTTGGTAAACCCTAACCCTAGAACGCCACCCTAGTCACACGCCAAACACACACTGTTTACCCACTCACACAATGTATACCACAACCAAAGAAACCCTAGAGAGAATTAAGAAGAAGAGATGCAAAAACTCTAGCCAAGGAAAAAACCTTAGCAACCTGCAAAAGGCAAAAATCGCCCTAACCCACGCTCTCCTTATTTTTCACTCCGCTCATTCCTATATCTAAGACATGCAATGATATAGTTGATGTTGTAGCCACTTTATGTGGTGTCCTTGATTTTCCACGCTCATATAAAGGTATTATTATATTTTACAACTCTTATGATTCATATGTAATTAATAATATCATGTAGACCATCAAGGTTATGCCTCCATACATTGTGTTTGGAAAGCTTGGAGTTGAGGGGATTTGTTGATATTTAGAAGAAATGAAATTATTAAAATTTTGGAATTTGACTAAAAAATTTACAACTTTACCATATTTGTGAAAATATGAGTGGATTTGAAGGGATTTGGTAACTGCCTATTAATTTACTCTTAACCTTACCAAATTACTATTCACTAATTATATATATATACTTATATTTATAAGGACAATATTGTACACAATTGTCTTTTTTATAACTGAATTTCCATTTCTTCCAAACGCAAAATATAATTTCTTTTCCATTCCAATCTAATTCTTTTTCTAATTCTATTTTCAAATTCCAAAAAGTCTTCATTCCAGAAAAATTGTTAAAGATATTGGTTTTTTTTTTCGTTTCAAGTCCTTTGATTAAGTATTTTGTTAGGTGCTGCCAACCTTTCCTTAAATTAAATCACCTGGTTTGTTATTTATATAGTTCATTTATTAAATTTGTTATTTATTGCTTATAGGCACTATTTAGAGAGTTGTGTTTTTAGAATTTTTGTTCTATATGGATGGTTGAGCCACCTATTAGACATATATTCTACCTCCAAGCCCTTTCATGCCATACTATTTATGATTAACATATTTATGTAATGATTATATTAAATAATTTTTAACATTTTTTTGGATATGTGGTACAACTGATTTTGACAATAAAATAAAACATTAGTGAAAGAGAAAATGTTTTGTAAATAGATGAAATACAATATAAAGTCATTCAGTTCGTACGAAACTTAAAGCTAATAATCAAGTATGAACCTGATAAAATCTTGTCACTCTAACAAATTTTTTTCAATTCTTTCTTTGTGTTTTCATCAACTGTCACATCTATAATCACGCCCTCACAATCTGATCGTACATAATGTCCGTTATCATTTTCGAAAGTTGACCCAAGTATTGATGCATCTAATCTTGGGGTTGGCTCATAAGCATTGCTTTCAATATTTTTTAGCAAATGAAAATCTCTTGGCGGTGCCTTAAGAACAATATATCAACTTGAAGTTTTAGTGTCCTTGGAGTAAAAAACTTGTTTCGCTTGTGATGCCAGAATAAACAAATCTCATTCAATTTGATTTTGAACTTCGTGGAGGTTAACCAATATAAATCATTCTTCAACTTTAATACTATTATTCATGTTTGCCCACTCACAATAGAATATTGGAATTTTGAATGGATAATAATCTAATAAAATAATGTCCTTCAAAATCCCATAGTAAGATATTCTTCCCACAACTTGACTTGTGTCTCTAGCACTAGATCGAAAAATAGTTTCAACCTCTAAAGAAATGCCACCATGTAAACATATTTATTCTAAAATTGACCTCTATATCACACCATAATTATAACCTATACACATGTCTACATAAGCCTCCAAAAATATATAAATATATCATAATTCAAAACCAAACAAGTCCCGTTTCTATATCAGAATTCTACAAGTCGCATACTTACGGTAAGAAACCTCCATACCTTAAGCTAGGTTGAAAAACCTAGAACCACCAAACTTCACTTCCAAGCTAATCTAAGCTATCAAAATAATCCCCTTAACACGCTACACAAGAAGCATAAATCAATTAAACTAATTCCTAAATTTAGGAGATGAAATTAGAGAGGGAGAAGAACTAGGGTTTCAAAAGAGGGAAAAGCTCAAATCACAAGAACACTTACCAATATTGGCGTCAAAACGTAGCTAAGAGATCAAGGATCAACTTTGTAGTTCAAGACTTGAATCAAATCACAAAGCAAACAGGAGAAAAATTGAAGCAAATAGGAGGAGAGGGGAAGGTTTGTTTATCCGGCCCCTAGTGTGTGTAATGTGTTTGTGTGTGTAATGAGAAGAGAAGAAAAGCTATATAACTTTGGTCTAATTCCTACACTACCCCTCCACTAACAAGGGTTGAGATCATAGTTAGAAAGGAGTGAATGGTGGAGATTAAAAGAGAGTGAAAACTCTTGGGTCTTCTAGAAAGTCTTCTCAAATATCTCACCCAAAAACCTTAAACTACCCTCACTTAATGTGGTGGAGAGTTGATGAGAAAGTGCACTCAAGTCATGAGCCATGTTTCCATTTCCTAAGTTACCCTCACTTTCAATACATAATTACTAAGTTACCATAATCAACACAATTACTAAATTAACCCCCATACATATATAAGGTGAAGAGGAGTGAACACTTAAGGCATATTTGGGAAGCGGTTTGGTTTTGGTTTTTCTGGTTTGGTTTCTTATTTTTGAGCCAGACAATGTTTGGGAAGGTTGGTCTCTCAAAAATGAAACCAAGCCACCAAGACCAACCCCCCCCCCCCCCCCCCCCCCCCCCCCCCCCCCACCAAAACCAGATTTTTGAAATTAACAAAAAGTTAATTTTTGGTGGTTTGGTTTAACTTTCACCACCACCACCACCCACCACCACCAGTCGCAACCCACCAATAGCCCCAATCGCCTACCACCACCACCAGCCCCAATCGCAACCCACAACCACCAGTCGCAACCCCCTCTGTTGATTCTTGAGAGAGACTAAAATATACGACTATTATTAGCCCCTTGTAGAGAGAGAAAACGAGAAGAGTTATAGAGAGAGAGAGAGACTAAAATATATTCATATATATGTGTGTGTGTGTGTGTGTATATATTCAATAAAATTTGGAACCAGACCAAACCGCTTACCAAACAAAGTTTCAAATCAACAACCAAACCAGACTAGACTAGACCAGACCGCTTTCCAAACAGACCCTTAGGGAATTTTTCATACTTTTACATTAACTCTTTACTAGAAAATTACAATTTTACCCCTTTTCACCTATGAACAACAAAATCAATCTCGTGTGCCCGATAAAATACCGCGGCATCCGAAAACAAAATGGATAGCTCGGGGTGTGAAACCTGACCACTTATCCACCGAAAATGTCTCGGGCCCACTGATAACCTAAAAACAATAAACACTGAAAATGAACAACCTAAACCGAAAATACATTCCACGAAAACATCCTAATTAGTCTGAAGCACATAATGTGAAAACATTTCACACATAAAACCCCACGAGATGTCATGAATGATAAAAAAGAAGTGATGTCACGAACCGAAATAAATCAAAAAGAAATTCCAAAAAATCGAGAAAGAATACAAGGTGTTACAGTTTATGCCCTTGGGGTTTTGAAAACAAAAACCCTATGTTAGTCACTAATTAACCCTAGAGGGGGGATGAATAAGGTGTTCAAAAATATTTCTAACTTTTTTCGAAATTGGAACACGCTACAACTAAAAATCAATTTCTCAATAAACAAGTGGATGATTCAATTTAAACTTCTCTAATAATTAATTGCAAGACAAATTAGCATACAAGATATTCAAGAAATTATAGCATGCAAATTAATCAAGTAAAGATAAAGAGATAGAGAGATTGACACCGTGATTTTTTTGAGGTTCGGTAACTCATACTCCTCGGCTCAAGAACCCCTTCTTGAGACTTTTCCCGATCCTTTCACTATGGCCCTTCCTTAACAGGTGGAATGGCAAACCTTTACAACACAAGCCTCTCGAGCTTGTCTCTCAATCAAGAGAGCAACCCTCTCTTGAACAATCGGTGGACTTCACTTGTCCGAGATTACAAATTCGTATGTAATCAATAAAATCACTTAAGAACAAAAACACTCAAAACCCAAAGGTTTTTATCGGTGGACTTCACTTGTCCGAGATTACAAATTCGTATGTAATCAATAAAATCACTCAAGAACAAAAACACTCAAAACCCAAAGGTTTTTATGGAAGATAAATCAATATAAGCTCAAGTGTTTTTGGTGATTTTTCAATAGCTCTAGAAATGTGTTATCAAAGGATATGATCAATGAATGATATTTGGAGAATAGAAAGAGATACTAGAGGTTTTGATTTTCAAAGAAACTTGTAGAAAATCATATTTTCAAAGCTTGGTTTCAATGGCTTTTGTAGAGAAACTTTTTGCAGAATTTTGAGAGTTTTTCTTCCTATTCTTTCTCTTTTGTTTTTCAATCTCTTAGCATTCAATATACACATCTCATTCTATATATAGTATTGCATTAGGGTTAAGAGAATGAGTATTGAATTATTTGAGTCAAGAGCCATTTGAAAACCATTAAGCACAATCCACAAAACATGGAAAATGTTTTCTGAAAAATCTGCAGGATTTGAGGTTCAACTAGTCGACTACTTTAATGTTCTAGTCGACTAGATTGAGGTCTAGTCGACTACTTCATGTAGTCTAGTTGACTCAAAGGTCCCTTTAGTCGACTACTTTGAAATGGTTGAAAACATGTAGCTTCTGATTGTTTCAGTCGACTACTAAAAAATACACAGGGTCATTCTAGTTGACTATAACTTGAAAAACATTTAATAAAAATATTTTTCTTTCCGTTTAAGTTCGGTAAAACGTTTTTTCATTCCATTTGAGTTCGGTTCATTTTATACTTGAGTTTATACGATAATATCAGCACATAAAATTACCTTGTTACAATGATCGTTCCCCGACCTATCTATCCCGAGTCTTGAGTCTTCGACTTTCGCCTTTGCCGTTGAATTATTTGATTTTCCATTTTCGTGCTTCAATTTCTTTCACGGCTTTTCGCTTTTATTCAATATTTCTTTCCGAGCTTGTTTTCCGAGTCGTTTTCTTCAGGTGCTTGTTTTCCGAGTCGTTCACCTGTCTTTTGCTGAAAACATGAACTCGGTAATTCATTAGTATTAAACACGCTTGAAATGTTTTGTTAATATCAAAATAGGATTTATTGTCCGAGAATAAATTTCAAGGCCAACACCCTATATTTCTATAAGGCCGACTATATATGGACTTTTAAAAGCAGTGTTTAGAATGTAGATATATATGGGCTTTTAATTCTAGTGATTCAACAATATTTTTCAACTATCAAAAGTCCAATAAATTTAAAAATTTGTATTGTGGGTCGGGTCAACCCGAATGTAGATATATGGGCTTTTAAGTCCAGTGATTCAATAATGTTTTTACACTATAAAAAAGCCCAACAAATTTACGAAGTTGTATCGTGGGTCGGGTCAAACCACGGATTAACCCAACCCGTTCATGACCTGTCATTGAGGGGTCACTAATACATTTATAACCTGTTTGTTAACAAATCCAAATCTGCCATAACCCGCCCAATTGTCACCCTTAATCACAGGTCAACAACTATATAGAGGAAAGATCACTAAATGGATTTAACCCATCAGAAGCAATGCCAAGTCTTAAGTTTTCATTTGATGCAATTTTAGACCACTTGTCATTAATTGTGTCATGCAAGGGAATCAACTGGGTGTCGCATCTTCCCAACTCAATTTCTACAAGTAGAATATCACAATAATTATTCTGCCTAACTAATCTTGACTTGTACATTCTCCTCAATCTTAGTATTACAGGAAAGTATCGCATTACATTTGTTGGAATACCATTTCATACGTGTGCTAACTTCCCATCTTGGAGTACCGCATCTCATACATTCATTTAGATTTTCATTCACTTTTTGAAATAAGAAATAGTCATTTATACAAGCATGATATTCTCGTACTATCACGCCCCGAATTTCCTTACTCCTCAACAGAGCCTAAGAAATCCAAGAGTGACGTAAATCGTACACTAAAAACGAAAAGATAAATGCGGAAAACAAAATGTGGATCTAAACCAATCCTTCAACCTAACAAATCTCATCCCCAAAGGCCAATAATCAATGCCCCAAGCATAGTAGAAGAAGTGATGAAGCATAAGGGAGAGAACGGACATAAGTTAGAAAGAGGTGCACAAAACAGATTCCTCCGAGTACTCGTTGACCTTACAAAGGCCAAATGTTTCTGGCATTTTAGAGGCCTTTGTGCAAGTTCGCACACTTACGCACTCACCGAGTACTTGGTAGAATCATCATCGAGTACTCGGTGACCTCTAGTTTGAAAAGTCATTTAAATTTCTCGGAATGTTTTGCCCCCGATCTCCATTTATGTATTCTCGAGTTTTCAAAGCAAATTTTCGCACCGAGATAGATTCTAAAATCATTTCTAAAACATGAGATTTATTCTAAATCATGGGGGTAGGCGAAAATGGATTTTTCCTTCAAGATTTAAAAGGGTTCACTTATGAATCGTGAAAAATGTCGTTTTCCAGAAAATCATCAATTAATATCAACAATCCCATTTCAACTCTAAAATAGACAAAACGAAAGAACTTCATGGATTTCATCATTTAAAATGTCCAAGGCAAAACATAACACTGTTTTCATTGAAATTGAAATAGTTTTACATGATGGCATCAAAATACACCAAAAGAATATAATCCTCGCGCATAGCATTCCAATGGACATACATCAATGTAAACTACTCGGCTAACATGCCAGCCGACAAAATAATAAGTTTAGTTGTTGTAATACGTAATAAAATAAACACATGTATACAACCATCAAGTATGCTCTACAAAATAAGTATTCCGCCTCCATATGCACAAAAGGGAAAAATCAACATTGTATCTCTACCGAGAGACTACGAGCTTCCCGAAAAGGGATCATCACCTTCAAAATATATAAGTCATGGGGTGAGCTCACTAGCCTAGTAGAGGAAGCGTTATCGCCTCAATCTCGGTAGTCCGAGTGGTACCACCCGTCCAAGGTTCATGCTACTAATCTTAGGTCGGTCTCTTACTCCACATGACTCTCACGCCAATCCGGGACCTCATCGAACTCAACAAAAAATTTATCCAACATGCTCACGTCATAGTTATTCATAAATATGGTGTACTATCAACATTGATATCACAATTACATAGATGATAATTTAAATGCAATGTGATTCAACCCACACATGGTACACATTTTACCCGATTCGGTTAACGAATACACACTCTACCCATTCGTAATGAGAAAGAGTACCGCACCGATTCTTCCCAAGTGATTTTTGACACTTTCACTTTCAATAAGGAAGAGTGATTGCACGAGACGACTCGTGACGAAATATCCGAAGATCGAATGCACGAGGCGACCCACAACTTTGAGGATGGAACGACCCAACCTATATCACATTTTCGGACTTACTACTTCCGTAGGTGGGAAACACCTCCTGGCCAGTTATTGCGATGATTCGACACAAGACTACTCACACATGGTTACTAAACCCGCATAAACCAATACACATGTATTTGACACTACACGGTGTACTCAAAATGCATCCAGATTTCAATAACAACCATTCTCCATCACAATACATGCTTATCTCATTATGCATTATATTGTACTCAACTTATCATCATACTTACAATTTCACACTTGTAAGCAATAGTTCACAATATTCTCTATCACATACATGTTTATCTTATTACACAATATTGTACTCAATTTATCATAATGCTTACAATTTTCCACTTATAAGTAATAAATCACAACAAGCTTTAATATCATACAATCATGTTTTTCAAGGGCCTAGTTCGTCATCTAAGTTGTCAAGACTTAACTCGCATATATATATATGGCATATATACACATAGACGCACACACCCTCGTATAAAAACTAAAACAACTTGTTTTTCCCCTACCTCAATCCAAGGAAGCTAACACAAGGATGCCAAAAGAGGTCCAAGTCAATCTACCAATTCAAGTGCTCAAAAGGATAGCTTCCAACTAGCAACACACCATTCAATGAACAATAAGACTACAATGGTGTCACAAAAAACCGAAATCATTCAAAAGTGGCTCCAACCACAAGAATCAACTAAACCCTAATGATAGCTAAACTAGGGTTTCATGAAGAAATAAAATCATATGAGTAGAAGATTGTGAACTCGCCATTAGCTTCTTCACAAGATGAAATTAGGAACCCCTACAAGTGAAGGCCCACTTGATGGTTGGAAACAAACTGAACCTTCAACAAAGATGAACAATTGGAAGAGAATAAGCAATACAAGTATAAGTAACTTGTGAACTTGAAAGCTAGGGTTCTTGTAAACCAAACCTTAGAGTGGAAGAGAAACTTACCTAAGAATAGCTCAAGAACACCACCTTAAACCACACCAAGCAAAGAGAGAGCAAGAGATTGTGTTGAGAGGTTACAAGTCTTGCAAATAAGAGAAAACCTAATAAATGTAGAGATTCTCCACTCACATTTTTTACAATCCAAGGGTTGAGAATAAGGCAAAGAAAATGAATACATTATCCAAGGGTGGAAATGAAGTCTTGCAAATGAAAGAGCAAGAATAATGCATTCTTGCATTTGTGTGTCATCCAAACAAAGCCCTATGATCCAAGGGTTGTGAATAGATATGAAAGAAGACTCAAGATCAATAGTTGAGAATGAGACAACACTTAAAAGGGTGAAAAGACCAAATCCTTCTCAACTTAGGATTAATTACAAGAGTATCATCATGTCTCTAAATTACCTTTTTACCCAATGTTTTCCTATCTATTTACCACCATATCACTCATACCCCAACATTTAGCTAAATCTTTACAATTTTCAGTAAGTGCTCATAATATGAAAATACCAATTTACCCTTTGGTCATTTATTTCGCGAAATTATTTTCAAAAATTTCTATTATTCTCAAAATGAAAATACAACATGCAACTTATAAATTTAATGCCTATTTGACAACCGGTGCGGTGTTGGTTTTTGGTTTTGGGTTGGGTTGGGTTGGGTTTGGTGTTGTTTTATTCTGAACTGAAACCATATTTGGTGCAGATGATTTTGGTGTGAGAAAAGGTAAAACTGAAAAACCAAAACATGTTTGGTAGAATTAGTATGGGATAAAATTCTGAAACCAAACCATGTTAGGTAAATGATGAATTATTATTTTTACAAAAAATATTAATATTGGATAATAATATTTCACCATATTGCAAGAATTATTCAATTTTTTTCAATTTGAAATTTCAATGTTTTTTTACCAATTTATTATTTTTAAATATTTATTACTCAATTTTTATTTATTTATTATTAATTATATTCTATTGTCTGCTAACTTTTATTTAGTTCTCTAATTTAATTAAATGAAATTTTTAATTAAATAAATATATATGTGTATGCTTGTGTGTATGTATATATATATATATAACACAAACACACTCACGCACACAAAACTCACACCAACAGGCGGGGCCAAGAGATGGTTTGGAAAATGGTTTTGGTTTGGTTCAACAGTAATAAAATCATACAAAAACCATGTCAAGATATGGTTTGAAAAATACCCCATATAGTACACCATGAATTGGTACTATTAAACCAACCCACATGCAGTCAAACATAGGCTGGGTTATACTTCATAGCCCAAAACCAAAATTTTGGCATCAAAACCATCTACCAAAGAGCCTCTTAATCTCATATAAAGCATGTAAGTCATGCAAAACACATAAACACATTAAGCACGTAATCATATAAGCACTTAATTGTTAACAAATTTTTTAATTAGGACGTAAAAATACCGGACGCTACACGTACTCCCAATAAAAATTGTCTTAGATAATTTTTTTATTTCATAAAAACTTAGGGGAAGTGTGTTGTCATCAGAGAGCATGTCTCCAAATATCTTGAGGAGCACATTGAAACAAGTATCAGATAAATTTTTTGTGGTTTTGTGCAACTAAGAAATAATAACAACTTCTAGTATACTTTGTGCAACTAAGAAATGAAGGTCTTTCCGCATATTCCAAAGAATTTTTGAACTCCACCTCTCTTCCATCATCTATAGACCGTAGAACATCATCGTCATCGACATCACAAGTAAAATAAACATTTCTATAGATCCCGTACGCCTCTGAAATTTTCTTATCATCTTCAACGTCTTCATCTTGTCAAGAAGTAACAAGGGCTTTCCCAATGAAAAACCCAAGTTATATATGTTGAATACATTCCAAACATCACCAAATGTGCATACACAGTATTTAAATGTCGATCAAATGCATTCAAACAACGTTTGACAAAAGCATATGATCTTATCTGGGTTGTTAGCATTAACTTGAACCAAATTAATAAACCTTCGAGCTCTATGTCACAAATACAAACTTAAAAATTCATTTACTAAAATAATAAGTAAAATAAATAAAACTAACATCCATACATAATGTGTTAACCAAAATAATTTGTTATATATGCGAGACCATTCTTTGTTCATGATCTTTATCGACACCATCGCCACATATATGTTCCGTATTCCCAATTTTACAACTATTATGCGCCAGCTTACACATTAACAATGGATTCTGAAACTAAATATCAAGTCAACTAATTCAAGATGCACACCACAGGTCCAGTCACTATCTTTATGTGCTTCATTTGATGTTTGTCCACTCTCATTGTACAACTTTTTTCTTTTCTTTTCAAAACATATGGACACGCTTATGTTACATTAGCGTCTTAACGAAGAACAAACTTTCAAGCATAGCTAAAAGATAACACATCATTTTTAATGCAATTACTGGTTATTATTGAAGCATGTGACTTGTTCATTCATTTAAATGTTATTGTTTTAGCATAATAAGCCATGGTTTGCCCACTTTTGGGCCATTCTTTACAAAACTTATTTTCAAGTAAGCCCCTTCATGGTGTCACTTTGGGTATTATAATGTATTTTCCATCAATGAGACTTGTTCTCAACCCAATTTGGCCAAAACCCTTCCATGAAGGTATTTTCAAACAAAATCCACATCAACCACCATGGGGGCAATTTTCAAACAAAGTGCTCTTATAGAAGCATTGGGTGCGTTTGGTAAATCAAGACCATTATGAGCTTCCTAGAACGATACATGTTGAATTCGTTTAATAATGAGCTAGCACCTTATTGTCTTGATAACTCCCTGCGAGATCATATAGTTCGCGGGGTTTGCATGATGTTGGAAGCATATTATATAGAGATGGAGAATGAGCGAATACCATGTAGGAATTCAATTCTGAAGGGTTATGCATATGTCATTGAGATATTAAATGGGCATCCGGATAGATGTCATCAAAGTCTCCGGATGCAACCCAACGCCTTTCAGAGATTATGTGACAAGTTAAAGTCTTTAGGGTTGACCGACTCTAGAGGTGTAGAAGTAATCGAACAAGTTTCAATTTTCTTAATAGTCCTAAGCCAAAGTCTAACAAATCGGATGGTTGCTAAAAGATTTCAACATTCAACTGAAACCATATACTGGCACATACACAGGGTACTTCCTGTGGTTGGACTTCTTGGGAATGAAATCATTGTCCCTCATGTTCTGAACAAAGGGTCGGGATTCCACCCATTTTGAGATTGTGTGGGCGCAATAGACGACACCCATGTGCCTGCCCATTTAGATGCCAACAAGGTACATCCATATAGAGGTAGGAAAGGCTTTCCAACGCAGAATGTTATGGCAGTTTGTTCGTTCGACATGTTATTCACATATGTCGTAGCAGGCTAGGAATGTTCAACTAATGATTCAAAAGTATTGAATGAATGCATTCGAAGACCGGCTTGGAGGTTTCCCAAAGCGCCACAGGATAAATATACACCACCGATGATAATATTTCGTGAAGTATATTGTTTAATTAATTGTTGATTTATTTTTATTGTGGATATGTTAGGAAAATATTATTTGGTCGATTCTGAATATGCCAATCAACCGGGATTTCTTGCCCCATACTGAGGAGTAAGATATCACTTGCCCAAATTTCGAGCAGTTAACAATAGATGGCATGGCAAGGAAGAATTGTTTAATTATAGACATTCTTCATTATAGAATGTCATTGAGAGGTGTTTTGGCATGGTTAAACAACGATTTCCAATACTAAGGTTAATGCGTCCATACAAGTTCCCGACCCAAGTTAGATGGTTGCTTGGAGAACCGGATAACATATTTGATGGTACAGATGAGCAGAACGCGGATGATGGGGATGTGGCTGATGATGATGATGATGATGATGATCATGATGAGGTCTTACAAGGTCAGCAGGGCACCCAATTTATTCAGGAGTTTTGCAATAATATAGCTAATGAGATTTGACAACATAGACAGTAGTGTACCACTTTGTATTTTGATGAACAATTGGATGACAATTTTTGTAGATTGTGGTTCTATGTATTAACTTTCCTTGCTTTACTACTATTGGATGACTCTAATATATTTTTTTGATGGATTGTGGAAAAATAAAAAAAATAGGCATGTATGGAGTTTTGGGCCACGGGCCACCTTGTAGGTGTGACAAGGTGGGGCACGGGCCACCTTGTAGGAGTTTTGGGCCACGGGCCACCTATGGTTCTTTATCAGGCCCACACGAAAGAAAACTATGGACGATATTTCTATCGATGTCCAGATTGGGAGGTATGATTTAAGGTTACCGTATATAATATTCTAAAATATATATTTTGAAGTCTATAATTGATTATATTTCCTTTGCAATTATAGGATCACTATCGTAGTTTTTTGTGGCTGAATAGACTAAATGCGGAAGAACAAGGAATTAATGAAGTAGAAGATAATAACAATAATTTGGGTAATGTTGTTGCTGATATTCAACAAGAACATCATCGACAAAAGTACATGCTATATATGGGTTGTATTTGCCTCAGTTCCTTGTTGGTTCTTATGTGCATTCTCATATTAATTGTATTTCTTTTATTGTACTAAAATGAAGAGATCCTAGTGGTATGAGACGATGTTGTAAAATATTGTTGACATTTATGAAGTAGTATATATGTAGAATATGTTGGGTATTCAAATAATCGTGTCATTTTTTTCTCTCTTTCATATATTTATTGCTACTTATTTTATAAAGAAAAAAATTTACTTATAATTTTAATAATAAAAAAATATTATTAATCATTTTTAGGGGAATGTGTTGTATGAATTTTTTAAATTCCAACACTTATATGCAAAAAATTCAGTAAAATATTTAAAAATAATAATTCAACTGCCAAACATGTTTTTCTATTTTTGTTCTCAAAAATTCAGGGACACACAAACTCTGCCAAACATGTTTTTCTATTTCTGTTTTCAGATTTTCTGGTCTACCAAACATGTTTTTTTGTTTTTTGTTTCCGAAAATTTTTTAGACAACATTTTCAACAAAATATGTTTTTGTTTCCATATTATCCTTAGGACAGGAACAAGAAATTTTTTTGTTCTCAAGAGAAAAAAACGAAAACGAAAACACTAGTTTCTAAACGCATCCATTGTCAAATCAAAAGTGTTTTTCCCACATTGAAACCAACTTGTACAAACTTGTATTTCTCCCCAGGATGTTTTCAACTAACCACATGTTTGCTCTCATGAGCTACTTTTAAAGCATTATTTTCAAGTAAAACCTCCGATGAATATATTTTCTAAAATAAACATTGTAAACCAGACGATGGGAGAGAGGAGACCCAAAAGGAAAATCTTTAATAAATAAAATAAAATTTTCAGTTGGTTTAATAAAAAAAATATGGGTATAAATATAATTCATATTTTGATAATTAATTACTTATAGATGTGTCAAATTTTTAGTAGTCCACCTTAATATGATGGACAAAATTTATCCTCGAGTTGTGCACGATCTAAATATTACCCTTTTCATAAAAGAAATATTTTGAGCACCTCTACCAAATACCAAAAAATAAAAAAAGGGTAAACAAATGAAGCCTAAATTTTTTGATAATGGGAAGAGCACTCGTGTCCGGCCGGGTGGGTGATGACCCGATAAATCTAGTCGGATCCCCTCTCCCCCGGTGTTAATAAACCGCAGTGAAGGCTAATTTATAAACGGTGGCGACACGTGTATCCTCATCCACTCGTCCCACGTGCGATCATCCCATCTGAACCGTTTAATCCCTCTCCCTCGTTCTCATTTTCGTCACCAAACGAGTTATCGAGTGAGACTGTTAGGAGCAATTGAAGAATTAGGGTTTCATTTTCAAAATTCCCAATTTGTCATCGTCACATTCTCAGAGCTTTCTTCGATTAACTGGTAATTCAATTCCAATTGATCGTCTTTGAATAGATATATATATATATATATATAATGTGTATATATATATATATATCTTATACGTATATTACATATATAATTCATCAAAGATTATGACATCGTTCTTCGCATAGAATCTTGTTATTTTGATTTGTTGAATTCATGTTTTCTGCCTCTCATTTGTAGTGAAGTCCCGTCCCTTTGGAGATAGAATATTCTCCTGTTATATATACATATATATGTATATATATACATTTGATGCGTTATTCTTTTCTTTTATTTTTTCTTGATTTTTTTGGCAATTCATTTATGTATAAACTTAGAGAAATAAACACCGGAAAATAATAAAATATGTATAACCGAAGCAATAAAGGATCCTAAGTGACAAGCGATACAGATAATATATACTTCAACCAGACTTACTATGGGACTTTGAGAAATTGTTATGGTCTTTATTTGTTTTGTTGTCCACTAATCTTCCCCAAAAATGCCCCAATTCAGAGCTATTTTGTTATTTGGTTTACTAAATGAATTTTTTTGACCCAATCAAACCGCATGTATCAAATTGGACGCCTCGATGCATTCCAACTTTATTGCGTTCATGCTTAAAAGAAACTGACAAATGGATAGTCGGACATGATTGCTTTGCCATTTTGCTTGATTTTGATGTTACTACATTCCCTTGGTGTAAATGTTGTTTATGCTTTACGGAAAGAAGTGGTTTATGCCCTCATTGGTGAGAGATTTGATGATTGTTGGTTAAAGGGAGGTGATTGGACTTGGATTAATGAAGCATGGCCTGTAATGCTTCTGTAATGCACGTGGTCTTTAAATTGTGGAGGTGCTGGTGTTGGGTTTTGGTTATGATTAAATAATGTTTTAAGATTTATATCAATAATATAGCAAGAAGATTCTGAAAAGATCCCTAGGCATATTCGTACAAGATTTTTGTACTAAAACCAAATTACCTCAGGAATGGGAACAATGCTTCCAAAATGCTACTACCTACAGTATGGATTTGGGTTCAACAGTTTGTTGCCCCACACTTTGTGCAGTTTTTCCTACAAAGGGAAATTTCTAGTTGCAATATCTTCTTCTTTTAGATTGGTTTCTTGGAAGTCAAATCCTCGGTGTTTACTCCCACAAGAAATACAGGTTTTGGTTTTGCTCCTATGCACATTGTTACGTAGGTCCACGCCCCTCAGCTGGCACTCTCTTTGATTACTCCTAATGACTAGTTTACGTGGAAATAGGAAGGTACATTGTTTTAAGGGTGCAATCTCACTGAAGCTTCAACAAAAGTCACTGACACTGTTGCACTTCTAATTATGTAGTTGCTTGTCTAGAAAACTAAACTGGATATGATTGAAAGACTGTTTCACATGTTATCAATTAGTTACTTGTCTTGAAAACACAGTTGGAAAGAGCTGACATGGTTTCTCTGTGGCCTCTTTGTCAATTTTTAGTAGTTGAGACATCGCATGGCGGGATTACAATGACTTAAGTTTCCTTGTAGTGTGATTTTTAGCCTAGTCGAATTGCTGGTTTTGTTTGCTTATGTCACATCATAGTCGCAGATCAATTTGGGTATTGCTCGTGAGAAAAAAGAATTTTTAGTGCCTATTGGTATTTCTATTTATTATTGAGGTGATCAGAAGGAAACTTTGATTTTTCATTTTGTGCTTGAGACATGCAGGGTTGCGATGATGATACTAGTTATGTGCTAGAGGTGTTGCAGGTCATGTTAGAGGGTCAAAAATAATAAAATTTAGTAATTGATTTGGTAATGCTATGCTGGTTGATTAAAATTCTATCAAAAGGCTATCTTATGATGATTGCCAATGGAAATTTTATACTTGTGGGATTGGGTTCGGCACGGTGCTTCTTCAAAGATTACGGATAGATTTCTTGTATCTGGTTCGTTGTTGGGCACCAGTGGGGATACACTACTCCAAAAGTTTGTCATCACAACATTTAAGCTTTTTACCTTATCAAAAGGGAAAAAAACACTTTTTATACTTGGTCGAGACCCAATTCAAATCCCAACACATGTATAAGTGGTAAGGTCAGCTATCAATTTTAAATGCTTATAATACCAAACGTACTCTTCTAGAATGTTTTTGGGCTTGACCAACACCATGATGTGGCTAAACGTATGGCCTTAATTGTAAGTTTCTTTTGCTTAATATTTCAATTTATGTCACTTATGGGGTTACGAGTAATTTTTGGTTGGGTATCTGCATTCAGTTGTCTAGAGTAATGCTTTAATTTTTTTATTTTTTTGGAAAGGTGGAGTAATGCTTTATCGGTCTCCATTAAACAGCTTTTAGCATGGCAAGAGGAAGACGCAAGAAGTTAAGAGACATGGAGCAGCCTGTGAGCAACCCTTCTGCAAGCAAAAAGATCAAGAAGAAAGGTTCTAAGGGAAAGAATAAAACTTCACAAATTGATGCTCCTTCAATTACCACAGGCCTCTCTTCTACGTCTATTTCTCCCCCTGTTACTGCCAGTGGCGCACTTGTTGCCCCAGTTCCTATTCTTACAACTTGTAATGAGAACACACTTGTTACACAAGAAAGAAAGGAAGAGGTGGGAAACAGTGAAAGTGAAAGTTCTGGCTTTATATTCATGTGCAATAGTAAAACGAAACCTGAATGCTACCAATATCGTGTTTTTGGGCTTCCAAGTGGGAAATTGGAAGTTGTGAAGAAAATTAAACCAGGTATGAAGCTCTTCTTATTTGACTTTGACGTGAAGCTCCTCTATGGTGTGTACAAGGCAACTTCCAGTGGGGAGTTTGGACTGGAAAGAGCTGCTTTTGGAGGGAGATTTCCTGCTCAGGTAAAGTTGATTGAAGTGTTCATGTTTTTGGAATTACGAACTCTTGATTCACTCCAAGCCTATTCTCAAGCTCCAGTTTGAGTTGAGCTTCCTTTCAACAAAATTGTTACCAGAGAACTGGTTCCAAGTAAAAACTGGATCATTTTTGGATCTTTAATAGACAAATAATTTGGATAGGATCAGGATATGGGTAATCATTTCATAATGGAGCTACAAATAATTTGAACATCACTTTTGAACTACAAAAACTATCGTTGTAAAATGTCTGATGATTTTACGTGATCCAAAATGGAGCTATATGTTTTGATACTTGGGGAAAGTATCTAAGAGAAAAGATATAAGTGGGCTAAATTTGTTTCCTGTTTTTTTTTGTCCCCCAGATTCCTTTGTGTCCACATTTCTGCAATTGGTGTGTAATCCTTCTCTTCTATTTCTTTCTCTATGTTCCTCCTTTTCTTTTTCATATAACTTGTTTTACAATTTTAATTTTATTTTTATTTATCTTTCCAGTTCTTGAATGAAACTTTGAAAATAGTTGGGAATTATAGAAATTGCACAATAAGAACTTATAAGTATGTATATGCCTGTAATTGTGGACATTTTGTACTAGTGTACATGTAGATGGATATATAGGTGATTTATATGGGATATACACAAAGACGATAAAAGTATGTGTGTGGCAGTGTGCGTATCTATATTCAATGCTATGTACTTAAAATAATAGGAATATATCTATATATTATGTTTGCATGATGCTCGCAGATATGTGTCTATACAAATCACGGACCATGATAATTTTTTAGTATGCAACGTCATGTATAAGCGTATAAATTGGGAAATCAAAAGTGAATCTTGTAAAATCTTTTTTCATTTTTATAAAAAATTATTAAACATTTAACCTTTTTTATTTTTATTTTTATTTTTAAGTTGTTCTCTTGTTTTGGTTCTATACTTTTCCATCACTGTTTGCAAAACTTTGTTTGAAACCATATTACTTTTTCTAAGTGTGAAATTTTACTGGGCCAGATGTCACCTGGCCAATATTGACTGATGTATGGGTGACTCCAAATTGAAATTCTCATTTCTTATTCCAAACAGACTTATTGGTCATTTGTTGCTGCAGCTTGTGGCAAGGTCATCCACAGTATTCTATAGTGCTATTTGAGCCCTAGGCTTATATAAATAGAAAATAGAAAGAACAGGACAAGGGTATTCTATAGTGTGTGCGTTTTTTACCATTCAAAAAAAAAAAAAGAAAAAAGAAAAAAATAAGAAGAAGTAAAGACCAGCCTAGATCAAGGCATTGAAACTAAGCAGCCAAAGCAAGGAAATCTTAGACTGAAATAAAATGAAGTTGCAGTTGCTATGGATATGAAATTGAACGGCTAATATTATTAATCTCTACCTTATCATAATATGCTTCTTGAATGGCTTTTGCTGTAAACTCATCCACACCATTAACTCAATGTAAGGATGTATTAGTACATCACTTGACAAGTTAAATGGCTGCATTATTGCTAATGGAGCACATTTGTTCCCCTTATTGTGCTTTGAATTGATCCTTTTCTTCCTAGGATGCTAAACAAACTCTGATTACTCATTTGTAGTGTGCCTTCATCCTTGACCACATCCCTTTCATGGGTTTATACTCCGAATTGAACAGACCATATTACGTTATAGCTGTTAGAGATCAAGCCTTGTGCCTAAAGTTGATCTATCAAACACAACCACCTATAACAGAACAGAGCATCACCCAGACGCCACCTTGGGATCCTGCCCGTTCTGAACTTATACATGTTATCTCCATGGAACTTAATTTTCCACCTTAAAGTTGCTTCAAACATCTTTCAGTTATATCTTAAGTATTTCAATGGCTGCACGCAATTAAAGGATCGATGGCCATGTTATGGAATAGTGACATGTTTTCTTGTTCATCTCGCAGTCTAGGTGCGCAGCCACATTAAATACTTATTTAGTAGTTAGCATTTAGTTATTGTTGATTCATCCAGTGTATGTACTATGGTTACATTAAGATCCTTTCCAGTTCGAGCCGCTATGAAGTATCTAGTGGGATCACTGCAAACTAAAATAAATGGATGGCTATGGGATGTACTCATAGTTGTTAAAGGCGTGAGGCGACCCTAGACGCTAGAAGCCTCCTATCGCCTAGGCGCCAGGCGAGGCGCTCGCCTGAGTGAAGCGAGACGCTCAATAATAAATTATTTTCACAATTAAATTAATAAATCACTTTTAATAAAAATAACAAATATAAGACATTTAAACTAATAAAACATTGCTAAGAAAGTTAAAAGCCAATAAATTAAAATGTAGAAGTACAAAAATATCAAATATAAGACATTTAAAAACATTCATCAGCGCTGGGGCGACTAGGCGCTAGGCGCCCCCAGGCGACGCCTTTCAAAGGTGGCCTCCCCCCAGTTGCAGGCGAGGTGCTAAACCCTCGCCTCGCGTCGCCTAGCGCCTAGGCGCGCCCGTGACAACACTGGATGTACTGCTGTAAAATCACATACAATTGTGCTATACTGTTGTCAGGATTGCCTCACGTTATGAAGATATCTGTTTTGCGCTACACTAGCACTTATCATTTGGCGTCCCCGCGTATGAGTGTCCGCAAATATTTCCAAAATGTTAAGGGGGAAATAGTGTTTTATGTATCATGAAGTTTTGAACATGGATTCTGCATTTCCTTGAAACCAATGATAAGTAAATAGTAAGAGATATTTATGTACAATTGTACAAGACTTTTGAATTCTTGGATATGCTTGGCAGGTCTACGTTGAATATATATCCATAACCATATCCAAATATTATATGTTTGACATAATATTTGTTCACGTGCAGTGATCATATTTTTATGCTTCTTTCTTTTTATTATATTTTTCCTGATTAGGGTTCCGCCTGAACCGGGGTGTCAACTGCTTCTAATAAGGTTGTAAAAATATATATATTTATGTTGCTTTGCTGCATTTAATCTTTGAGCTATTTTGTTCGTTGATTAGGTTAAATTCGAGATCTTTAAGGATTGTTTACCTCTTCCTGAGAGTGCATTACGACTTGGTATTAGAGAAATCTACCAGGGAGGATCCAAGTTTAGGCAGGAGCTCAGTCACACACAGGTAAGATGCATTACATAACCTTTAACTAACTTCTGGTTTAGTTCAAAAAAATCTGTCTCTCAGACTACAATTTGTGTTCTTGACATTTCCACCATTAATGGATTGTAATGAAGGTGAAAACTCTAATATCATTGTTTCGTCCAATCACTGTACCATTGCAAGCCTCTGTTGCTCATCCTCTACCAAATTTGGCTTTGACACACTCATTTGTGGCTCCTGTCATGGAGGTCATGGAGGAGAGATTCCAGCAACCAACAAGGCTTTGTACTGCTGCTTCTCCACTACCAAAATTGGGCCCACCACGGTCTTTTGCGGCTCCTGTCATGGAGGAGAGATTCCAGCCACCCACAGCCACAAGGCTTCCTCCTCCAGAGAGGCCATATATCTCAGGAGGACACCAGACAGACGCCTCACCAGCATTTGACCCTCGGACTGTTCAACGTGCGCCACCACCATTGTATGATTATTATGTACCAGCAGCCTATGTGACACACTCCCAACCTCCTGCAGAAAGTCATCATGTTGTTCAGCAGGTTGTTCCTCCTCGTAACATGGACCCATACTATTTGGCAGCACACTCCCAACCTCCTGCAGAAAGTCATCGTGTTGTTCAGCAAGTTGGTCCTCCTCGTAACGTGAACCCATACTATTTGGCTGCACCATCCCAACCTCCTGTAGAAAATCATCATGTTGTTGGGCAGCATGTTGCTCATAACATTGAACCATACTATTTGACAGGAGCACATGAGCCATATTTTCCAGAAAATCCAGTTTCATCCACACAGGATCCTCACAAAAGGTACAGTTTTCATTTATTTTGAAAGGAAGGACAAAAGGAATAAGCTCTGCAATAGTAGTGTAGCTCTTGAGCCATTTTGATTACTTTATCTGCAAAGCAGATTACTCTATTTTAAATCAATCTCAAAATCATTTTCCGGTACGTAATAGGCAATATTTTAGAAGTGCATATCTACATAAACGCAAACACATTGAAGCATGATGATACAAACTTATGCACTATCCCTTTCGGTGAGTACGATTTCATATCCAATAGTTATTCTTCAGTATTATGATTAGACCTGAAGCACACAAGGTGCCGATATGAGACTCATTAGTTCTGATGAATATAATTGTTAATTCAGAAAGGGAGTATCTATTGTTGGCATCTTCTGGGTGTTTTTCCAAAAAGCTTTGGTTGGTTTAGTTCGGAAATGCTTTTGGGTAGAGCGTGTGTTGCTTTTGAATCAAACCCATCTGTGGCATACTTACTCTGGCACTGTCCACTATTTCAGATATGTGATTGCACCAGATATGATTCCAAGGGATCAGTTTGTTGGTCATGGAAGTCAATATCTTACGTCACAGTTGCTGGGGGAGCGACAAAATATTCCATTGCCGGAATATGTAGTTGATTACTATAATCAACACCAACCGCCTGCTGCATCTTCATATGCTATGTTACAGGGACATGCTTTGCCACAGTCATATGCTTCATTCCCACCATCCACTGCACCAGCGGGATTACTGTCCTCTTATCAAGGTTATAACCCAGTGCCAGTTGCTACGGACATGAGTCTGGTTCATGTTGATCCGCATCAAGCACCTGTGTCTGGTGGTGCAAAGTTTGTTGGATCAGATACGTCAGTCTCTTCTCTTTATACTTTTGCAGGAGCTGCTCCCACTTATCAGCAGGAAAGTTTAAATCAGTGACTGTGAGATCGCTTGTATGATTTGCTGTCGTGCTTTGTACAAAAGATAATTTTTTACGCCTTCCATTTTATTTTGAGCCATCTTTTTAAAAAAAAAAAAAAAAAAAAAAACCAAATGGTGATGCAATATGCTACCCTGATCCCTTGCACGGTAGATTGGATGTTCTATCAATATGTTAATATATTGAAAGAAACTTTGGTAGAAATTGTCTTGAGAGTCTTCAAAAAAGTCGAGGGGAAACCAAGGTAGTCTTTTGCCATGCTACTTGGGGACTTCATTACCGTCAGTTAATGGTTTGACTGATCCGCCAAATCTTATTTTGTTCAAATGGGGATAAAATACTGTTGGCGAGAACCTATACATAAAATACCTTGTGAAAAGTGGGATTTGACGAGGCCCCAATATGGTCAGAAACAATGTTGTGATGCTAAGCTACAAATGATTGAAAAATTGTTTAGTGGTTGTGGTGAAATTCAGAACTTTTTATGGGAAGGGAGTTGCAATTAATTTTTATTTTTTTTAATGAGGATTTGTAGCTTTGTTTTGATGGTAAGATTTAGTATTTCAACATATCATCAACAAATTAATCCAGGAATAATCATCCTTGTATATTTTGAATTACTGAAATGCTAGTTGTTAGCACTTTTCCATTTTTCATTTGGTATCTGGGATCAACAATTTACACTAGTTTAGGTTATCAGTAATTTTCAGCTCATAATTATTTATTTTCTAGGTTTTTTGGGTACCCCGTGAGACCAATACGCTTGATAGGTTTGTTTTAATCTAAGATTTGGCTGCCTTTAATTATTTTTGTTTGTATCTCCTAGACACTTTCCCAAGAGGGTGTTCACCACAATCATATTTTTTTCATGGTAACATGGGGGATCCGAGTCCTGAAGTTAACGACCGGATAAACCTCCAATGGTCCAGATAAAAATGTAGTTGGGAGGATTTGAACCTAGGACTACCAACATAGACTTGAGTGCACTTATTGGTGAATACAAGTCAAATAAGTAATGGAACCATCTTTAATTAGGTGGTTTTACATGATTTTGTGCACGTCTTGTTTTCTGTTTGGTTCTTACATGGAATGGAATGAATTTTTTTCTGTTTTTCATCGTAACCAAGATTTCTTGTTTCCTTTATGAGGCAACCAACCCAGTGCCTATTAATTTAACGTTAAGGTTTGATTTTCATTGTTGGTTTTATGCATGGAACAAAAAATCTAAACAGTTGAGTAGTAATCACTCTAATTGCCATCCATTTTTAGTCCAATAGTACGATTTCATGTGTAAGCAGTAGTTTCTTCTCTGTTTTGTTCATTTTAGGCAGCAAATCCGAAATCTGCTGGCGTATTTTGTGCATTGATGTATGAAAAATCTATACTACTTATAAAAGTATGAACTATTTTTAATATTTGCAAACATTTATTCTTCTTTAAAATACAAAAAAGAAAAATTAGAAAATTACAACAAGTGTATGTTTAATTTAGGAGTAAAGACTACTGATTAGTTCTATGTATTTATATACTTACCAACTTTCAAAATACAAACAAATTGTGACTAAAGTGTATATATACTCTAATATATATATATATATATATATATATATATATATATATATATATATATATCCACCCAAAAACCCTCATCTTAGATTGAATATTTCAATTTTAAACATTAAATGAAGTTATTATTATTTAGTATGTTTTAAATAAGTTAGCAATGTGACATCAATTTCCAATGTAGTATTTAAGTTTCATATTCTGGTATAATTTTGATATATTTTCTTGATTTTGTTTTTTTGCAGTTCTTTGAATTTATGTTCATGAGTAATACATGCATCGTTATGTTATTAAATTTGAGTAATAGAATATGAAAGTCACAACATAATATAGCAAAGGTGGTCTTCCAAATTCCATAACTTTGTATTAATTTTTATTGTTTAATGATAACAATTATTTACTTTACATGGTGGGGTGATTACTATTTGTCACCCAGATAATTAATGCAATTTTATTTTGCAACTGATATTATTAATTTATAGTAATTGTGAGTCATGTTTAAGTAGTAGAATTGGACTCATGAACTAAACTTTATGGAGTGCATCAGACTTTATTCACGAAATACATTTCATTCACAAAAATTTATATGATGTGAAAAGATTAGAAACCTAAAAGACTTGTTACGTTACTTATGTACAAGAGATATTGTATCGAATTGGTATATTGATGAAGTATATGCTATATGTAGATTATACAGATGGGTATCAATTAAAAATAGGGAAAAATGCAAATAAAACCCCTTGACTGTTGCAATTTTGCAACTAACCCCTGAACTACAATTAACTCCCCTAAACAATCAATTTCTTGCAAATTGACCCAATTTCAGTTTAAATAAGGGCTATTATTAGAAAAAAAAAAACCCTATAATTTTCAAATTGTTTAAAAAAAAACATGTGGTTTCAAAAATCCCCCTATGGTTTCAAATTTAATCAAATACCCTCTTGTCCTCTATAAGATTACGAAAATAACCTCCAAATCTATTTTCTTCTATTTATCACAAACCTACTTTGAATTTAAATTCCAATTTCAACTCAATTCAACTCTAATTCCTTCCATTTATCACAAACCCATGATCTTGAGATTAATGGATGTAAAAATAAGGTGTATTTTATTTTGTTATGATATATCATGATTATTCATTAACATTGTTCACGGGTAATAATTGCTACATATGCTGAAAAAATGTGTCAACATATTTAAAATCATTCTTGTGATTTTTTTGGATACTCTAAGGTTGGTTCCAAATGCAGGAAGAATGTTGGAGTAAATGATTTCTCTCATTTGAGATGAATGTAGATGAAAATATGGTACATTTTGTTACCTGAAAATATGTCTTGATTTATGTTTTGTATTATTATTATTATTATTATCTTTCGTTTTTTTTTTCTTATAAAAAAAATAACAAATCTATATATGGTGTAACACTCGCTCCAACACTTGGTATAATATTGTCCGCTTTGGGCCCAGCCCGCACGGTTTTGCTCTTGGGCTTCTTCCAAAAGGCCTCATACCAATTGGAGACAACATTGCACATATAAACACATTCTCAGACCTCTACCCTGGCGATGTGGGACATCACAATCACCCCCCCTTGGGACCCAGCGTCCTCGCTGGCGACCCACGGGTGATGTGCATGCTCCCACATTTAATTCCGGTCGGGTTCTGGCTCTAATACCAATTGTAACATCTCACTCCAACACTTGTATAATATTGTCCGCTTTGGGCCCAGCCCGCACGGTTTTGCTCTTGGGCTCCTCCTAAAAGACCTCATACCAATTGGAGACAACACTGCACATATAAGAACATCCCCAGACCTCTACCTGGGCGATGTGGGACATCACATATGGAAATAGATATATAGATATACACTCTAAAAGCAATATATATATATTGAAGCTCATTTTTATATATTTGAGAGAGCGGTATATATATTACAATTGATTTTAGGGCTTGGAAATATTCAATAGATATACACTATAAAATCTAAGAAAAATCCTACAAAATCTAAGAACTGACAGTTGTTCTTGTAGCCAGCTATTAAGTAAAATCTAAGAAAAAAGAGTTAAGACCCTTATTGATTTCTTTACTTACTTAGTCTATGGGTCTAATTAAGTATCCTATGGGCCCAATCACTTATTTGCCGCTACATAGTCCATGGGCCAAGTTAAGTTTATAAAGTGCATCGAAGATTTCTTTACGTACAGTATTCAATAGGCCTAATTAAGTTCATGAATGCCAAATCTTTTTATTTGTGTTCGATCACTATCCTTCATGAAGTTCAAATGGTGAACTTATTTGACCCTTATGGTAAAAAACAATTTTGTAAATTGTGAGAATACCTTAATTTGATGGCGAGCTATATTTATTATTAAAATAAGAGTGATGTTTTTAATTAAAATTTATGGTATTTTTACTTGAATAAAATGGTGAACATGAAATTTTTAAATTAAAATTTCCAAGTTCAAGTATTTCTTTGAAGTTCAAATGATGAACTTATTTGACCTTAATGATGAAAAACAGTTTTGTTAATGGTGAAAATACCTTAATTTGGTGGTGAGCTATATTTTTTTCCTAAAATAGGAGTGAAGTTTTCACTTAGAATTTGTGGTGTTTTTACTTGAATAAAATGGTGAATTGACCCTAATGGTGAAAAACAGTTTTGTTAATGGTGAGAATACCTTAATACGATGGTTCATAGTCGCGGTATCGGTTTTGGACGCGGTACCGGTATAACGGACTCGGATAATATTATATTGGTCTTAAACATGAGTATTGGATGAGTATTGATGTTAAATAATGATATCGACATTTTCCCAAAATGTTACGAACCGGGGCAATACGCAACGTAATGGACCGATACGACATTTTTCCTCTGAATGGTGGTTAATAGTAGTTTTTTCCACAGTTCTTTACTACAACATCACTATAGCAAATTTTGAGTTTTCTTCACTGTTGAGCCTCACTAGTGATGAAATTTTGAGCCTTTTCTTGTGATTGTTCTTGGCTCAGATCTACACTTTATGGGGTCTGTTGTTCAAGACATGGATTGCTAGAGAAAATTTGTGGTGGGTTTTGGCTATCAACAAATGTTGTTGATTCTCATGGTACTATTCAGGAGAAAATCAAATTCCTTGATGGGTGGTTGAAGGTAATTTAATGTTTATGCTAGAAGTTATTTTTGTGTTGTTTGGGACACTAGAAAATTTTTGAGCCCTTTTTTGGTACTTGGGTATGTTGTTGCTAATGTGATTAGAAATATTTCATGCTTTCTATGATTCATTGTTGTTGAATATCTCTTGTGAGTTGCATTTTAAGTTGGGGTTTTTCTATTCCAAAGACTAGAAAAAAGAAAATTAGAACCCTAGGTTTTTGAAGGATTGGTATATGATGAAAGTCCCAGGAGAGGATTTTTTGGAACTACTTGTTCTGGTGATGGTTTCTACATTTGTTATGAATGTAGAAGCCTAGCCTACTTAGGAAAAGTTTGTTTTGGTCATTTGTGATTCAGATTCTATTGTTAATGTTGATGGTAGGAAATGGGTAGGTGACTTAGCCCCAAATAACAATTTAACCCTCAGTACTCCAGGCATTGCGGCCACATTTGGTGGGGTTTCAGCTTCTGCGCCGCTATATAAAAGTGCCCAGATGTTTATTGTTAGCTTGAGTTACACATTTGGAGATACCCAAAGAGATATTTTTCTTAGGCTCCATTTCTTTCCTTTCTCCTTTGAGAATTATGATGTGAATAAGTCCTCTTTTGATGTTGAGGCAAATGGACTCAAACTAGTCGCTAAGTTCAATGTTTCGAGAGATGTTTTGGATAAGAATGCAGATTTGGCTAGTTCGGGAAGCAATTCAAGTTCATTCTTTTTTTATCAAAGAGTATTTTCTAAATGTTGATTCAGGTAGTCTAGTGATTGATTTCATCCCAACTAAAGGTTGTTCGGATTCGTGAATGCCATAGAAATTGTCTCGGTTACAAATGAGCTTTTTGCTGATCAAGTTAACAAAGTAGGTTGAAGGTGCAAATAATTTTCTGAATTTGAACAAAAAAGGATTGAAACTGTGTATAGATTAAATGTTGGAGGTTTTGAGATTACACCCGATAAGGATTCAGATCTTTAGAGAAAATGGGAAGTGGATTCTTGCTACATGTTCACGACAGATACAAGGGAAATAATCCGTAACAACTCTAATATAACTTTTGCCTCCACCAATGGTACCTCTGTGACTCCTCTTCTATTGTACGAAACAACACGAATCATGCCAAATGCCGAAGTCCTGGATAAGAGATTCAACATGTCATAGAAATTTGAAGTGAATCCTGATTTTGATTATCTGGTCCGCTTACATTTCTGTGTGCTGGTTTATGAGAAGGCATACCAAAGATTCTTTAGGATCTTCATTAACGATCGGAGTGCAATAGATAATTTTGATGTTTTCACACGAGCAGGAGGGATGGATAAAGCATACTCAACACGCTTTGGATACAACTAGGTCCGGAAGCAGAAAGTAGTGGTTCAGGAACTGATGCTCTCTTAAATGGGTCGGAGGTTTTCAAGCTGAGTCGAAATGGAAATCTCGCTTTTTAGGTTCGTTTTGAAAATTAAGATTAATAAGGATAACATGCCCTTGATGTGATAGAGAAACTTAGGAGAAAGTAGATTAGGGTGAGGATCTGAGGTTACTAAGAGGGACTCCCTATCTCGGAAGGATAAAAAAGAGAAGGTATGTATTAATACCTTAAATGAGGCTCCTATGCCTCTATTTATACTAGTCTTGAATGGGGTAATATCCTTTGGATAAAGGAGGCGGTGTTCCTTATATCCAGGAGGTTCCTAACTTCCTAATGCTAGAGTAAAGGTTTGGACCTGAAGATATTGAGATACTTCCTCCATATTTCATATCGGAGGATACAGGTTGCATTAAATGCAAATCCCCTCAGTCACGTTTGTTAGTCACTAATTAGCCCTAGAAGAGGGGGGGGGGGGGGGGGGGGGGTGAATAGGGTTTAAAAATAATTGTTAAGTTATTTTTAATAATTACTAGCAATATCCACAATTCTCTTTATTCGTTTAAACAAGTAAGTTTACAGTGAAAGACTTAATTTAATTTATCAAACTATTTATCACAATATTAATTAAGCTTGCAAGATAGCAAAATAAGGAGATAGAGATAAATAAATTGACACCGTAATTTTTACGAGGTTCGGTTACTCCTAGTCCTCGGCTAAAAGAATCCCATTCCTTGAGACTTTTCTAATCCTCACACTATGGCTCTTTCTTCAATAGGTGGAATAAAAAAACCTTTACACAACAGCTAACTAGCTCATCACACAATCAAGAGAACAATCCTCCCTTGAAACAATGGGCTTCACTTACCCAAGATCACAAATTTGTGTATGCAATCAATATATCACTCAAGAATAAAAAACACTCAAAAACCCTAAGGTTTTTATGGAAGATAGATCAATATAAGCTCAAGTGTTTTTATGTGATATTTCAAGAACTCTAGATATATATTCTCAAAGGATAAATTCAATGAGAGACTAATCAAAGAACTAGAGTTTAAATCTTCAAAATGATTTGAGTGAAAAACGAGATTTATTGCTTCTTGCTTTCAAAAGACTTTTCAAAGAGTATTTGAGAGAAAATGAGAGATGAAGATTTTTCAGAAAATTTCTCACACAAGAACCTTATCTTTCAATCTCATATCTCATTCTATATATAGTGAAGCATTAGGGTTTGGAGAGTAAATCTCACTTTAGGAGATTTGGAGAGTGAGGTTTTAAAAGTAATAAGAATAAACACAAAGTAATGAGCAAAAATATTTTTCAGATTTACTTTTTATTAAAATATTGAAGCACCCAGTCGACTGCCTCCAAGCTATATTTTAAAATATTTTTTCCCAACAGCTATGGACAGTCGACTGCCTTGGACAGGCCAGTCGACTACCTCAAGCAATCAAGTATGTTTATAACTCTCAGTTTCATCTAGTCGGCTGGGCCCTTGGCCAGTTGACTGGGTCATAGCCAGTCGGCTGCCATTGCTTGGCCAGTCGACTAGGTGACTCCAAGAAATTGTTTCAAGGTTCGTTTTTGTCCCGTTTTGAGTTCGGTTCTTAAATCACTTGAGCTTATAAGACCAATCAACGCATATAATACCTTGTTACAATATTCTCACACTGACCTATCTACCCCGGGTCTTGAGTCTTCAACTTTCACCTTTCGTTGACCATTTTGTCCTTTTTCGATTTTGCGCTTGAGTTACTTTGTCGCTTATTGCTTTTTGTGTTTGTATTCTTTCTGAATCATTCTTCTGTCCTTGCTGAAACACTTAGCTCAAATTTTTATTAGTACCAAACACATTTTTAAATGTTTTGTTAATATCAAAATAAGAATTATTGTCCGAAATAGAATTTCAAGGCCAACAACGCTACCTAAATAATGTGATTCTCTTTTACACGTCATCACCCAACCATATCTTTCCCCCATCGTAACAGGCCTGGGGGACTTGCTTTTCCTATAGCCGATACCTCGGACCCAAGCCACCTTATCACTTGATCCCTAAGTTCCCGTCCATGGCACTTGGCCTCCTCGAGTAAAGAGGGAAGGAACCAATTTGCGCAGCTTAGCCTTCTGTAATCTTGTTAATTAACTCCTCATGTTCCTCCTTAATGCCAGTCCATATACCACCCTTGTAGGAGGTAGGAACCAGGTTTCATGCGCGTATCCATATTTTTGGTACCAATCCAACCCCCTCATGGGGGTACCCATCCAACTGGAGCGGGGCCTTTCCCTTAAGGGGGGTAAAGATCCTCAGTGAAAGCTCATATGTAGGCCTCCCTCGAAACCAAAAAGCAGAGAGCGAGGGTCTCTCATCTCGAGGAAGATTTGAAGTTTCCCTCGGATGCCTCCCTCGCATCTCTTACCTCGGGGGAGAGACGAGGGTCCCTTGGGAAGCGCTTAGGGCCTTTTTGCACCAATAAACAGAGGGAGAGGGTTCCTCGAGGAAGGCTCGAAACCCCCCCTCTGGGACCTTCCCTCACATCTATTTCTTTGGGGGGAACGAGGCTCCCTCGAGGAAGGCCCCGAGTGCCTCCCTCGAAGGTCTCCACTGCTCCCCTAACTTCAGGTGCAGTAGCTCTTCGAGGAAGGCCCAAGCCCTACCTCGGGAATTATTCCCATAACCTGGATCCCACGACCTCTTGGGCTTTCGTGGGGCCCATCGGTGACTAGTGATTCAAAATAATACTTTAAGTTAGGCTTTCCAAAATTAGTCATTAACACTTCTTGAAGGCATACCAAAACCAAATATGTATAATTAATGAGGCGATTTGGATGTGTCCCAAATCGGACATCAATCTTTAGCCCCCATGCACATGTGAGCTTCAGAGAATGTTGCATGTGCATAAGTCATCATTCTTGCATTGAGCCCAATGGCGTTTCTCTTCAAAATTAAATTTAATTCACACAGAGGGTTATCTAGAAATAAATTAGAATATGTACAGAGGATTGTAAGTGTCGAGGTACCAAGGAAAGAGGGGAGGAACCATTTGCTAGAAAATGCATTATTTGTCCTTGCAAACAGATTCATTTTGTTTTCCCCAACAAGAAACCACATACCCCCTCACAAGGTGGCGGGAATCAGATTTTATGTGCACATTTAGATACTGGTACCAAGCCTGCTCCCTCGTGGGAGTATCCATCCAAATGGAGTGGGGGCTTCCCCATGAGGGGTGGGAGTTCTTCGAGTGAAGCCAGTGATCTTCCTCAGGACTCCTTCAGTATTGGGTCTAATGACCCTCCTCGCCTATCTAGATGAAGCGGAGACCTCCTCATGAAGGGTGGGAGTTTCTCGAGGGAATCCAATGATCTTCCTCGGGACTCCCCTAACCTCGGGTCCAGTGGACATGCTTACCCCTTGGGCAAGCCCATGTCCAACTCTTAGTTCGTAATGGAGAAGGATTAAGGTGTATCCCGAATTTGGATCAATATTTAGCCCCATTTGCTCGTATGCTCTCTAAAGAGAGTTCCTCGAGCAAAACCGCGATCCCAAAATCTTTGAAATGTCTTTTCATCCGAGGGAGCTTCAAACATCCAAGGGAGGTTCAAGCTTCCAAGAGAACTTTATGCTTCTGAGAGAACTTTAGTCTTCCGAAGGAGCTTAATACTTTCAAGGCTGCAGGCTTCGCCGAGGGAGCTTCAGGCTTCGCCGAGGTAGCTTCAGCCTTTCGAGGGAACTTCAAGCTTCCGAGGGAGCTTAGGAATTTCGAGAAAGCTTCAGGCTTCTGAGGTAGCTTCAGACTTCCGAGAAAGCTTCAGGATTCCAAGGGAGCTTCAAGCTTCAGAGGGAACATCAAGCTTTGCCAAGGTAGCTTCAACCTTCTGAGGTAAATTCAAGATTTCAAGGGAGCTTCAAGCTTTCGAGGGAACTTCATGTTTCGCCGAGGGAGCTTCAGTCTTGGAGAGAACTTCAGGCTTTGCCGGTGTAGCTTCAGCCTTCCGAGGGAGCTTACGACTTCCAAGGGAGATTCAGGCTTCCGAGGGAACTTCAGGCTTCGCCAAGGGAGCTTTAGACTTCTGAGGGAACTTAAGACTTCCGAGAAAACATCAAGCTTCCGAGGGAGCTCCATACTTGGAGAGAACTTCAGGCTTCACCGAGGTAGCTTCAGCCTTCTAAGGGAGCTTAAGACTTTCGAGGGAATTTCAGGCTTTGCTAAGGGAGTTTCAGGCTTCTGAGGGAACTTCAAGCTTCACCGAGGGAGCTTAAGACTTCCGAGAAAGCTTCAGGCTTCCGAGGGAACTTCAGGCTTCGTCAAAGGAGCTTTAGACTTGGAGAGAACTTCAGGCTTCGTCGAGGTAGCTTCAGCCTTCCGAGGGAGCTTAAGACTTCTGAGGGAACTTCAGGCTTCGCCGAGGGAGCTTAAGGCTTCTGATGGAGCTTCAAGCTTCCAAGGGAACTTTATGTTTTTCCAATGGAGCTTTAGGATGCCGAGGGAGCTTAAGATTTCCGAGGGAGCTTCAAGTTTCCGAGGAAACTTCAAGCTTCGTCGAGGGAGCTAAATACTTGCACCCATTTTTATCATTCGGATGACGCGCTGATGGCTCTTCGAGCACCAGAGTACACTCTCCTTTTTCCTGAATGGAGGAAAATCCCCTACCGTGGTACTGATAATAGCTTGTGGGCCAATCTAAGCCTCTTCATGAGGTTGTGACTTGAATTCCGAAAGAGCCTAATGAGCCTTCCTCAATTGTACCTCCTCGTCCGTCCCATGCACAAACCGTGGAAGTACCCAATGCACCTAACCCTGGAGGAATAAGTGTCCCCATGGACCCTCTCTATACTCTGAATGATGTGTTTGTTGTCCCCAACCATGCTGCGAGGGAGGCAGTAGACTCCGACTTGAATGCATTGGACTTTACTCCTATCCTGCACCCCCTCTAGACTATGACTTGGTTCCCATATGTTCCGTCCC
The DNA here is from genome assembly GCA_963922005.1 of Cornus suecica. Taxonomy (NCBI): domain Eukaryota; kingdom Viridiplantae; phylum Streptophyta; class Magnoliopsida; order Cornales; family Cornaceae; genus Cornus; species Cornus suecica. The sequence continues at coordinate 31,084,236 of OY998240.1, forward strand.
CCAGTAAAGTACTTCATTCTTCCTTGGGACTGCCCTCTCGGAAAGTCCTCCCTCCGTATCGGCATCGAAAGCATACTCCTCCCCAGCAGAGTCGCCAAATGTTTAGGTCCGTTTTATAAATTAAGATTAATGATGATAATATACCCTTGATGAGATAAAGAAACTTAGGAGAAAGTAGATTAGGGTGAGGATCTGAGATTACTAGGAGGGACTCCCTCGCTCAGAAGGATAAGAAAAAGAAGGTTTATAGTTGGTTGATCACGTCATCGGTAATCACAATCGAAAGTCTAAAGTGTTTCTCCTGATGTTTTTCTGATCCCTTAAATGAGTCTCCCATGCCTCTATTTATACTAGTCTCGAATGGGGTAATATCTTCTGGATAAAGGAGGTGGCACCCCCTATATCAAGGAAGTCCCTCACTTCCCAATCCTAGAATAAAGGTTTGGACCTACAGATATTGAGCTACTTCTTCCGGATTTCATGCCAGAGAATACATGTTACATTAAATGCAAATCCCCTCAGTCACGCCACCTAAATAATATGATTCCTTTTGACACATCATTACCCAACCACATCTTTCTCCCATCGTAGCAAGCTCGGGGGACTTGTTCCTCCTCCATCCGATACCTCGAACCCAAGCCACCTTACCACTTGATCCCTAAGTTCCCATCCATGGTGCTTGGCCTCCTCGAGCAAGGAGGGAAGGAACCAATTTGCGCAGCTTAGCCTTCTGCAGCCTTGCTAATTGGTTCCTCACATTCCTCCTTGATGCCACTCCATAAACCACCCTTGCAGGAGGTAGAAACCAGGTTTCACGCGCATATCCAAACTTTTGGTACCAATCCAGCCCTCTCGTGGGGGTACCCATCCAACTTGAGTGGGGCCTTTCCCTCAGTGAAAGCTCATATGTGGGCCTCCCTCGAAACTAATAAGCAAAGAGCGAGGGTCTCTCATCTCGATGAAGGTTTGGAGTTTCCCTCGGATGCCTCCCTTACATCTCTTACCTCGGGGGAGAGGCGAGGGTCCCTTGGGAAGCGCTCAGGGCCTCTTCGAACTAGTAAGCAGAGGGAGAAGGTTCCTCGAGGAAGGCTCGGAGCCCCCCCTCTAGAACCTTCCCTCGCATCTCTTTTTTTGGGGGGAACGAGGCTCCCTCGAGGAAGGCCCCAAGTGCCTCCCTCGAAGGCCTCCACTGCTTCCCCAACTTCAGTTGCAACAACTCTTCAAGGAGGGCCCAATCCCTACCTCGGGAGTCGTTCCTACAACCTAGATCCCATGACCTCTTGGGGTCTCGTGGGGCCCATGGTGAGCAGTGATTCAAAATAATCCTTTGAGTTAGGCTTTCCCAAATCAGTCATCAACACCTCTTTAAGGCATACCAAAACCAAATATGTATAATTAATGAGGCGATTTGGGTGTGTCCCAAATCGAACATCAACACTCGCCTACATAGACAAATATAAGGAAAATTTAGGAGGCAATGGGAGTTCAAGACCCGTGATTCTTTGGGTGGGAATTACAGCAGGTATAGCTTCCGTTGTCATTATTGCAGTTTTATTTACTCTTGTTTTTTGCTTCTGCAAGAAGAGGAGGAATAAACCGAGCAACACGAAAAACAATTCTCCCGGATGGTGGCCACTATTCCTCCATGGAGCTGTTGACAATAGCACGGCTAATGCCAAAGGATCAACCGAAAATCAAAGTCAATACAGGTATATGGCTTCTACTAGAGTGGGCAGGCGGTTTACGTTTGCAGAGATTAAAGCAGCAACAAGCAATTTTGATAATAGTCTAGTGATTGGTGTAGGAGGATTTGGTATGGTATACAAAGGGGAAATTGATGACGACACCCTTGTAACTTTCAAGTGCGCCAATCCACAATCTGAGCAAGGCCTTGCAGAGTTTGAAATGGAGATTGAGATGCTTTCAAAGCTGAGGCATAGGCATCTAGTCTCTATGATCGGGTTCTGTGACGAACATAATGAGATGATGAATTACTCCTAAAGTTACACACATCAAAAGAGTGCTAGTTGATGAGAGTTATTTCGGGAAAAAAAAAGAATGAAGTCAAATTTATTTTGGTTATTCTCTCAATTCCAATAAAATGTAATTGGATCAAGTATTAATTGCCGATCAAAACGTATATCACCCAAATAAAAATTGTACGAATAGGAACTATATGATAAGAACTTATATCGCCCAAATGGAAATTGTACCGAATATGAACTATATGATATTTGATAGAGTAAAGGACCATTGTTAGTTATTTTAATTTAGGGAGGTATTTAATAGTTTTGGAAACATGTGAATTTTGTGATAATACCCTCTTAAATTTTAAAAGGTAGCTTCCATTTATGGTCTACAATTTTGTTGAGTAAGTAGTGGAAATGTTAGAAGAACAGTTTTTTTGAGTTTTTGATCTGTTAAACTTTAGGGGGGGGGGGGGGGGGGAAGTGATTTTTTAATAGAATGGAATATTCAGTACAGATTTCATAGCAAATGAAATATACTACCATCTTCACTCTCAAACTCAAGTATATATATAATTTATATTCAAGTTCTAAATTAAGCATGTAGACCACCAAACAAAGTTGATGGAAGAAGCTCTATGAAGTTGATGAACTGATTCTCCCAATCTAGTTATGATTTTCTGAAGCTCAACTTTCCCTTTTAGTTGAGAACTGAAGTTGGTGAAGAACTTTATCAAAATAGAGAGGAGCATTTAAACTTGTACATGAGATAAAAGATATAAAGACTCGCAAAACACATCATCAAGCAAATCAAGGAGAGCATTTAAACTTGTAAATGAGGAAATGTGGACTGAAATGAGATGGAAAATCAATCTCAAGCAGACCGGAACTCGAGCTTTATTAGAAGCAAATTAGAACATGTTGAGACAAAAAACATAACAATTCCAAGCTAAAAATGATAAGTTGCAGCACCCAACCATAAGGCTTCAACATCACAGACTAAAAACATAGAAAAATGAAATAGTTTGAACCTTCTAATGTCATTTAATATAGTTTAAGGCCAATCAAAATTGAAAATTTTATCTGGACTTTATACAACAGCAGAACAAGATACAGATTTTTCCCACTCAAAAACATAAGAGAACGATAAAATAACTTAAATGATCTCCCCAATGAAAAAGTCACGTTAAATCTTGAAATGGGTACGTCTCACTTCTTCCCGCCCCCTGAAACATTGAACTTGAAAAATATAACGTCAGCATCTTGCATGACATACGTAGTGCAATTACTAGAGAATGATGAAATCAATATTTCTAATAAAAATTTGTTGAAAAAGTCACATTACTTTCTCTTTCGGACCCAAAAAAAAAAAAAAAAGGAGCTGCACACTCCTATAACAGAGCAACAAATTTTTATTTTTTTAAGTTTAAATTTTCTTTGTCAATAGATGAGTATCCCATTATTACTTCTAAATATAAAATAGAGTTTCAAGTCTTTGTTCCCCACCTAATATTTGGAAGCAATGTATCTATAGAATAATATTTCAAACCATTTTTTTTAGCTGACACTACATTTTTTATGAATCATATGTAGATGAAGAAACATGTGTATGGGATCTTCTGAAAATAATGTTAGAGGAATTTGATTGACCTCAAGATTCTGCCTCCCAACATTTTAACTAAGTGCAATAACTTGACAAGAATTCTTCTTGTTCAGGAGATCTTATATTTTTTACTTATTTAAGAATTTTATGTATGAATTAACGCTAATGTAACTTAGATAATAAAAAAAAAAAAAAACAAGGTAGGAAATTTGTTTCAAGATGTAGACATGCACTTAAGTTCTTTCACACGACATCATATAGCTAAATTGACAGTCAAACTACTTTTTCTTTAGAACTGGGGAAGGTTATTTTGTCTAGTATGCAAATGTAAATTTCTTATAGCAGAAGAAAGATTATAAGGGCAACATATAGAAAATTTATCCCCTTATTCCTCACATCCTAGCTATAAAGAAAAGAGGGCAATAAAAAAAATTCCAATTTATGATGTGCGGATAACCAATTCTAAACACAAATACACACACAAATTGACACAAGATATTATAGTGGTTCTCCAAAGAATCGGGTACGTCCACTTTGAGAGTTTTTTCAATATACTTGGGTTGAAAACAATGGTGTTTGGGAGGAGGATACAAAACAGGTATCGACTCAACTCAATCGCACACACACTCTCACTCACAGAAACTCACTAGGTTTCTTTTCTCTCGTGTATCACTCTTGTGTATATCACTCTGTATATATTTCACTCACATATATATTCTAACCCTCTTTTATATTCTACACTCTCAACTACAACATGCTGTCATATATATAGGCAATGAAATGAATCAGACAAAACAAGATAACAACTTGCACACCAAGTGGGTTGAGCTACGTAGGGTTGCGCCAACCTTTGAAGGCTTTGGCAAACCATGCGTCATGGATGATTGCATGTTGTATTGATGTTGATTGTGGTTGGATAAGACACCCAGGCTGTGTGATGGAGATGGGTGATGAAGCGGATAGAGTTTGCATGCATAGCAATGACTTGCATGCATACGTATGGAATGTAACTGACAATTTCCCCCCTTCCATACCAATCGGAGGAGAACGTTTCCCGCTGCGCTTCAGTTGATGTCCATCCGGGCTATATCTTTTCATAGCTCCAGCTTATCTCGAGTAACAACTTTAGTCAACATATCAGCAGGGTTCTTGTCTGTATGGATCTTAACAATCTTCAGTAATTGTTGTTCCATCACTTCGCGTATCCAGTGATAGCGAATGTCGATATGCTTCGTACGGGAATGGTACATTGAATTCTTGCTCAAGTCCAGAGCACTCTGACTGTCACAATGTACTTTGTATTCCTTCTGAATAATACCCAGTTCTTGGAGAAACCGCTTCACCCACAACATTTCCTTTCCAGCTTCCGCTGCAGCAATGTATTCTGCTTCTGTTATAGATAAGGAAACACACTTCTGCAATTTGGATTGCCATGACACGGTTCCCCTTGCAAAAGTAAAGAGAAATCCCGATGTAGATTTTCTGCTGTCAATGTCCCCGGCCATATCTGAATCTGTATAGCCTTCCAAGATTGGTTCTGTTCCCCCATAGCACAAGCATAGTTTAGATGTACTCTTCAGGTACCTCAGAATCCACTTGACTGCTTCCCAATGGTCTTTGCCTGGATTTGAGAGAAATCTGCTCACAACGCCTACAACGTGAGCTATATCCTGTCTGGTGCAGACCATTGCATACATCAAGCTTCCAACAACTGAAGAGTAAGGAATTGATTCCATCTCTTCCTTTTCTTTCGTAGAAGAGGGACACGATCTCTTGCTTAAGTTGAAGTGATTAGCTAGCGGAGTACTAACTGGCTTGACATTTTCCATGTTGAACTTTGCAATCACCCGTTCAACGTACTTCTCTTGTGACAACCACAGTTTCTTGGCTTTCCTTTCACGAACAATCTTCATGCCCAAAATTTGCTGAGATGGGCCTAAGTCTTTCATATCAAAGGACTTGGACAGTTCTTGCTTCAGCTTGCTAATTATATTAGCATCCTATCCAACTATCAACATGTCGTCAACATACAACAATAGAATAACGAAATTACCATCCTGGAATTTCTGAATGTAGACGCATTGATCTGCAAAAGTTTTCTTGTACCCATGACCCACCATGAATGAGTCGAACTTGATGTACCATTGCCTCGGTGCTTGCTTGAGGCCGTAAAGACTCTTCTTCAATTTGCAGACCATATGTTCTTTGCATGTAACATGAAAACCTTCTGCCTGGTCCATGTAAATTTCCTCCTGTAGATCTCTATGGAGGAATGTTGTCTTGACGTCCATCTGTTCAAGCTCAAGATTCAGACTAACTGTCAATCCGAGTATCACTCGAATTGAGGTCATTTTTACAACTGGTGAAAATATCTCGTCAAAGTGAATGCCTTTCTTTTGTTGGAATCGTTTGACAACCAATCGGGCTTTGTGCTTTATCGCCTTTCCGTTGGAGTCTTTCTTTAGCTTGAACATCCATCTGTTCTTCAATGCTTTCTTGCCTTTCAGAAGTCTCACCAAATCATAAGTTTGGTTCTTCTGTAAGGAACTCATCTCTTCTTACATAGCTTCTACCCATTTACCTTTGTCTGTATGGGTAGTTACTTCCTGAAAGCATTTTGGTTCCCCTTCATCAGTAAGCAAAATATAGTCTGACTCCGGATATCTCATCGACATAATCAGAGGTCGGCCTCTGTCAGATCTCCTTGTCTAAGGCTCTGGAGGAGCTACTTCTGGTTCTGTAGCTTCTGGTGGAGGGGTCAGTGGCTCCCCTTGCTCAACACCTTTAGGTTCCTGCTCTGTTTCTGGAATTTCATCCTGTAGTTCTTCATTGTTAGGGATGAACTGTACTGGTCCAGGATCTGGGATGATACCTGTAACACTGGAACTCGCACCACTGGACTCTGTGGTTTCTTTAGTGTCTTTATATGTCTGGTTCTCCTGGAACACAACATCCCTATTTCTGATGACTTTCTTTGACTCTGGATCCCATAGTCTGTATCCAAATTCTTCGTCTCCATATCTGATGAAGATGCATGAAGTTGATTTCAGATCGAGCTTCTGTCTTTGCTCCTTGGATACATGTGCAAATGCCTTGCACCCAAATACTCTCAGGTGAGAATATGAGGGATCTCTTCCAGTCCATACCTTTTTCGGTACTTCGAACTGGAGCGGTATTGATGGTGATCTGTTGATCTGGTAAACGACGGCTCTAACAGCTTCACCCCAGAATGGCTTTGACGACTTAGCAATACTGATCATACTTCTGGCTCTGTCCATAATGGTCCGATTCATTCTTTCGGCTACACCATTATGTTGCGGGGTACGTGGGACCGTCTTCTCATGTCGGATACCGCGTTCAACGCAGTATGCTCGTAACTCATTTGAAGTGTACTTGTCTCCATTGTCTGATCGGAGGCACTTCAGCTTCTTTTCAGTTTCCCGCTCAACCATGGCGTGGAATGCTTTGAAGTAATCGATTACCTGGTCCATTGTTTTCAGAAAATATATCCACACCTTGCGTGAAGCATCATCAATGAAGGTGAGAAAAAATTTGCTACCACCTAAAGAATCCACTTCTATGGGACCACAAACATCAGTGTGAATCAAACTCAACAACTCTGATCTTCTTTTGGCAGTTGAGTTAAAAGAGACTCTATGTTGCTTTCCAAATAAACAGTGATCACAAGGGTTTAAATGAATACCTTTTGATACTGTGATTAGCTTCTTCCGAGCTAATGTAAGCAACCCTTTCTCTCCCATGTGACCGAGTCTTTTGTGCCACAAATTTGGTGAAGTTTCGGCTTCAACTACATTGAGACTGTCATAAATCACCTTCACATGGGTAGTGTATAAAGTGTCGTGTATCTTTCCTCTGGCAACAATCATGGCTCCTTTTGTCAGCTTCCAGATGCCATTGCTAAAGTAGTGGCCGTAGCCTTCCCGGTCTAAAGTTGTACCGGAAATAAGATTGAGACGCAGATCTGGAACATGTCTCACATCTTTTAAGACCATACTGCAGCCAATACATGTCATGATCTGGATATCGCCGATACCCAAGATCTTCGAGAAACTTGTATTTCCCATTCTCACTGTACCAAAGTCTCCTGCTTTGTACGTGGTGAAGAAATCACTGTGGGGAGTGGCGTGATAAGATGTTGTTGTGTTAATCACACACTCGGCTTCATTGCTTCCAGCATGAAGGCATACATCTTCATCGACTGAGCATATAGTGATATCTCCTGCAACAGTGACCAGTGTGTTGCCATCTTCATTCTGTGGCTGGTGGCTGCTTTGACCTTGCTCCCTTTGGAGTTTTCGACAATTCTTTTTCAAATGTCTCGCAATACCACAATGATAACAAACATAGTTACCTTTTGTGGATTTTTGTCGTTGCTGGGTCGGTTGCGGTTTTGGGACCTTCCTCTACTTCTGCCTCTGTTTTTGTCTCTACCAGTTCCGTAAGATCTTCCTTGACCTTCGGTGATAAACGTATGTGTTTGATTCATGCCGGTTTCCTTTATTCGAGCTTCTTCACTGAATATAGCATCCTTGAATGTCGCCATAGAGAGTTTGGGGGCTGAGTTACTGAGGGAAAGCACCAGTGTCTCCCAATTGGGAGGTAAGGAACTGAGCAGAAGTAGTGCCTGAGTTTCATCGCCAATATTTAACTCTACAGATGCAAACTGGTTCACCAGGTTCTGAAACTCGCTGGTGTGTTCGGCTGCAGAAGCTCCATTCTTCAGCTTCAAATTGACTAGTCGCATCATAAGAAGCTCTTTGTTTCGAGCTGTCTTGGCCTGATACATATCCTCTAGCTTCTTCCAGAGCTCGTAGGCGTTGATCTCTAGAGCAACATGGTGGAATACACTGTGGTCAATCCACTATCTAATTTGGCCAATCGTCTTTCTGTGCATCTTGGTCCAATCTCTTACCGCGATTAACAGTGGCTTTTCGCCTTCGTTTTCTAACGGGTCTGCCAAATCCTTGCAATTAAGCAGATTCTCCATACGAGGTTTCCCTATGGAGTAGTTCGATGCCGATAATTTAATCATGGCACCGGATCCTGAATCTTTCATCGAACCAAATCAAATTTAAGCTCTCCTTGGCTTGTTTGATATGTTTGGAGTAGAATCATGCAAAACGGAGTGTACCGTTGCATCCGGAACGATCGAAAACCTTAAGATCGCCTCTGACTGAGCTCAAATCCGACTTAGGATGAGTCCGGAACAGTCAAAACAATGGCGATGGGCAAAACTGTAATTTTGCAAAGCTGGTGATGAAGTGGCAGTGACACGTGGCTGATGATGTGGCATGCGTCAATTGGTGACACGTGGTGGCTGATGTGGACAAGTCAGTGTGTGACACATGGCAGACACGTGGCACAGTTGCAGGATGACACGTGGCCCTGCTGACATTAGTAGTGACGTGGCAGGCCATGTGACGTCATCGCTGACGTGGCACGCGTGCTGTGCGTGGGATTCACGTGAGTTACAGGTTGACGACGCGTGAAGGGCTTGGTGCGCGTGGGCCTCACGCGCGCTGGAGGTTGAAGACGCGTGGGGCACGTGACGCCGAGAGCTTCGACTCACGGACCTTCAGGCGGCGCGTGGAGGCGCGTCCGGTGGCATTTCTGGCTGTTCTCAATGGGGATGGATTCCTCCGGAGATGGGTCAGCCTAATATATGGGTGGTGTGATGATTTGTGAAGAATTGAGCTTCGAAATAGAGGATACACAATCGACTCTGTTTTTCAAAAAACAGCTATGATACCACTTTGATGTGCGGATAACCAATTCTAAACACAAATACACACACAAATTGACACAAGATATTATAGTGGTTCCCCAAAGAATCGGGTACGTCCACTTTGAGAGTTTTTCAATATACTTGGGTTGAAAACAATGGTGTTTGGGAGGAGGATATAAAACAGGTATCGACTCAACTCAACTGCACACACACTCTCACTCAAAGAAACTCACAAGGTTTCTTTTCTCTCGTGTATCACTCTGTATATATTTCACTCACATATATATTCTAACCCTCTTGTATATTCTACACTCTCAACTACAACATGCTGCCATATATATAGGCAATGAAATGAATCATACAAAACAAGATAACAACTTGCACACCAAGTGGGTTGAGCTACGTAGGGCTGCGCCAACCTTTGAAGACTTTGGCAAACCATGCGTCATGGATGATTGCATGTTGTATTGATGTTGATTGTGGTTGGATAAGACACTCAGGCTGTGTGATGGAGATGGGTGATGAAGCGGAGAGAGGTTGCATGCATAGCAATGACTTGCATGCATACGTATGGATGGAATGTAACTGACAATTTACAGAGTGGAGCTCCAATAGTTACTCTAAAGCAGCACTATATCTCAAAAACAATCTAATTCTTCTAGTGATAAATTTCAAAGGACATGAATAATTGGTAAAAATAATTTTTTGTTGTTGCTGTCGAATATCAATAACTAACATTTATCGACATAGCAGATAAAATCATACCTTAACAGCTGCCTCGCTTCCAAGTTCCTTCAGATCATCAAATTTCATAACCTGATCATTATCATGATATCCATGTCAGCACTTTCTGGTTCCATAGATACATATTAACATATAAGAAATGAAAATCAAAGACAACCCAAATATTAGATGGTCTTTTGGCCGATAGAAAGAAGTTAATAATATTCTCATACTAAAGCTTCCTAGTTACGTGCTTGCAAAGTCTAGAAGTATATGGCCATTTTAGCTTTAGGCAAACACCATGGTAGTGAGTTGCAGAGCAGCAAGCTTACCAGACAAAAAATAAAAGAGGAAAAACTACATGCAGTATGTTCATTCAAGTAAAAGATGACAGTGAAAACAATGCTGGAAAATAGGGCAGGTTTTTTTATATAGTGAGGTAACATCTGCAATTGAATATTGATATCGATAACCTACACCAAGATGTACATAATTAGTCATACATGAAACTACAAATAACAAAATAAGGGTGAAATATGATTATGAGAGTACCGAAGGAAAATATGGATATATAAAACTTTGATCTTACACAAACAAGATCTTTTGTTCAGAAAGTTTGAGCTCAAGCAGATCCCCATCGTGAATAAACAGACAAACCATAACAGAAACCAGGGGGAAAAACTTCCTTAGATTCTTTATCGTTTAACGAAAAGGGAGCTAATTATTTTTTTTAAAAAAATCAACATATTTGCAAGTCAAAATGCCGAAACAACTTTAAATGTCCAGAAGAGGGGGGAAAAACAATGATATGCCAAACGAAGGCAAGATTAATAACAAGAATAAGCAAGAAATAACCTCAGCACAAATGAACCCTCTTTCAAAATCAGTATGAATAGTTCCCACAGCTTGAGGAGCCTGGACTGTTTTCGGATTTGCCAGCACTTCACCTGCATCAAAAGACAATAGGATTACAAAAATAGAATTCAGGAATTCAAGTTAATCGTAAGTAAGGACATTCGGAAACAAGAGAGTAAACACTAAAAAACAAAAAAAAAAAAAAAAAAAATCAACCACCATCGGTGTAATGAAAGCGCTACAAGCAATTTCAGTTACTTGAGTTTTAGTTAAGTAATAGCTTTGATATCATCCAGTTACTTGAGTTGCTTGTGTTTGAGTTAAGTACAACGTTTGACATATCATTATCTTAGCAACTAGAAAATATTGTTAAGACTTCTGTCCCTTAATTTGAGACTTCCACCAAGGTCTGTAGTCCAGTGTTGAATCATCGCCCTTCCAAAGTAGAAGGTTAAGAGTTCAAGTCCCCATAGGTGCAAAGTGGGTGAGGGAGAGTGTTTCTTGCCAATGAGGGGGGGAAATTGAGAATTAGAGGCATTCAGAAGCAACTCAAAGTTAGAATAATTATGCAAGACAATTCACAACGAGAAAACCAAGCAACGTTAGCAGAAAGCTTAACAAAATATGGCGGGAGGGAGAAAAAAAGAAGAAGAAATAAGACATCAACTGAAATTAATACCTCATCAGGGCCTGCAGTGAAAAAGTAAATAAGATTAATAGCTGAGAAGCCAGTCTTTATGATCTTCGGAAGGGCACTGCAATAAAGTAAATCTAAGTCAGCCTAGTAATAAATAAACTGCAGAACTACCTTTCGTTCCTATTGCATAAGTCCAGACTCCTGCCATCAGACCTATACTTGCCATAAAACCAACTAAAAACAAACAAATAAACATTAATATGTTGTGAAAAATAAAATGACAACCGGAGGGAAAAAAGAAGCATTCATACGTTGAAAGTAGCACTGAACAATACAACATAACTGCAGTCCTTTGAATTATTGATCTAGATGGTGAAGATGCAAAAGTCTTTACTACTTCCAAACTAGCAATTTTCAGTGACGAGGGAATATGATCATACACTTTGCTATATTCCCTGAACTTCATAATTATTTCATTAAGAAAGTTACAAAGTACAATATCGGACAACACTTGAACATTGGAAATGGGATAAACGTTTGCCACGTCTTGTTTAACAAAGACCCAACAAGAGTAAGTAATTATTTAATTGCACACAAACCTTTCAGTGGCCATTGCTCTGTGTATGCTGTGCACTGACTAAATGCTCGGTGTGTCAAGCGTGAGTATAGGGGTTCAGATCTTGAGAGCAGCCCATTTGTGTTAAAAAAAAAAGTATAGGTGTAAGGTCTTTATCCATTTTTTGATACTCGATTATGAATCCTTGCATCCATCCTCTTTGTCCACCCCGGAGTCCATGTAACACAGATTCTGGTATCTACGACTCGTAGCACAAAGAGTAGAAGATGATGAGCTTTATAATTATTCTTGATATCATAAAAGTATGTGAATCTGGTCAAATATTTAAAAGCCATAATAACCAGGATTCACAAAATTCACTAAAACTTAAAACATCATATCTTATACTAAAAGGTGAACATATTGCATGCTCAAGAGTGTATACAGACATAGAAATCATCACACACCTATCCTGTGCTAAAATAGAAGCTCAAGGAAAAAAGACCTTCCAACGTAGATGGTTAGTCAACTACAAAGTTTGATCTTCCTAGATCAGTAACAAAGTACACCCTCTTACAAAGTTCTCTCAGTCTGAACCTTTAAGGTGGAAAAGGAAGATGCATACATAGTTTCTACATAAATCAAAAGAGATCTTAAAATAATTTGAAGAGATATTTATCATACAATCAAGTTTTCTTCTTATGGTTTCAAACCAAGATCCAATCAGCAAGCTTTGACTTTTGTCATTGTGACGATTGACGAGGTTATATATAGTTGGAAGAGATTTAGTGCCCCAATTCAAGCTACTTTGTCCACCTAGACATGTATGTATAATTTGCTTTCTCTGACAGTCGGGAAACTGCAACATAAATCAAGAACTGACCACAAAACAATTTTCTTCAAATTAATACACAAGATGGTAGCACGCAATGCTGGATCCCTACCCAGACAAGGAGCTTCGAACCCGAGTGAAAAGAAACAAGAAAAATAAGGCTGCACAAACAGGCCATATCATCATCAACCATTTAAAATCTCCAGTTAATAACAAAATATTACAGGTCATTGAATAGAAATCAGGATTAAATCTGGACATGTAATACGGATAATTTCCACTTGCCAATGCATCATTGTTTGAAGTTTGCAGAAAAGTAATAAGATTCCAAACATCTTACAAGTAAGCATATACAAATTTCCACGCAAGAAACTTAAATTTTAACCAATCACCAGCTCACATTTGTCACAAGTACTACAAATTTTCACTAACTTTTGTAACTTGTTCTCCTCACAATACTTTGCAGCTTCCTCTGGATTCATATCAGCAAGATTTCTCTCTAAGGCACAGCTAGGCTCACCCCCATGCTCTTGCACCCTAGAATCTCCAAGGAAAGTTATATTAAATTCATGGAAAGCCATTACAGACTAATAAGCTATAGTATTATCTGACTGTTCAACTGAGTCAAATACAGAAAGCCATTACAGTTAGGTGGAACTAATAAGCTATAGTATTACCCGACTGTTCAACTGAGTACAGGACTTCAGTCCTTAGAGCTTGGAGTGAGACGGAAATACTCCACTCCATACATGTGAAGACCAACAAAGCTTGAAACCTCAGCTGGGGGTGTACTACTTGACACTTGCTAATTTATTTGGGAACCCACAAATTCTAGGATTTGATAATAAGTTTCCAAAAGGTCATTAATTAGTCGAGTTACCTAAAGGGCAGAAGTGGAATTCAAAACATCGATCGTGCAAGGACAAAAAGGTAAGAAAAACTTACAATCATGCACTCACGGAATGATGCAAATATAAAATTACATGTCTTTTCTGCAAAACTTCCTTTTTGATTGTCAAAATAAATTACATTTACAAATCCTATTAGATGAAGGACTGTGCATATCAGATTAATTGCTTGACTAACAGTGGAGTTTCAAATAGGTTTTAAGACAAGCAGCCCCAATCCATTGGGCTTTCATACACGGTATAAAGACCTTATTGTGTCATATAACAAACAAGAGATATTTATGCAGGCATAAAACATATATATTCCTATGAGTGCATTGCATTGCAACATCCAATTGCCAGAGCTTTTCTTTGTATATGAATTCATCATGAACATATATCTACGTGGTGGGAGTTATTTGAGTGTTTTAGTTCGGAGATCCCAGTACTAGAAGGAGGTTTTAGCACTAAAACCACCTACCACACATATACATGAACATATGTTACTATTAAAAGAGATCAATGTGATAATTCCTGTAATATAATATTCATTGACTAGCTTTTAGATTCACCTTCTGACAGAAACAAAATGCCATAGATAAGCTGGTTCTAGGTCCATATATAAAAGGGTAGTCTGGGTATCATAGTGTGTGATACCCATTCTCATAAAGGATGGATGTAACATGCCTAAACTGGGTTCCCAAATCTATTAGCAATAATTTTTCCACATAAAATTGTGCATTCATGTGTGTGGACAATTTACTTTGTTTCTTCAAACATGAATATTTTTGCATGCTTATTATTAGTTGACTCAAATTCATATTCTAGTCAATAGTAGTTCAATTTTAAATTTTTGACATAGTTTGTTAATTGGTTAGCAATACCATTTTACTCTCCTCTCTAGATCAGGTCATGACTCAGGACACTAGTTTCATAGGCTTACGACCTCACAAACCGACGTAGTGGTCATGAGTGATCAAAAAAGGGTTTTCAGCAGAAATCAATATCCTTGTTGCTTGAAGAAACAAAAAATTCAAGAAAAGTATAATATGTGTCTTTTATACTTGAATAATGTGGACACATTATTTGGCCTTGAAAAAAAAATGGAGTGAAAAAAAGCCATTCATGAGAATCACCCAATAGATTCTCCAGTTGCTTTATTTGGAGGTAGTGAGGTGGAGTTTATAATGTTGTTCATTCGCCATGGCCTTGCTTGCGGTCCCGATTTCACATGCTTAGGTATCTTGAAGACATAGAACTTGTCAGTTCAGCTCTCTTACTCACCTTCTTGTTCTGCCAATCATCGCCAATGACAACTCACATTTTTTAGCTCTCACCTGAAAACTGTTAGTTCCATACCCACATGCAGGCACCTCACGCATGGTTTCCAACAGCATCACCAACAACCAAAGTCTGCCGTATACTCCAACAGCCGCCCATGTGCATGCGGAGAGAAAACTCCAAACTTCACAAGAGTCAAGCAAGGCTGCCGCCCACGCGTGAAGACTTCAAGGCCATGCGTGGAAGATTTTGTCTGTGCATGATATGTATTGGCTATATATAGCTGTGTATGGTTTTGTGAACCGATGAGCCATATATGTGATAAGAGAAAAACAGAGAGTGTCTGTTTTGTGAAGAGAGTAAACCACAGAGAGTGTCTGTGAGGTTGTGAGAGAGAGTTTGTAAGAGGTAGAGTCGATAAACACACTTGTATCCTCCCTCATATCCGGTTTTGATTCAAACCGAAGTTAGTAAAGCCTCTCAAAGTGGACGTACCCATATTTTTGGGGAACCACTATATATCTGGTGTCCATTGTGTGTGTGTGTTTGCATTTGAGCTTGCTTTCGACCCAACAAAGTGGTATCAGAGCCATTAAAGCTCAAACACAGTCGAAACTTCAAGCTCTATTTCGCACCAGTCCAGTGATCAAATCACCACACCACACCTCTTTTCGGACGACCCATCACCCAAGGAAGATTTTCCGGTCAACCTCCGCCGCAACCGCCACCACGCGCCGCCTGAAGACCGGCGCGTCAACATCCTCGGTGTCACGCGCCTCACGCGTCGTCTACCTCCAGCGCGCGTGAGACCCACGCGCACCACGCGCCAGACGCGCCTCCAGCAGCCGCCGCGCGTGAGGACCACGGGCACCACACGCCTCACGCGCTGACACGTCATCCCTGACGTCATCTTCACTGATACGTCACTGCTGACGTCAGTAGTGCCACGTGCCACCCTAGACCCTGCCACGTGTCAGCCAGCCAGCAGCCACGTCACCTGCCACGTGTCACCACTGACACCTTGCCACGTGTCACCCTCTGCTGCCGCCACGTCATCACCAAGTTTGCAAAATTACAGTTTGGCCCCTCGACGTTGTTTTGACTATTCCAGACTCATCGTAACTCGGAATTGAGCCCAATCAGAGGCGATCTTAAGGTTTTCGACCGTTCCGGACGCAACGGTGCACTCCGTTTCGTGTGATTCCACTCCGAATATATCAAACAAGCCAGGAGGGCTTAAAAATTCCGTTTCGATGGAAGATTCAGGATCCGGAACGATGATTAGATTGACCGCAGCCAACTATTCATTGTGGAAGTCAAAGATGGAAGATCTTTTGTATATTAAAGATCTATGGAAGCCGATCAAAAGGACCGACGATGCACCTGATGGCAAACCGAAGGACATGACCGACGTAGACTGGACTGTCCTCAACCGAAAGTGTGCCGCCCAAATCAGACAATGGATCGACAAAAGCATTTACCAAAATTTTGCCAACGACAATGATGCTTATGCTCTTTGGCAAAAACTGGAGAAGATGTACGCACGAAAGACATCTCAGAACAAGGTAAATCTTTTGAGCCGTATGGTGAATCTTAAATACAAAGACGACAAAAGTGTGTCAGAACACATGAGCGAATTCCAGGGGCTGTTGGATCAATTCAACTCGATGAAAATGACTATAGAAGATGAGATGCAGGCAGTATTCCTATTACACTCCCTTCCGAAAAGTTGGGATACGCTAGTTGTCTCTGTAAGCAACTCAGCTCCAGACGGAATAATCAATATGGAAATGGCGAAAGACAGAATGCTGAACGAGGAAGCGAGAAGAAAGGAAGAAGGATATCATCCAGAGTCAGAAGCTCTTGTCACTGAAAGACGAGAAAGAAAAGAATGGCGCGGTAGAAGCAAAAGCAGAAACCATCGCAATCAGCCACAGCATCGTGGGCGATCAAAGTCTACTTTCAGAAGAGACAAAACTTGTCATCACTGTGGCAAGCCAGGCCATTTTATCAGAGAATGCAGGAAGCTAAAAGCCGAACAGTCTGGACAACAGACCAGAAATAGAGGTGAAGAAAGTACCTCAGAAGTAGCAGCAACAGCCGGAGAAGGGCTCGTCATCGTTCAAGATGATGAGTGTGTCAACTTCACATCCGAAGATTCTACCTGGGTTATTGACTCAGGAGCTTCCTGTCACATCACTTCGAGGAAGGATATGTTCACATCCTACACCAGTGGTGACTTCGGACTCATGAAGATGGGAAACCAAGGAGCATCCAAAATTACCGGCATAGGTGATATTCTTTTGGAAAGCAGCAATGGATGCAAACTACTCCTCAAAGATGTGAGACATGTTCCAGATATTCGTCTCAACCTGATCTCCACCGGCAAGCTCGATGATGAAGGCTACAACAGTCATTTTGGTGATGGCAAGTGGAAGCTCACCAAATGCAATCTTGTGGTGGCCAGAGGAAAGAAGACCAGCTCACTCTACACAACTCAAGCAAAATTGTGCAGAGTCGAGGTGAATACAATGGAAAAAGAAATCCCCACCGAGTTATGGCACAAAAGACTCGGTCATATGAGTGAGAAAGGACTCAAGGTCCTTGCCAGAAAAGAACTCTTACCTGGAATGAAAGGTACTCCATTACACACCTGTGTCGACTGCATCATGGGGAAACAACACAGAGTTGCATTCCGCAGTTCCCCTCCATCTAGAAGACCAAACATTCTAGATCTCGTACACACGGATGTTTGCACCATGCAAACCAGAACTCATGGAGGTGCCCTCTATTTTGTCACATTCATTGATGATCATTCCAGGAAATTATGGACCTTTGCCTTGAAAACTAAAGACCAGGTGCTGGAAGTGTTCAAGGAGTTTCATGTAAAGGTTGAAAGAGAAACTGGAAAAAGGCTGAAGTGCGTATGTGCAGACAATGGTGGCGAGTACAGAGGACCATTCGAGGAGTATTGCAGACGCTTCGGCATCAGACTCAAAAAATCAGTGCCGAAAACTCCTCAACATAACGGCCTTACAGAAAGAATGAACAGAACCATCTGCGAAAGGATCCGGTGCATGTTATCTAATGCCAAGTTGTCAACTCCGTTCTGGGGTGAAGCAATGAGAACAGCGGTTGACTTAATCAACCTATCTCCCTCCGTTCCATTAAACAGTGATGTTCCAGAGAAAGTGTGGAGAGGGAAAGATGTTTCCTACAAACACTTGAAGGTGTTTGGCTGCAGAGCATTTGTCCACATCCCCAGAGATGAAAGATCCAAGCTTGACGGAAAGGCCAAACAGTGCATCTTCCTGGGATATGCCCATGAAGAGTTTGGTTACAGACTCTGGGATCCTATCAACAAGAAGGTCATCAGAAGCAGAGATGTGATATTTTTCGAAGATCAGACCATTGAAGATCTTGAAAAACAGAAGAAATCAGACTCACCTGAAGAGTTACCAGCTAATCTAGACCCGGTTCCCTCACCGAGAGCACAAAATGATGGGGGAGCTATTCAAGGAGATCCAGCTGATGACGGTGCAGAACCAGAACCAGTTGCAGAAGAAAATCCGGTTGATCCTCAAACAAGGAGATCTTCCAGAGAGCGACAACCGAATCGCAAATATTCCTCCGCAGAGTACGTGATGCTTAGTGACGGGGGAGAACCAGAGAGCTATCAGGAAGCTGTTGAAGACAGTAAAATTGCGGAGTGGATGAAAGCCATGCAGGAAGAGATGAAATCGCTGCATGAGAATCACACATATGACTTGGTCAAGTTACCGCAGGGAAGGAAAGCTCTCAGGAACAAATGGGTATTCAAACTGAAGTCTGAAGAAAACAATCCACAACCAAGGTACAAGGCAAGACTGGTTGTGAAGGGATTCGGTCAAAAGAAGGGCATTGATTTTGAAGAAATATTTTCACCTGTAGTGAAAATGTCCTCCATCCGAGTTGTTCTTGGCTTGGCAGCCAGCTTGAACCTAGAGATCGAACAACTGGATGTAAAGACCGCATTTTTACATGGTGATCTGGATGAAGAAATCTACATGGAACAACCTGAAGGATTCAGAACCAGAGGAAAAGAAAATCTTGTGTGCAGATTGCGGAAGAGTCTCTATGGGCTCAAACAAGCACCAAGACAGTGGTACAAAAAGTTCGATTCATTCATGGACCAGAATGGGTACAACAGAACCACTGCATATCATTGTGTATTTGTCAAGAAATTTCCTGATGGAGATTTTATGATCCTCTTGCTATATGTCGATGATATGTTGATCGTTGGCCATGACAGCAGCAAGATCAACAAATTGAAGAAGGAACTGAGCCAGTCATTTGCTATGAAGGAGTTGGGACCGGCAAAACAAATCTTGGGAATGCAGATCTCTCGAGACAGACTGAAACACAAGCTCTGGTTATCTCAAGAAAGGTATATCGACAAAGTTCTTGAAAGGTTCAACATGAGCAAAGCAAAACCAGTCAGTGCTCCACTTGCAAGCCACTTCAAGTTGAATATGAAGCAGTGTCCTTCAAGTGAGACAGAAAAAGCAGAAATGAAGAAAGTGCCTTATGCTTCAGCAGTTGGCAGTTTGATGTACGCCATGGTATGCACGAGGCCTGATATTGCTCATGCAATTGGAGTTGTTAGTCGGTATCTGTCAAATCCTGGAAAGGACCATTGGGCAGCAGTAAAATGGATCCTCAGGTATCTTAGAGGAACTACCAATATTTGTTTATGCTTTGGTAGTGGCGAACCTTTATTGGAAGGTTGCACAGACGCAGACATGGCCGGAGACAGTGACTCCATAAAATCCACATCCGGATACCTAATCACTTTTGCAGGGGGAGCAGTTTCATGGCAATCCCGATTACAAAAGTGTGTTGCCTTATCCACCACAGAAGCTGAATACATTGCAGTAACAGAAGGATGCAAAGAGCTCTTGTGGATGAAGAAGTTTCTTCAAGAACTGGGACAAGAGCAGGAAAAGTATGTCATATACTGTGACAGTCAGAGTGCTATTCATCTTAGCAAAAATTCCACCTTCCACTCAAGGTCCAAGCACATAGACGTCAGGTATCACTGGATCCGTGACGTGCTCGAAGACAAACTTCTACAGCTAGAGAAGATTCACACAGACGATAATGGATCAGATATGATGACCAAGAACCTGTCCAGAGAGAAGCTAGAAGTTTGCAAAGAAGAAGCTGGTTTAACACCAGCCCCAAATTGGCAGTGAGGGGGAGATCAGGTGAAGACGTTCTCCTCTGATTGGTATGGAAGGGGGAGAATTGTTAGTTCCATACCCACATGCAGGCACCTCACGCATGGTTTCCAACAGCATCACCAACAACCAAAGTCTGCCGTATACTCCAACAGCCGCCCATGTGCATGCGGAGAGAAAACTCCAAACTTCACAAGAGTCAAGCAAGGCTGCCGCCCACGCGTGAAGACTTCAAGGCCATGCGTGGAAGATTTTGTCTGTGCATGATATGTATTGGCTATATATAGCTGTGTATGGTTTTGTGAACCGATGAGCCATATATGTGATAAGAGAAAAACAGAGAGTGTCTGTTTTGTGAAGAGAGTAAACCACATAGAGTGTCTGTGAGGTTGTGAGAGAGAGTTTGTAAGAGGTAGAGTCGATAAACACACTTGTATCCTCCCTCATATCCGGTTTTGATTCAAACCGAAGTTAGTAAAGCCTCTCAAAGTGGACGTATCAATATTTTTGGGGAACCACTATATATCTGGTGTCCATTGTGTGTGTGTGTTTGCATTTGAGCTTGCTTTCGACCCAACAAAAACTTATATGAAATTCATTACTTTGTGATTCTTCAAACTGAAACCGAACTATTAGTTATGGCCTCCAAACTTGAATTCATGTTATACAGATGCAATCTATAATGATGACCCACCTTGCGAGCAAAACTGAGAGAAGATTTGTGGGTGGATTGGTATTCCGTTGAAATATCACTACAATATTCTACACTTTTATAACCTAATGCAGTCTGTGTTTGTGTGTGTGTGTGAGAGAGAGAGAGAGGATGGGGGAGGTCCTGTGCAACTTGTGGATAGATATTGTTTCGAGGAAATGTCCGTTCAGTATTTAAGGATTATTTAGTCATTTCACTTGATATGATTTTGACATTATTATATATTTAAAGTTTAAACCTCAATCGTATAAATGAATGAGAATAAAGGAGTTCATTGTAAAGCGCCAAATACTGCTTGCCATGGTTAATCGGACCAAACCTTGGGGTAGTTAAATAATTTTAGCCCAAAATAAGATAGACGCATGTCATATACGAGACCATGTGTTCCTTGTACGAAAAAGGTGTACACAGGTGTGGTCGGGGTTCCACAGTTCTGGGAAAGTAATATTTATGTATAAATATAGTTGTAAATAGAGGAAAAGTGTAAAAAAGAAAAAAGTCTCATATCAGAATATGAGTGAGGAAGATGACGCCGGACATAATAGAGATTATTCTGCAGGTTAGTGTAATAGGTAATTTGCAAAAAAATAATAAGAGAATTCGACCCAAAATTCAGAGAATACTCTGGAATTCAATAAAATTGTTTATAATTAAGAATGACAAAAAACAATCCACAAGCCGGGTTAAAATAGCTGAAAATCGACCCTTAATGGGATTTTACCAAAAATAGCAAAAACCCTAAAAGTCTTACCAAAACGAAATACGGAAAGAAATCAAAAGATTGCCAAAAATCTGGCCCTGACCCAAATTGGGTTCATAATCATTTCCTAATTGACAAATAAAAGATTACCATAAATAGCAAAAATTAACTAAAAATAAAGATTTGAAAAGGAAAATAGTGGATTTAGGGCTCGAAACAATGTGCACCCAGCACGACTAGGTGGCCATGACGTGCGCGCCGAGATTAGCTTTCCAAATTGGGGTCACGGGCGCGAATCGGACACTTGTAGCTTCAGTTATAGCTAAAAAACCGACACGTGCACGGAAACTGCCCCAATTAGGTTAGATCACGATTTCTTGCCATCCTTGCGCTGATCCTCCCGCTCCAGGTAATCCATCTAGGGCTACAAACGAATCGAGCCGAGCCGAGCTTTGGAATGTTCAAGCTCGGTTCATTTACTAAACGAGCCTAGAAAATGTGTTCAAGCTCGGTTCATTGCTTAATGAACGAGCCCGAGCCGAACCCCAGATTAAACGAGTCGAGCCCGAGCTTACTCACGAATGACTCATTTCAGTGCAATATATATTACTCTTCTTAATAGTTGTCTGGATTGAGTTGTTGCATGTCTGTTTTAACATATTTTCACTTAGACCTGTCAATGGATCGGATTCGGATCGGATCAGTTAAATCCAAATCCAATTTGTTAAGAAATCGGATTATCGGATTCGGATTCTAATCGGGTTATCGGATTTTATTTTCAATCCATATCCGGTTAATATCGGATTCGGATCGGATTCGGATTATAATCGGATTATTGATAAGTCTATTGATAAGGATGACAAAAACTCCCAATCCGCGATCCGAATCCGATAATTCGACAGATTTTCACTTAATTAATTCATATTCGAATTTCTTCATTATAGAATATATGATCCAAATATTTAATTAAAAAAATACAAAAATCAATAAATACTGAAACACTAAAATTATTCACACTTTTAATAATTGTATTTATGATCAATCATTATTAATAAATAATAAAATAATTAACAACTAACATTTATATACATGTACAATATTAAATATATACACATATATAAAAATATATATATATTTATCGGATCAGATTATTATCGGATCGGATTAGGCTAATCCAAATCCAATTTGTTAAGGAATCGGATTATCGGATTCGGATCATATTCGGGTTATCGGATTTTTTTTGCAATCCAAATCCGACTAATCGGATCGGATTCGGATCAAAATCCAATCCATTGACAGGTCTATTTTCACTAGTATAATTTTTTATGAATGAATTTTATGTTATGGCCGCCTAATTTCTATAATCTTTTCACAATAATATTCATAATTTGTTCAATTTGAACACTTTCTTTTTTCAAATATGATATAATTTTACTATTTAACTTAGACGAGCCTGTTTACGAACTTGGCAAGCTGAGCTTAGTAATGTTCAAACTTGGCTCGTTTACTAAACGAACCTAAAAATTGTGTTCAAGCTTGGTTCGTTTATTAAACGAACGAGCACGAACCGATTTTTTAACGAGTCGAACCCGAGTCTGCTCACGAACGGCTCGGTTCATTTGCAACCCTAAATCCAGTGTCATCAATGAGTAATCTGACAACTCGGCATCGTCTGACTCGGATCCCCCGTCACGAGAAGGAAGAAGATTTTAATACCAAGGCAGGTTGATTTTGCCTTCTATTATTATATTATTAGTTGGTAAATCGAGAATTTGTTTTAGCATTGGTCTACTATAGTACCTTATTTTGATGAAGACCGAGGGTGATAAGAGTTGAACATGTCACATGTTGGTCAGTGTACTGTTGTCAATCCTATATGTGTGTCTTGGTATGTGTGTTTATATTTGTATGTGATCTTTGAATGTGAACACTTTGAATGTGTAAACACCTTTCAGTGCATATGAATTGGTGAAAACTTGTGGGGGTTGTTCACTAAACATTTTGCTTCTAACTGTCAATTTCTCTAAAAGTAAAATCTTGATTTGTTTTCTTAGTGCAAAATAGAACGTAAAATCATGTTAAAGAATTACAAGTTATTTTTTAAAAATTAAAAGCACTACATGTAAAGTGTGTTTAATTAAATTTGTGTTTTTATTGAAAACCAATTAATTCTTGTAAACAAAATTATAAATAAAATCAACAAAAAAAATACCATTTTTTTGTGATAAATATTATAACTTCTTTTGAAAAAAAAAATTAACTCAATTTTATTTCTAGGAATGAAGTTGCGTACAATAAAAGAAAAAAAGTAGAAAGTAAACAGTGTCAAAAGTACATTTTCCTAACTTATATTTTTTTATAAATAAAAAATATATAAAAAGAAAGGCATTCAAACAAGAATGCATCCCATATACAAGGAAAGTGGAAAATTCACTATTTTCCCCTTGTACATATTCACCTCAACTATCTACCTTATCTTAAATTTGAAATATAAACAAAAATCAAATTTCTAGAATAATGTACTACTTGCACGAAATCCGTTTATCATGGTTCTATAAGCCTATCAATATATTAGTATTTGCTCCTGTAGCTTCTTTATTGCCTACTCATCTACTGAG
The DNA here is from genome assembly GCA_963922005.1 of Cornus suecica. Classification (NCBI taxonomy): domain Eukaryota; kingdom Viridiplantae; phylum Streptophyta; class Magnoliopsida; order Cornales; family Cornaceae; genus Cornus; species Cornus suecica. Next base: position 31,108,572 of record OY998240.1, read on the forward strand.
CATGCTAGAGAATTTAATGTTACCATGTGTAATAATTCAGGTACATTTGAAGATCCAGAAATTGTTCATATTGATGACACTGTGGATCCCGTGAGGGATTTAGAGATTATAACTGAAGAATTACGACTCAAGGTAAACTTTTTGTAACTTGCATGGTTTCGATTTTAGGCATTTGCATATGATCATGTAGCATATTGTAGCTGATACCTTGATGTATATTATATGTGCACGCGTGTGTGTTTTATTGGTTGCTATATAGTTTATGATGTCAACTAGAATGCAGCTAGTTATACTCATGATCTTGAATTCTTGATGAGCGTCTGAAATAAATGCAATTACGGTTTTAGGGAGGATGGCCATTTTACTTTGATGTCATTAGCATGGATATTGCTTATCTCGATTTACACTAGAATATGGGCCAAGCTCGTGGCTCAACACCACGGCTCCATTCATCTTCTCTCTTCCAGTCACAAGTTGCCAATGTGGCGGCTTACGCGGCATAAAAATGGGCCCCAGCAGTTTGACTACAAAAAAAAAAATGTATATGCAACAGTGATATACAGTATTTTTCCCTTTTCATTTACACTATGCATATCTTTTCCCCAACACTCCCGTCCAAACAACATAATTAAGTAAATGACAGGATGGTAAATTAACAATAATTAAATTTAATAATCAGTAAACTGCCCTTTATCTTACTCAGCTCTTTTCATTATTGCAATTAAGGGTATTTCTTCCAAATCGTTCTTCAATCTAGGGGATTTCATCACAAAGCTCGTCGAAACCCTAGATTTGAAATCGCCATTCAATCTCCCAAACCTTTATATCAGGTATGAACATTATATTTCTATCACCCTCTATTCATGTTTTGGTTACAGTTACAGTCTGCTGTTTAACCTTCGTCTCATTTAATTAATTTGTAAAGTCTATAATTTCAACTGCCCTTTATCTTCCTCAACACTTTTCATTATTGTAATCAAGGGTATTTGTTCCAAATCATTCTTCAATCTAGGGGATTTCAACACAAAGCTTGTTGAAACCCTAGATTTCAACTCGCCCTTCAATCTCAGGTATGAACATTATATTTTAATCACCCTCTATTCATGTTTTGGCTATAGTTATTGTCTTCTGTTTAACATTTGTCTCATTTAATTAATTTGCAATGTCCATGGTTATAAGAAGCATGCATATCTTTGGGTTGTCCTTCCTAGTGTTCTTTTACCCCATTTTCCTCACTTATACGTCTTGCATCTTGTTACCCTAGCCTGAATGTCCGGTTGTGTAAAAATATTTGTTACCTTTGCTTCAAAGAAATTGATCTTGTAGGTCAGTTAATATATGTGATTTATATAACATTTAATATGTGATTTTTCTAGTCTGTATTTGTTTGCATATGACACATATCTATTTGGTAGTGTTAAAAATACTTGAAGTTATGTTTTTAGGTAGTTGTGAAATAAATCTAGAATAAAATTGGTGTTTATTACTGCAAAATCATATAATACTATAGATTTTGGAGTTATTGGTTAAATATAAATGAAAATGAATGAACACTCAAAGTAGAGATATTAGACATATTAATCTCACTTTGAATCAGTAGGAGTTGCCAAAACATATGCAAATAAGTTATCACTTTTTGGTTAGGCTTCATCCCATTCGGATTATACTTGGGTTGAGAGTTTGGAGTTATTAGTTAAATATAAAGATTAACCTCTTTTTTTGTACTTATTTTAGGAGAGAGATTATGTGTATATGTAAACATTTTGTCTATTCATGTGACCATCAATTGTACATAATTGTACTCAAATGACAGTCACTGAGTTGAAGGATATTTTGGATAGTATGAAAATGTAACTTAAATCATCTTCAACTGTAAGATAAGTGTAATGCCCATTTTAAACAGTTTTACCTAATTCATAATTTCCAAATTAAAGGCATGTTTTAGAAACTAATATGGGATTGACTCTGCTATTAATGGCTCAAATAAATCCCCAATTAAAAACTATTCAAATTGAAAGCATGGAGGATATGATAGATATTTTGGAAGTGTAACAGGAATCACCTTAAGTTGCAACACAAGTGTAAATGAAATGACCATCAGCTGTAATCTAGGTGTAATGCACATTTTGAAGAGGTATAAGTCAGTAACACCCTGAATATATACCTTGATGTCCACTCTATTAGTTCATCACTTTATAAAGTTGATCAGTGGTTGCGTGTTTAAGTGTATCTAACACTTTCATAAATGCACTCATAGATACACTTAGACACGCAAGTACTGATCAACTTTAAAATGTGATGAACATTAGGGGACCCCATTTTAAAAAGTGATGAACTGATAGAGGATATGATAGATATTCTAGAAGTGTAACCGGAATCACTATAAGTTATAATACAGGTGTAACTCAAATCACTATATTAGTTTCTAAAGGCATGTTTTAGAATCTAATATGGAATTGACCCTGCTATTAGTGGAGTAAATAAATCCACAATTAAAAGTATTCAAATTGAAAGCATAGATGATATGATAGGTATTCTAGAAGTGTAACTGGAATCACCATAAGTAACTCAAATCACCATATTAGTTTCTAAAGGCATGTTTTGAAGAGGTATAAGTTAGTAACCTAGTAACACCCTTCTATCTTGTTTTCCCAATGTTCTTTTACCGATTCTGGTTGAGTGTGAGAGTACTAGAAAGAAGATGAAAGCTTTCACTGATTAATGGGCAGTTAAAGCTTTCATCTTCTTTCTAGTACTCTCATACTCAACCGGAATCGGTAAAACTCTTCTTTATTTAGAATCATAGAGTTTGGTCTTTTTTTAATTTTCTTTGTCCTTCCTACTTTAGTTTGTTGTTTAAGTATGAAAAATTAATATAAATTCCTTATTCCCTAATTACAAGTATGGGATTGACCCTGCTATTAACGAAGTCCCTAAATCCCTCATTAAAAGTATTCAAATTGAGATATTGGACCTACTTTTAATTAGTGGGAGTTGCCAAAACATATACAAAATAAGTTATCAATTTTTTGTTAGGCTCTATCCCATTGGGATTATATTTGGGTTGAGAGGTTTGTAACCAAAATTTAGTACTATTATTAATAAATTATAATGTTGGTACTTTTTGAATTTAATTTTAGTGTTCTTTTTTTTCAACTTTGTTTAGTGCATGGTTATAGGAAGCATGTATATCTTTGCGTTGTCCTTCTTAGTGTTCTTTTTTCTCCTTTGCCTCACTTATACGTCTTGCATATTGTTACCCTACCCAGAATGTCCGGTTATGTAAAAATATTTGTTACCTTTGCCTTAACGGAATTTATCATGTTGGTCAGTCAATATATGTGATTCATGTACCATTTAATATGTGACTATTGTAGTCTGTATTTATTTGCATGTGACTCATATCTATTTGTTAGTTTTAAAAATATTTAAAGTTATGTTTTTAGGTAGTTGTGCAATCAATTGGAATAAAATTGGTGTTTATTACTGCAATATCATATATTAGTATAGATTAGTTAGATGATCACTAATATAATAGTTGCAGAGGATGAGCTCTTGAGCATCTTCATCTCGTGCGATTCGAAGGGGTCCCTTTTGAAATCATTTATGTCACTGTGAAGAAAAAGCTGCCATATATATTTCCGAGACAGCAGAGAACCCTGGAAAATTATTTTTCACATGGAGTCGTCAAAACTATCCATTCTTTCGATGGTGGATTCCGTAACGTACAACTACCGACGATGAAAAGGAAATAGCCTCACCACTTCCAGTGCCTCATCTATCGCCCAACTCAGCTCAATTATCTCTTTTGTTAAGTCATTGACGGTAACAACCGTGTATGTGTTTGGACTGTTCTTTTTACTACTGTTGTTTGTGTCCCTTTTCCTCAATTTAAAACTTTTTTGTATTTGGGAGACTGTAATTTTGGCATGAATGGTACGTTTTGGGAGGCAAGGTATGTCTTGCATTTTCTTACCTTTGCCTCAAGGTCTGGTTCTGTAAAAAAATTTCGTACTATGTATGAATCTAAAATGGACAGATTTTATAAAATATTTATATATGTTGGTCATACCAAGTGGTAATGGTTGTTTATATTGACAGTGTTTCAACATGTACTCCTTTATTTTGTTTTGGCAAACTAATGTGTTTGATGTTGTATTTGACATATCTTTGTAGTCACAAATCTGGTCACCTACCATCCAATATAAGGGAATTGATTATGAGTAGATGACTACACTTAGCTATTTAATTATGCATTTGATTCAGAGATATCATATTTACAGATTGGATGAGTACAGACGCACATGTGTGATAAATGGGCACTGCCCAAAGCAATACTCCATGTCAAAACAATGGTTTCTGATTTGTGTAGGAAATTGTCTGGGTTTTGTTGTTAATTTTTTTTTGTTTTTGGAAAGGTAAGGAGTTATTAATACTAGGACCTAGGCACTTACAAGTTACAATACATAAATTGTCACACAAATAGTAAGCTGATGATACCCAAATATAGGTAAATACAAGCCATTAAGGGAGCTTAAAAACTTGTTGTATTAGAAATTTAGTATAAATATTGCTTTGCAAACAAAAGCTATTATGCAGTTTGGAACACAATGGATATTAGTCTATTGTTGAAAATAAAATAATTAAGACGGCACACAGTGATATTAAACATAAATGAGAAGAAAAAAAAGAAAAAGATTTCCCAAAAACTTGTCTGCCAAATCAAGCAAATCTCAATTACATAATAAGGTCACATGAAGAAAATAAAAAAGTCGGCAAATCCATTTTGCTTTGAATCTCAGCTACATTCAGCTTGAGGCGATCAACTATTACTAGCATTTTTTCTATCAATACTTTGAGATGGTCAACTTTGGCACGCAAAGCATCAACTTTAGCACTCATAGCATCAACCAATGCATTTATCTCATGCAACAAGGAAGATTGATCATCCACTAGAGCATGCCCTTTCGCCTCAGTATAGTCGGTTTTGGTCAAACGAGTAACCCACTTGCCGTTATCCATCTCAAAGCCCATTTGCCTCAGGGTCGTGGCGGAAAATATTTCATTCAGTGCATCAACTTCACGAGATTCCTCTGCCAACAAATCTACATCATAAGCCATGAATATCTTTTTCATTGGAATGCCATAATAGCATTTGTTTGTCTTTCCCCTGCACTTCAACATATGACTCAAAATAATATGACTTCGGTCAAGTTTTACATCATTCAGAAGGCACCAAATAATAAATACTTCCATGCGAGAGACATTTAAGTGGCTGTCGGATTTAGGCATGATGTTATTCATAATGATATTGTGAATCACCCGTGCATCCAATGACATCTGCAAAGCTATAATGCGATCATCACTGGTAATTGTTGGATCATTGCACAACTGCCGCAGAGCATCAATGGGATCGAAACCAACTACATTTTCCCACTTGTTATTGCAATAGAGAGAGACATCAAAATCTTGGAGATTAAACATATCTCCCAACTTCATTTTTGTGAGATAAATTTCATTCCCTTTCGTATACGAGGTCAACTTTAGAGGTTCCCATCAACTATATGCAAAGTTATAATGCGAACAAGTGTTGGATAACAAGGAAGTTGAAGGGAAACAAAATCACCCCAACCTATGCCATTGATGTAGTTGTAAGTAAGAATTCTTTTATAAGTACTTTGTCTTTCGACACTTCATAGTTAAGGAAACTACTTTCATATACAGCCTTCGTATGGAGATTCCTAAATAGTACATTATCGACTTCCATTGGGTCAATTTTTACAGATTGAGACATACGAGATTTCTTACTTCGAGTCATGATGATTATTTTGCAGTATATATCTGCAGAATGTACAACAATTGAAGAAGACCGATTATATAAATTTTGACTGATTATACGATAAATGCAAAATGATATTCTCGCTTAAATCTTACAGTGATATTCTCGCTTAAATCCTATGGTATTTGAAGTATTTGCTTAAATCCTATGGTATTTGAAGTATTTTAAGTAATCAGTTTAAAATCATCCTAGAAACCATTTCTAGGGTTTTTGAAATGGAGAGGAGAAGAATATGAAAAATATGATAAACTTACCTAATGTTGAGGCCAGAAATGTGATGGAGAAAGAAAATGATTTGCCCTAAGAGGAAACTTCGGCAAGTGTTGACGAAATAGTTGGAGGTGCTTATGGATGCAGAAGTCGGGTAGGGGATGGGGATGAGATGAAAATGCCGTGCTTTTTATAATTAGGGATTTCAAACAAAGGTGTTGCTCCATCTAGTTGTAATATTGTTGTATATCATTTTAATTTTCATTGTAACACTGCTGCATTAGGATAGGGGGTATACATGTTACATTTGGATGTAGATCTGCTTCATTTGGCATATACTTTTCTACATATATAACCATCAACAATTTGACTTTTTTTTCTGCAATTGGTATTACTGATGCTACATGTCACGCCCCTAATTTCCTAGGACTCCAAAACCCGAGCCTAAGAGCTAAGGGAGTGAATGCGGAAAAAAATGGAAATGAAATAAAATCCTTTTTAAGTCATCAAACACCCATAAATTGGTAAAATAGACCTACAACATCTCAAAGATGCCAAGAAGATCGCACGGGATCGGAAAAGAGGTAAACCGATTCACTCGGTACCTTGAACGAATCATTCCAACACCCCATGTTTACCCAAGGGTAAAATGGTCAAATTAGGGGTAAAATAATAATTTCCAACTACAACTACCAAATTTGGACCTAACACTAGCAATACGAACAAACGGGACCTAATTTGAAGCCACGAGGAAGGAAATATGAATTTTTAAAAGTGGCGTTAGACAACACCGACCTAAATCTAAAGTTGAGGTACCCCTCTTTCACCAAGGGTAAAATAGTCATTTCAGGGGCAAACTGATCATTTAAAATTTTATCTAGATAATTTGGACATAGGACAACCCATAGAAACAAATGGGGGTCGATTCCGACATGCGAGGAGGAAAATACAATTTTTCAAACATCGGACATTTCATGCCGCTGCAGCAGGCCATGGCATGCCATGCCGCGTGCAGCCCTGCGCGCTGCAGCGCACCGCGCGCGCGCACAACAGCCATGCGCGGCCTGCTGTGGCTGGCATGTCCAAAGCCAAAAAATGAGATTTTTTTGGCAAAGTTGAAAATCTGAAAAATTTTCTAAGTATGGGATAGCTTAGCCTCTGCCCAAATCAGCATTTGCTTAAAGTTTAAAAATGCAAAAACGCGAGATTTTGCGATATGGCTTTGTTTTTCGCACCGTCGGTCCTGAAAAATCATAAATATTGAAAAAGTGAGTTTTTCCTTGGCGGAACCAAAAAATAGTTTCCGAGATCTCGGGAAACGCGAAAAATGTAAACTTAGCAAAAATGATTTTTTTGTAAGTTTTCATAAAATCTTCCGTCTTGCCCCCGGTCTCCGTTTTTAACTACCGCCGGTTTCTAAAGATTGAAATCTCTAAGATAATGAATTTAATTAAATCCATTTCTAAAAACAAGGAAGGTTTACGGGGGTAGGTGAAAACGAGTTTTTCCGTTCAAAACGAAAGGGTTTGTTTGAAAGCTTAGAAATACACCGTTTTCGGCCGGACACCTAATAACCATATTCTATAACTATTATTCACATCACACTCAAGATAAAATAATTTATACATTTAATGATTACGCCGCACCAAGGCAAAATAAGACATAGTTTTCATAATACGAACTAGTCTTACATTTCCGGCACCGAAGTGCACCAAAATAATAAAATCCCCGCGCATAGCGCTCCAAGGGATATACATCGATAATAAAACCTCGGCTAACATGCTAGCCGGACAAAAATTAAGTAGTTTTACAAGTTGGTTTTACATGTGAAAAAGGAACATATTTATCGACCTAATGCCCAACAAAATAAAAGTGTGGTCCGCCTCCCATGCACAAAAGGGCGGACATACATCCACACGTCCATGGAGAGACTACGGAACCCTCCCAACGGGATCATCACCTGAAAAAAATATATAAGGCGTGGGGTGAGCTCACTAGCCCAGTAGAGGAAGCGTCATTGCCTCCATCTCGGTAGTCAGAGTGGTTCAACCCAACCAAGATTCATGCCACTAACCCTAGGTCGGTCTCTTGTTCCACATGGCTCTCACGCCAATCCGGAACCCCTTCGAACCCCACAAATAAGTTTCCCCAACATGCTCACAACATAATTTTCTACAATTATAGCATGCTTCCACAATAACGTCATATTCACATATATATGATAGTCTAAATGCACCATGACTCGACACACCCCACGAGACACACGACGCCCAACTCAGGTTAACGGATACATACTCTGTCCAATTACTTTTGAGGTTACAACCTTAACAAGTAATGTAGAGTACCGCACCGACTCTTCCCAAGTGATTTTTCTCTATATCACTTCAACAAGGAATACGGTTGTACGAGAGTCCAACTTGCAACTCCGTACGCCATGACTACAAAAGTCAAGAACATGAGCCTCTACCCGAAATCCAAACTCACATTTGCCGGCTTTTTAGTTCCATAGGCGTGATACCTCCTGGCCAGTTGCTGCTTTGATCCGAACCCGACTACCAACACATCACTACACCACCCGTATATTTCAACCCCATGAATTTGACACTACATGACGTACTCAATATGGACGTATGATTTTTCATCAACCATATTCCATCATAATATATGATTTTTCTCTCTAGGCAATATATCATGTCAAAACTTTCCACATGCTCATAATATTACATTTATGATCAATAAACCACAACATTAATTCATATCATATTTATGAGCAATAAACAACAATATAAATTTATATCACATGATCATATTCTCAAGGCCTAAATCATAGTCTAAGTTGCCAAAACCAACTCGTATATATATATACGGCATATATACACTTAGACGCACACACCCTCTTACAAAGACAAAGACAAATCATTTTCCCCTACCTCAATTCCAAGCAAGCTATTTCAAGGATGCCCCAAAGAGGTCTAACTCAAGCTATTCCTCCAAAGGCTCAATAGATTAGCTTCCAACTATCAACCTACCACACAAACAACAAGATTTACTTATGGCGTCATAAAAAGACCAAAAATCATCCTTGTGGCTCCAAACACAAGAATCAAGTCTAACCCTAATGAGTACTAAATTAGGGTTTCATGAAAAAAAACAAAATGAATTCAAGAGACTATGAACTCACCTATAGCTTCTTCACAAGACGAAGTCACAAGCTACCATAATCGGAACTCAGTTGGTAGTTGGAAAAGGAACTCAACCTTCCATAAACATGAATAAAAAGGAAGAGTAAAATCAATACTAACACAAAAGAATTCATGAACTTGGAAGCTAGGGTTCTTGTGAAGAAAACCCTAGAGTAGGAGAGAAACTTACCAAAATAGCTCAAGAACACCACTCTAGACCACACCAAGCAAGGATGGAATGAGAGAGCAAGAGAGGAAACTTATGAAGGAAATAGAGATGAAGTCTTGCAAATGAGAGAAACTCATAAGTGTAGAGATTCTCCACTCACTCTTCTCACCATCCAAGGGTTCAAAATGAATATGGGGGAAAAGGAAATGAATCCAAGGGCTAGGAATAAGTCTTGCCAAGTGGAAGACTTATTACACAAATCACAAAACTCATTATTTTGCCAAACAAGGCCTTATGATCCAAGGGCTTAGAAAAAAGATGGAAATCAAATAACCATCCAATGGTTGAGAAAAAGTCTTGCCAAGTGGATAACCAACAATAATGGATTATTCCATTTAAGTGCCAACCAAACAAGGCCTTATGATCCAAGGGTCTAAAACAAAGATGGGAGAATGAGATCAAGGGCTAGGAATGAGACAACACATGAAAGGTGGAAATGACCAAATTCATCCAAAGTTGGGGTTAATTACAAGAGTGCCATAAAGACTCTTAAATACCCTTTTACCCCTTGTCATCCTCTATAATTACCAAAATGTCACTCATGCCCTAATTCTTACCCAAAATCTCTACACTTTCCACTAAGTGCTCCAAATGTGAAATTACCCATTTACCCCTCGGTTATTTCTTTCCCGAAATCGTTCTCAATAATTTTCATAAATTTCAAAATGGAAATACAACATGCTACGTACAAATTCTTTTTTATAACACGTAAAACATGTAAAGCATTCTAAAACAATTAAACACATTAAACACATAAGCACTTAATTTTTTAAATAAATTTTTTAAATTAACTCGTAAAATACCGGACGTTACACTACAGTTGGAAGTAGAGTTTCTACATTTAAGTCTTTATATTTTAGGGTAGTATTTAGTACTTGTTAAAAGGTTGTTTTAATTATAATGGTTTCCATGAATATCTTTACACCTCGGGAGTTCAATTAGGGTATAATTCAGGACATTTAAAAACATAACGATGTTGCATTTGGTTAAATAAATGCTGCATTTGACTGTAGAAATGTTGCATTTGGTTAAAGCAATGTTGTAGTGTTTGAATCCCTAAAATAAAAGCTAGGATAGGGTATTATTAGGGTTGCCCTATCTTACTTCCAAACTTGTGGTTTATCTATTTAGGGTTTTATACAAAAAATTTGAGGGGAGAACGTTTTTTAATTTTTAATTTTTCAAACATGTTTGCGATGCTATTTAGAAATATATTTCATATAGATTTGCCTCCAAACTAAGATTCATAAGTATATTTTGATAGGGGGTACTGGTGCTACATTTGGTTGTACAGATGCTGCATTTGTCATCTATTTTGCTACACACATAACTGTTTGTCACGCCTCTAATTCCTGAAACTCCAACCCAGAGAATCAGCGAATCTCAGGGAGTGGCGTCAGTGGAAACAACCACTAAAATCAACAATAATAAGAAAATACATGGAATAATGATGGTAAAATATACTCCATGCATAATCGAATGATAAAAACTCAGTAATATGTTCTAATACCAAACTGTCTCGCCCGTAAATTCCTAAGACTCCATAACCAGGACATCCGAGGAATCCAGGGTGTGATCCTTCCAATGAGCGACCAACTGAGATATCATTAACCATGAAAATGTATGAAATAATGGTAAAAATGGTATATTCCATACCCAAATGAATGGTAGAATTACACCAGGGAATCTAACAAAAATCTGGCAGAGTTCCGTTTGTAAACGGAACATCCAGACACACAACCACAACAGAATAACCTACCAATAATAATTCGATAATACCAATGGCTCACAGGCCAACATTCAACCAAACTACTAGGGCCGAGGCTGTGGAAGAAACACCGCAACCCCCACACAACCCTCTATAATCAACAAATGCTCAAATAAGAATATAGAAAAGCATATAGCAGTGCCGAATAGATACAATGACATCCTGAAATAATAAATATAGGAAATAAAAGATACACCAATAGGGATATGGCAACAGACTGGCTCCCAAAAGAAATATAAGACAATCCCACAAAAAATGGGTAAATAAACTAATAGAAGATAACTATCATCCCTAAACTAGTCGTGCTGCAACCGTAACCGCATCACCCTACGCAATTCCAAAATCTGTAAAACAAAAGAAAACTATCGTTACACCGCATGCTGCCCATAGCCGTAACATTTCCTACAACTTGGCGTGGGAATACCAAGGGGCAATGAAATACCCCTGTGAGCAAATAAGCTCAGTGGGAAAAACGATATCCTAACTACCACATCCTCTAACTGTTTAGGTAATGCTAAACCATCCAGCAAGATATATAGCCACAAAAAATCCCAGCTATGAAAACACAAGACAGGTAGTCATAGACTACCATAAATAAGTATATATATCAGGGATATATATATACATATATATATATAAGTACACAACATGAGTATATAAGGTACGACTAAGACTCGTACTTCAAGTACCAACACCGGTAGTCTACACTACTCTCACAACGTACACTAGGTACACAACATCGAGGTCCAATCTAACAAATCATCAAGCGCTCACAACGATAACCAGAAAATCCAAACAAAGGGAATCACACTCACCTCTAATATCCACAGGAATCAAAATCCACAACTAGTACCAAGGAAGGCTTAAATCCCACTCCGCGAGAAGACATGAGGAAAATCACTCTCTTCCTTGCGTACTAACACATTCGTCATCTATATATATATATATGAAACATCATCCCATTCCTAGAGGAAATATACCTCTCAAGGATTGGATCACCTCAATCATATCACTATATGAATCTCATAATACTATCTCCAATATGATCAGTAATTTACCAACACTCTCACTATGAATAAAGAAAGCTAACCAAATTAAAACACGGAGAGTACATGGATACTACTCTCGTGAACAACCACCAAGGGTCAAGAAACAAATCAAGGGAAAAGAGATCCCAATGCTAACCAACGGATAACCGAGACAACAATGTAAAGGTTAAACCACCACAAGTGCTTAGGGAAAACACCTGGACAAAAGAAACCAATCCATTCGGCATCCATGCCCCTAATAGGTGTAAGAATCTAAATCACCTAGATGGTGACATCAACAACCAAGAAGAAGATAAAACAACACTATATGTGTGCCCTAAACCACATCAAGCCTCAAACCCGAGACTTAAAAATGATCGGAAGCAAAGTTGAAACAAGAAGACACCTCTCAGAACACTTATAGGTCGAGATTTTTGTGAAAAAAGGCTCAAAATCTCGGAATCTCGAGAAATATTAAAAAGTAGGTTTTCTTTTAAGAATCTACACAGTGAAAATGACCGTCTTTCCCCACTCTCTGTCTTTCACCTGTCCTGGCTACGGGGGTATGCGAAAACGGATTTTTCTTTTAAATATGAAAGAGTTTGTTTCAAAACTTGATAAAATTCGTTTGCGATAGACAACTAGATAAGAGTGACTACAACTTCAAGGATTCCTATAATGTCCAAGAGGACCATGAAGGAAGAATAATACGTTGGACTCACGGAACACAACCATCCGTTTCCAACTCCAAAAAAATAATGACAACACAAGGAAGAGGTAAGGCACCACGCCGTAACCGACGGCTCAAGAAGTGACATATAAGCCAAAGATATGTACCAGTATACAAAGTACAGTAAAAGAAATGCTTAGGAGAATGAACTAAGTACTAGAAACAAGACTGTCATGATACAGTACCTCGAGTACTTAATAAAATTACTTAGACCCTTACTATCATGAAAAGGGAAAACTAGTGGCTGATACCACGAAACTAACTAGTTTCAATCAATACCTCTTCCAATCCATTCAAACCTCACATTCACAGTTGATACCTACTCTTTAGATTACTAATATAATCAAGAAACCATTGTCACCCAACTAGACAGGTTCAATCACAACCTCGTCTAACCAAACTCGAAACCTCAAAAGTACGATAAATGATACATTTCTCTAAGTGTGAAATAAACTTCTATTTGGTCAGTACTATGCAGCCATCCAAGACCACAAGACTATTACCTACCTTCTCAAAGGCCTCAACCCACCGTTGATACTACACAATCAACTATGTTTACAATCTCATCACCCGTCTTCTCTAAGGCTTCAACTCACAGTTGATACTCCACAATCAACTAAGTTTACAATCTCATCACCCGCCTTCTTTAAGGCCTCAAGTCATAATTGATAATAAAATTAATCCCTGACCTCAAGTCTCTAAAGAGATCACACAACCAACCACGATCACAAACCATCAACCGCCTCGTTCGAAGGCCTCAACTCAAAATCGACTCTATAGTCCATCATTAACCTCAACTATCCAAAGAGGTCATGACATCAATGTACTTAACCCTCCAAGGGCATAAAAGTACATAATCACAAGCATAAGAATTTACATTTCATTATACTTTAATAATAACTGCATGTAATCATACTTTCATGTTATCCATTTTCAGTTGAGAATTTTATAAAATAATGAATTTATTTCACAATATTCTTAATCAACATGCTCCACAATCCACAGGTAATAATATCACATAATAAACCCGCTCCAACATCACATGCAATAATATCATGACAAATGTGTCAAATAGAATCACATAAATGTTACACAAATCCAATGTGACTCAACACCACCCGTGGTACACACACGACCACACACCCTACTCTAAGGGTCAACATGATCATTCTCTAATATACAAGTCAAATAAAATCACATAAATGCTACGCAAATGTAATGTGACTCAACAACACCCATGGTACTCATATTACCACACACCCTACTCTAAGGGTCAATATGATCATTCTCATACCCTTCCCTTTTTGCTCATGAAGGAAGGTAGATTTATCGTACCGATTCTTCCCAACTACTTTTGACACTTCACACTTTTAACAAGGAAGATCGTCAAACAGGACACGGTCGTGAACCTAGGATCGGCACAAGTCCTACCCTAGCGTCTCAATTTCTCGGAAGATTAGTTTCGTGGAGCGAGAAGCACCCCTGGCCAGTGGTTATAACGATCCAACATCACAAATATGTATCTCATTATATTTATGAAAACATTTGACTATCCGACACTAGTCAAACCCATACATGGTTACATCACCCGCATAGACCAACACCCATGTACTCACATGACACGGTTACACCATGAGAATATTAATTTTATTTCTACTTACATGCTTTTATTTCAATTAAAGCATTTAAATCACAAGGAAACAATTTCATTCCTTAAAACATGATTTTAATTCACTTAAAGCAATAATTCACATATCATAAGGGGAACTAGCATAACGTCTAAGTTTTCACGTCCCTCACTTTTACATATCCACTAACATGTTTTAATTTTTATAAACACAATCAAAAGGGGAACTAATATCGCGTTCTAAGTTCACGTCCAACTTTCATAAATTTTACTAACCCGTTTCAATTCTCAAGGGGTTACTAATTTAGCAGAAAAATAATTTATTTAATTTCCTCAAATTAATTTCCATCTCCTGTTTTGTTTCTAACTCGTCTATAGACATATTTTATATTCACAAATAAATATGTCTAAATTAAAATAATGGCTCGCACATCTAAACAACAACAAATGATGTAGCAGTGAGAATATTTTTCCCACCTCTAACTTTACGCTTACAAAACAGTCCCGAAAATCCGTACCTATAAACGCAATTTTTGGATAAATTGCTCAACGATTTCACACCAACTTCGGGTATGATGTATAAGAAGCCGAAACACAACTTTTCTCAAAATTTCAGGATGAACCAATACCGGAAAGTGACCGAACCGGCCGCCGAACACCATGGCTGAACCGGCCATGCGAGCCTCTACCACGCGTGAACCTACGCATCATCATCCGCAGCTCGTGATGCCAGCCACCACGCACCACACTTCTGTGCACGATGCCTACCATGGCCACCGCAAGCCGTCACTACCACCTGGGTCGCCATGTTAGTCGACCCACAGATCCACCACGTCACGTACCCCCTGTGCGCAACTCCCCTGTAACGTCCGGTATTTTTACGGGTTAATTTTAAAAAAAATTATTTAAACAATTATGTGCTTATATGCTTAATGTGTTTAATTGTTTTAGCATGCCTTACATGTTGTACGTGATATAAAAATTGTAGGTAGCATGTTGTATTTTTATTTTGAGATTAATAAAAATTATTGAAAACGATTTCGGGGAAGAAATGACCGAGGGGTAAATGAGTAATTTCACATTTGGAGCAATTGGTGGAAAGTGTAGAGATTTTGGGTAAGAATTAGGGCTTGAGTGACATTTTGGTAATTAGAGAGGATGGCAAGGGGTAAAAGAGTATTTAATAGTCTTGATGGCACTTTTGTATTTAACCCCAACTTTGGAAGAATTTTGTCATTTCCACTTTTCATGTGTTGTCTCATTCCTAGCCCTTGATCTCATTCTCTCATCTTTTGTTTAGACCCTTCGATCATAAGGCCTTGTTTGGTTGGCACTTAAATGGAATAATCCATTATTGTTGGTCATCCACTTGGCAAGACTTTTTCTCAACCATTGGATGGTTATTTGACTTTATTCTAAGCCCTTGGATGATAAGGCCCCGTTTGGAAAATTAATGAGTTTTGTGAGTTGTGTCATAAGTCTTCCACTTGGGAAGACTCATTTCAAGCCCTTGGATTCATTTCCTTTTTCCTAGCTTTATTTTGAACCCTTGGATTTGAGAAGAGTTAGTGGAAAATCTCTACACTTATGAGTTTCTCTCATTTGTAAGACATTCTCTCATCCACACAAAAATATCTATCTTCTCTCATAAGGTTCTTGCTAAGTTCTCCCTTATTTCACTCCTTCTTCCTCAAGTTGTCAAATTCTCTCTTCCTTTGTGATGAGAATTTGAAGAAGGTTTGTGCATGAAAGTGGATGTTGGTGCTCCAAGCTTCCTTTTGAGCCAAAGCTTGGTAAGTGATTCTTCCTCCTCTAGAATTTCTAGTATCAAACCCCAATTTTTATTATTGAATTCTTGTCTTCAATTTTTGATTTATGGAGTTGTCTATCTATAGCTCTTGCTTAGGACTCCAATAAAGCTTAGCTATCGGTTGAATTGAGCTTATTGTTGGGTTTGGAGGAGGTTGGGTTGATTCGGTTCACCTTGGAGGCTTTGCTTGTTCTTGGTGTTCTTGCTTGGAATTGAGGTAGGGGAAAAACGATTTGTGCTCGTCTTTGTATGAGGGTGTGTGCGTCTATGTATATATATGCCGTATATATATATACGAGTTGGTCTTTGTAGTTTAGACTATGAAATATGCCTTTGAGAACATGATTTGTGCTATAAATTATGTTGTGATTTATTGCTTAACAAATGTTAAATTGTAAGCCTTGTGAGAAATTGAATACAATATAATGTTATTTGATGGAAGCATATATTGTGATGGCATGTGGTTATGATAAGAACCTTTATGCATTTTGGGGTACACTATGTAGTGTAAAAAGCATGGGTGTAGGGTTTATACGGATTACGTATTCGTATGTGTACGTAGTCTTGTGTCGAATCGTCGCAACAATTGGCCAAGAGGTGTCTCCCACCTATGGAACTAAAAAGCCAAAAGGTGAGTAGAGTTGGTTGCTGCCCCATTGTGGTGGTATGCGCCACTCTCGGATTTTTAGAATAGGGTTGGTTGTTGCCCCATCGTGGTGGTATGCGCCACTCTCAGCATGGGAGTCGTGAGTAAGGCTCTCGTGCAACCGTCTTCCTTCTTGAAAGTGAAGTGTCAAAAACACTTGGGAAGAATCGGTGCGGTACTCTTTCTAGTTATAAATGAGTAGGGTATGTATTCGTTAACCCATAATGGGCAAGCGCATATTATGGGGTGTGTTGAGTCATATTGCACTTGAACTATCCCATATGTATGATTATGTTATTGATGTTGAAGCATGCTATAATTGTGGTAAATTATGTTGTGAACATGTTGGGGAAACATATGTGTTGGGTTCGATGGGGTTCCGGATTGGCGTGAGAGCCATGTGGGACAAGAGACCGACCTAGGGTTAGTGGCATGAACCTTGGTTGGGTTGAACCGCTCGGACTACCGAGATGGAGGCAATGACGCTTCCTCTACTGGGCTAGTGAGCTCACCCCACGCCTTTTATACTTTTTAGGTGATGATCTCGTTGGGAGAGTTCGATACTCTACCCGTGGACGTGTGGATGTATGTCCGCCCTTTTGTGCATGGGAGGCGGACCACACTTTATTTTGTTGGGCATTAGGCCGATAAATATGTTCCTTTTTCACATGTAAACTAAACTTGTAAAACCATGTTATTTGGACCCGGCTAGCATGTTAGCCGAGGTGTTATTGATTATGTATATCCCTTGGAGCGCTATGCGCGGGGATTGTGTTCTTTTGGTGCACTTCGGTGCCGGATTGTGTATTTTGATCAAATTATAACATGTTCACCTTAGAGCGTTTAAATGTCATTCTTGAATATTATTACTTGGAGTTATGAATTTAAATTGGATGATTTTCCACGAATTGCAAATATTAGGTGTTTAGCCGAACACAGCGTTTTTCTAGGTTTTCAATCCAACCCTTTTCGATTTGAATGGAAAAACCCGTTTTCGCCTACCCCCGTAGCCCCGGTAAAATTTCTTGTTTTAGAAATGATTTCGAACTCATTTTAAGAAGATTTTGATCTTTAGAACCCGATAGTTTTTAAAACGGAGACCGGAGGCAAGACGGTTATTTTTACGGATTTTTAAGAAGCGTCTTTGATAAAAATAACCATTTTTCTACTTATTCCGGGTTAGGGGGATTTTTACTCATTTATAAAGTCCCAAGGACCAGTTGAGATCTTTCTTGATAGTTTCTAAGGGTTTGGGGCTGTATGGGAGCCAAATTTGAGGTTTTCTGGTCCAGGCAGTCGACTGGGTGAAACGGAGGAAATTTTTCTTCAAAATCTTGAGCTCTCTGGTTCATCCAGTCGACTGGGTCAGCCCGTCGGCTGGGTCACTAGCCAGTCGACTGGGTGGTTCAGCTCTGCTCTGACCTGTTCCACTATTTCGCTCATATCTCGAGCTACGAGTGTCGGATGGAGGTGTTCTTTAGGTTTTTAGAAAGCTGACTTAAAGATATTGATGTTAGGATTTTGAATCGATTCATTTGAGTCTGTTTTGAGGGCGTAATGGTCGATTAAAATTGACACTAGATTTCTAACTCTAAACGTAGGAATGCCGATTTCAAAATGTTGTAGTTTTCATTTCGTACCTTCAAATTCGGTTCCGTTTCTTCCTATAACTTATTTTAGGTCCAAACCTTGTATTTATACCTTGGAATCACTACCTTATCCATGTGATGACCAACTTACCCTTTGTGGGCGTTAAATGATTGAAGGTCATTTGTTCTCATTTCTTTTTACTTCTGCATTCACTCCCTTAACTCTTAGCCTCGGGTTTCGGAGTCATAGGAAATTTGGGGCGTGACATCCCCCCCCTTTATCCAGCAGCGGCCTATACTTTTCCCTTTGTCCCTCTCTTTCTCTCACTTTGCAACATCACGCGAAGAAGGAGATGAAAATGCAGTTGGTTCGTGTGGAAAATGAGGAGAAGAAAAATAGGGTCGGCTATCTCTTGCTGTACAGATATATCATATCTCTATATATCTATATTTCATAAATAAATATATAAACACCCACATATATATATAATTCCCCATTAATAATATATATTTCCAATAAATCCCAAATATATTGGGAGCCTCCAAATAATATCGCGCGAACCCCTAAGTCCACGGGACGCCAAATAAATAATATAACTTGAAATAATTAATCCAGGTTATAAAATCCCATTATCGAAACACCGAGTCAAAACTTTAAATGTCAGACAACAAAACGTGTCACCGCCCAGTCAAAACACTAAACGCTAAATGTCAAAAAAAAATCGCGTAGTCGACAACAAGAACTCGCGTAACGTAGTCCCACAAAATCCAAAACGTAAACGCAAACAATTTACACGTACGATATACCAAGAATAACAAGGACGTCAAGAACAAGTGACGTCACAACCGAAAATAAATCAAAAATAATTTCAGGAAAAAGAAAAATAGCACGGGGTGTTACAACACGCGTTGCCTGCGCCACCCAGCACCGCCGAGAGGTACATCAACCCAGCTGCGAAAACCCCAGGCCGCCCCCACAGCAAGCCCTCGTCAAGTCGCGCCTAACCTGCGCGACCCATCCCGTCATGCCACCGCTGTGAAGTCGCGCCACCATCGCGACGCCTTCCCTTCATCCTCTAGCCATCGCTGCCGCGCCGACAACCTCCACACCCGTCAACTCCCTTTCACCAGGTCGCGCACAATGTGTGACCTCCCTCTCCCTTTTTCTCTCTCTCATGCCCAAATCGATGAGACGATGATGATGACAAAGGTGGAAAGGAAAGGAAGTGGCAATTCGTCAAACAACCACTAGAATCAACAATAACATGAAAATACATGGAATAATGATGGAAAAATATACTTCATGCCTAATCAAATGATAGAAACTCAATAGTATGCTATGATACCAAACTGTCACACCCCTAAATTCCTAATACTCTCGAACCAGGACATCCGAGGAATCCGGGGTGTGATCCTTACAACGAGCGACCAACTAAGATATCATTAATCATTAAAATATATGGAATAATGATAAAAGTGGTATATTACATACCCAAATGAATGATAGAACAAAGCATCGGAATCTAACAAAAATCCGACAGAGTTTCGTTTGTAAATGGAACATCCCGGAAACACAAACATAATAACCTCCAATAACAAGTGCAGTAATAAAAATGGCTCACAACCTAACATTCATCAATCCTAATAGAATCGAGGTAGTGGAAAGAAACCACCAACCCCTACACAACCCTCTATAATCAACAGAGCCATAAATGCTTGAATAAGAATACAGAAATGCACATGGCAGTGCCGAATAGGTACAATGACATCCTGAAATAATAAATACAAGGAATAAAAGATACACCAATAGGGATATGCCAACAGACTGGCTCCCAAGAAATATATGACAATCCCACAAAACATGGGTAAAGAAAGTGACAGAAGAATATTATCGTCCCTAACCCAGTTGCACTATAACCGTAACCGTATCACCCAACGCAACTCTAAAACCTGTAACAAAGAAAACAAAAGAAAACTGTCATTGCACCGTATGCTGCCCATAGCCGTAACATTTCCTACAACCTGATGTGGGAATACCAGGTGGTAATAAAATACCCCTGTGAGCAAATAAGCTCAGTGGGAAAAATGATATCCTAACTACCACATCCTCTGACTGTTTAGGTAATACTAAACCATCCAGCAAGATACATAGCCCACAATATAACCCAGCTACGCAAACACAAAGCACGTACTCATATACTACCGTAAATAAGTATACATCGGGTATATATATATATATATATATACATATATATAAGTACACAATATGAGTCTATAAGGTCCGACTAAGACTTGTACTCCAAGTACTAACACTGGTAGTCTACACTACTCTCACAATGTACACTAGGTACACGACACTCAGGTCCAATCTAACAAATCATCAAATTCTCACAACGCTAACCAGAAAATCTAAACAGAGGGAATTACACTCACCTCTAATATCCACTGGAATCAAATCCACAACTAGTACCAAGGAAGGCTCAAATCCCACTCCCCGAGAACACGGGAGGAAAATCACTCACATCCTTGCATACTAACATAATCTTCATCTATATAAATATACATATATATGAAACATCATCCCATTCCTAGAGGAAATCTACCTCTCAAAGACAGGATCACCTCAATCATATATCTTCATCAATACCATAAATCACATCATCACATCAACCTCATAATATTATCCTCAATAAGGTCAATCAAATGACTAACGCTCTCACTATAGGTGAGGAAAACCACCCGATCAAATCACGGAGAGCACACGAACACTACACTCATGAACGACCACCTAAGGGTCATTAAAACAAAGCAAAGGAAAAGAGTTTCCAAAGCTACACCAACAGATAACCGAGACAACAATGTCAAGGTTAAGAACACCACAAGTGTTTAGGGAAAACACCCGAACAGAGAAACCAAAAGCGAATGGCTGAGATTGAAAGTTATAAAAAGATAAATCCCAGGGATTCAATAGTTTTAAGAAAAATGTTTTAAAACTAGATCCAATCCATTCGGCATCCATGCCCCTAACATGTGTAAAACTCAAATCACCTAGGTGGTGACATCAAATAACCAAGAAGAAGGAAAAGGCAATACTATGAGTGTGCACTAAACAACAAGCCTCATACCCGAGACTTAGAAATGATCGGAAATAAAGGTGAAACAAGGGAACAACTTTCAAAACACTACAGGTCGAGGTCTTGAGAAAGAAGCCTCGAAATCTTGGAACCTCGAGAAAAGTAATAAAATAGTTTTCTTTTAAGAAACCACACAGTGAAAATGACTGTTTTGCCCCCAGTCTCCGTCAGTTGCCATCACCAACTTTTAGAAGTTAAATATCTTTTGAAAGAGCATCCTAAGATCATTTTATAATGTGCTAAAACTTTTTGTGGCTACAGGGGTAGGCGAAAACGGGTTTTTCCTTTTAAATACAAAGAGTTTACTTCAAAACTTGAAAAATTCCGTTTCCGAAAGACAGCCAAATAAGAGTGAATACAACTCAACGGATTCCTATAATGTCCAGGAGGATAAAGAAGGAAGAGTATTATATTGGGTTCATGAAACAAAATTATCCGTTTCCAACCCCACAAAATCAAATTACAACACAAGGAAGATGCTCGACACCACGCCATAACCGACGGCTCAAGGAGTGACATATAAGTCAACAATCATATACTAGTGTACAAAACACATTATAAGGAATGCTTAGGACAATGAACTAAGCACGAGAAACAACGCTATAACACTACAGTACCCCAAATACTTAATAAAATCACCCAACCCCCTTAAGATCATAAAAGAAAAGACTAGTGGTCGATACCACGAAACTCACTATCTTCATTCAATATCTCTTCCAATTCATTCTAACCTCAAATTCACATTTGATACAACTCTCTAGATTTCTAACGGAATCAAGAGACTATTACCACACCACCAGATAAGTTCAATCATAACCTCTTCTAACCCAATCAAAATCTCAAAATACAGTTGATAACTCATTCCTCAAAAGGTGAAAGGCACCTAAAGGCCTATACAACAACATCCACTAAGTTCACAATCTCATCACCTGTCTTCTCTAAAACCTCAAATTATAATTGATACTATAATTAATCCTTGACCTCAAATCTCCAAAGAGGTCACACAACTAACCACGATCACAAAACTATTACCCGTCTTCTCTAAGGCCTCAACATAAAATTGACTTTATAGTCAATCACTAACCTCAACTATCCAAAGAGGTCACTACACCAATATACTTAACCCTCCAATGGCACAAAAGTACATAATCACATTATTCACTTTCAGTTGAGCATTTTATAAAAATATGAATTTATTTCTCAAGATTCATAATCATCATGCTCCAAAATCCATAGGTAATAATGTCATGATCTATATGTCAAATAGAATCACATGAATGCAACATGACTCAACACCACCCGTGGTACACACATGACCACACACCCTATCTCTAAGGGTTAACGAATACACACTCTACCATTTACTGTGAGGATACAGGCTCACGAAGTAAGGTAGAGGCCGCAACGATCATTCACTTGAGAGATAGACACATACTCAACAAGGAATATCGACACACAAAACCAAGTCCGTGAAAACAGAGTTTGGACCAAGTCCTCCCTCATTTCTCAGTTTCTCAGAAGATTAGTTTCGCGGGAAGTGAGAAGCACCCCCAGGCCAGTTAATTGCGAAGATCCGACACAAGTAACCTCACACATGGTTACACAACCCGCATAGACCAATACCCATGTACTCATACGACATGGTGTACTCAATATGCATATAGGGCCTCAATAAAAATCATGTCTCAACATAAATATGTAATGCATCATACTTATTAACAATATTCTCTAACATGCTTTTACATCACTAAAGTAATAAACCACGAGAATATTAGTTTTATTTCTCTTTACATGCTTTTATTTCAATTAAAGCATTTAACTCACAAGAAAGCAATTTCATTCCTTTAAACATGCTTTTTAATTCACTTAAAGAATTAATCCACATATTATAAGGGGAACTAGAATAACGTCTAAGTTCACGTCCAACTTTTACGAATTTTTCTAATCCATTTCAAATCTCAAGGGGTTACTAGGCCACCTATTCTCATTCAGTTCAAATAGGTATTAATTTAATTTTGCAGGAAAATAATTTAATTAATTTCTCAAATTAATTTCTAAGTCCTGCTTCGATTCAAACCAAATTTCAGATATTTTAAATTCACAATTTAATATATATCTAAATTAAAATAAATACGGGTTTGCACACCCAAACCACATCAATGACACAGAAGTGAGAATAATTTTCCCACCTTAATATATGCGTAAAACAGCCCCGAAATGGCCCACCGTGAACAATGTCGACGCCCGAATATGAGACCCGCCAACAAAAGTCATCTGAATACTACTTCAAATATATTGAAACATCCGCCTCAATGACCTAATAAATATATACGAAGCCCATTAGCAATAGGTTAATAAATTGGGACAAATCTAAAATAACCCAAACAAAAATTCAAACCTATAAATCAAATTTTTGGACAAACCGCTCAACAAACAAATATGAAATTTTAGTATGACGTACCTAGAATTGAGACGAACCTACCCTCGGAAAATAGGCCCAAACAAAGTTCGGCAAGCTGACCAAATTGACGCTAAAAAATCTAACCAAAAATGGTATATCGCGAAACGACCGCGACTGCCACCACCGTCTGACTACCACACACGTTGCCTGCACCACCTAGCACCACCAAGAGCTACGCCATCGCCACCACTCCTCTGCCCGAAAAACACCAGCCTAGCCGCGAAAACCCCAAGCCACTTCCACAGTAAGCCCTCGTCAGGTCGCGCCTAACCTGCGCGACCCATCCCGTCATGTCGCCATTGCGATGTCGCACCACCATCACGATGCCTTCCTTGCACCCTTTGGCCATCGTCGTCGCGCCGACGACCTCCACACGCGTCAACTCCCTTTCACCAAGTCGCGCATAGTGCGCGACCTCCCTCTCCCTTTTTCTCTCTCTCTTGCCCAAATCGATGAGACGATGATGATGACGAAGGTGGAGAGGAGAGGAAGTGGCA
The DNA here is from genome assembly GCA_963922005.1 of Cornus suecica. NCBI lineage: Eukaryota > Viridiplantae > Streptophyta > Magnoliopsida > Cornales > Cornaceae > Cornus > Cornus suecica. Next base: position 31,133,322 of record OY998240.1, read on the forward strand.
ATTCGTCGCAAGGAAGAAAGGAAGAGGATGATGTTCGGTCTACGCTTCTCTTCCTCTATGCAGATACATGTGTATACATATATATACATTAATAACACAAGTAACCCTCCATTCATCCAAAAATATAAAATAACCCCCATACTTTACTAAAACGTCAAAATGGTCCCAAAATAAAATATCGGAAACTCCACGAGACGTCAAATAAATAATATAGTTCGAAATAATTACATCGGGGTATAAAACTCAACAAAACATAGGCTGCATCCCGAGCTATAACGAAACAATTGAGTCGGAACTCAAATGTGGAACAATAGAACGTGTCGCCATCCAGTCGAAACACTGATGTTAAACATCGAAATGAAATCGCATAGTCAGTAACAATAAGAACTCGCATAAACATTGTGCCTCCAAGTCCGAAACATAAATGCAAAAAATTTACAAGTACCGAAATACTAAGAGTAACCAGGACGTCAAGAACAAGTTATGTCACAACCAAAAATAAATCGGAAATAACTTCATGAAAAAGGAAAATTACACGGGGTGTTACAATCAACGTGTCAAATAGAATCACATAAATACTAGACAAATACAATGTGACTCAACACCACCCGTGGTACACACACGACCACACACCCTACTTCAAGGGTCAACAGGATCATTCTCCAATATACATGTCAAATGAAATCACATAAATGTTACGCAAATGCAATGTGACTCAACAACACCCGTGGTTTACACACTACCACACACCCTACTCTAAGGGTCAATAGGATCATTCTCTTACCCTTCCCTTGTTTGCTCATGAAAGAAGGTAGAGTTATTGTACCGATTTTTCTCAAGTGTTTTTAACACTTCACACTTTTAACAAGGAAGATCATCAAACACGACGCAGTCGTGAACCTAGGATTGGAACAAGTCCTCCACTAGCGTCTTAATTTCTCGAAAGATTAGTTTCGTGGAGCGAAAAACACCCTTGGTCAGTTGTTACGACGATCCAACATAAAAAATATGTATCTCATCATATTTTTGAAAACATTCGACTATTCGACACTAGTCAAACCCACACATGGTTACAACACCCACATGGACCAACACCCATGAACTCACATGACACGGTGTACTCAATATGCATACGGGGTCTCAATAAAAACCATGCCTCAACATAAATATGTAATGCATCATATTCATGAAAATATTCTCCAACATATGTTTACATCACTAAAACAATAAACCACGAGAATATTAAAAAAATTTATATTTACATGTTTTTATTTCAATTAAAGCATTTAAATCACAAGGAAACAATTTCATTCCTTTAAACATGATTTTTAATTCACTTAAAGCAATAATTCACATATCATAAAAGGAACTAGCATAACGTCTAAGTTTTCACATCCCTCACTTTCACATATCCCCTAACATGTTTTAATTTTTATAAACACAATCAAAAGGGAAACTAATATCGTGTTCTAAGTTCACGTCCAACTTTTCTAAATTTTACTAATCCGTTTTAATTCTCAATGGGTTACTAATTTAGCAGGTAAATTTTTTTATTAATTTCCTCAAATTAATTTTTATCTCTTGTTTCGCTTCTAACTCGTATATAAACATATTTTATATTCACAAATAAATATATCTAAATTAAAATAATCGCTCGCACATCTAAACAACAACAAATGATGTAGCAGTAAGAATATTTTTCCCACCTTTAAATTTACGCTTACAAAACAGCCTCGAAACGGCCCCACCGTGAATAGTGTCGATGCCCGAATATGGGACCCGCCGACCAAAGTCATCCGAAAACTATTTCGAATATACCGAAAAGTCCACCATGACGACCTATATGATATATACGAAACTCATTAGCAATAGATTAATAAATTTGAATAAATCTAAAATAACCCAAACTAAAATTCGTACCTATAAACGCGATTTCCCGACAAATCGCTCAATGGTTTTGCACCAAATTCGGGTATGACGTATTTGAAGCCAAGACGCAACTTTTATCAAAATTCAAGAAAGTGATCGAACCAGCCGTCGAACATCCTGGCCGAACTGGCCCTGCGCGCCTCTGCTACGCGTGAACCTGCGTGCCACAACCCATAACTCGCGATGCTAGCCACCATT